>JACVEI010000216.1:80143-155974 GCA_018115615.1 Pestalotiopsis sp. DP-2020a | reverse complement strand
AAAAAAAAAAAAAAAAAAAAAACAAGTGACAAACAGCAGCAAGACAGCAAGAGATCCATCCCAGCAGGACAGTCAGCTAACTCTCTTCGTCCGCTCGGTAAGTTGTCAAGTACCGAACAGGCGAACGGCGGGCGTGGCATGTACCCTAGAAGGTACCGTATCCTTACTGCGCCCGGCCTGGAGGTTACGTCGCATGCACACAAACTGGCACTTGGAGTCTCGTGCAGACTGGAAACATCAGGTAGTGTCCATTGAGACTCGATTCTCCGGGCGCACCACCGCTACACAACAGTCCATAACTTATGAATTCTATAATAGGCATCACAGATGGATATGCCCTTCTCAATCGAGATGGGACCAGGGACCATCTATCGCCAAGGGACTGTATAACTGCTATACGGTCTCTCCATATTGGCATAATATATCATCTATCCAAGGAAGGGTTCTCCGCTCATCGCAATCTTCTCAGCCGGTATCGCAAAATCTGTTTTAGCATCCATGAAGTGGTATATTGTCATCTTTCAGCTGTTGAGCGGGACAAGCCAAAACACCACGTCGTTGGGTGTCAAAAAGTCATAGTCATACCCCGAACGTAGGGCCATTCGCCGTCACAGTTGAATCATAGCGTAGCAGTCTTCCCCCGTCACTCCCACCTTGCCGGCCCATGAAGCGAAGAGTGATTCGACAGCGCACGTTTCCCAATGCGTGATCCTCCTTCTTTCTACCTAGTATCGGACTGCCTTAGGTTTTAGCTAGCAAGAGAGAGGCCCAAAGCCAATTCACCCGGCTCCAATGGAAGCTCGCCAGGAGGCGAACACTCGCATCTTGGAGCTTGGGCTGCATGCATATGGACCTACCTAGAGGCTAGACAGCAGACAGTAGGTACAAGAAGAGAAGGGAAAGAAAAAAACACTGGCAGCTCTCCCACCAAAAAGAGAGAGAACTGTATGTAGGATCACCCCGTTACTGAGGTAATCGCCTCTGTGTTTTACTCCGGTACATGATCCAATATGCAAGCCACGGCTGGCTCCAAGGCTTAAAAAAAAAGTCCACCCACGCCGTTGAGTCAACCGCTTACACTCCAACCCGTTGTTCCGTCGCTAAAGCTGACACCGGGCTACAAAACTGTCTAGCAGCGTCCGACGGGGGATCAAAATAGCAAACACCAAAATGACGGTAGACGACGGCGCAATGAAGATCATGTTTCCCACGGCGGGCGGGTCTCACTGCACATCCCCCGTTCTTTCGTTCGGGCGGCTTTCCTGGTCTTGACGTCTGGTATAGGTAGTAGTCTGTGGTTTACTCCGAAGCAGAGAGGAGCCCGGGGAAAAAACCACAAGCGTCGGGCACCATCCAAACGGGGCAACAAATCAATCGTGGCTGTGCGCAGACTTAATGATTTGCTGCGTCCCTGGGGTCGCTCGCTCTCGTGGTAGGGACGAGAATGTTATCAACTATGCAAGCGCCGAGCGAACCACTGACGATAGAAGACGAGCATTGAAGATCGTCACCGGTCTCAGCCGACAATAGACCGGCCCTAAAGTATTGGTTCTTGAGATGATGCACTTGCCCCGTCCGACACACACACACAAGTGTGCGATCGTGCTCTGCAGTCTCAGAGACACCCGATTGTCGTGCATAATTAGGTACTGTATGTAGGCAGGCTAGAGTACCAGAGTGCCCGTTTAGGTGGTGGGAGGAATGCTTGTGTGAGTGGGTGGCACGTATCCCGTCGCCGCCTCACCTGTATATGTGGTCCTATCAAGCAGTTCGGGGGTTATACTGAGCCGTCATCCCGGCGCGAACATAGTCTAGCAGCCAGCCAGTAGAAGGCGGGAAGAACAAAAGGTCTGCGTCGTTGCGCTCGCTGCTTGTGAAATGAATGCATACCTGCGCTCAGGTATATATTTTTTTCGCCGACCGCTCATCACGCCACAGCGTGGCATTCGAGGCAAGTCTGCTTTACAATATTGATCATACGCTTTGCATGCATATCCGTGCCTCGTGACCCGGGTTGCAAACTCACAATTGGGCTCTCTGTGCTTGCGCCGCAAACATTCGGGTGGTTCTGATAGCGATCCAATCAAGTGTGTCAGTGAATTGATATCGGCATTGTCCTTTAAATGTTTTCTCATTATGTACTGACATGGCCCGCTAATTTTTGCTCGGGACAGGATAGTCGAGCAGAGACAGACCACCTCGGAGCTTGGAAGTATGGAGTAGGCAGAGCAGACAGTTCGACTTGTTAGACGCTCGCTAAACCTGATGTCGCTACTCTGCCGAAGCGTACACTTTTCTGTCCGCTTCGAAAAAGATGCCCTAAAGGGGCTTAACTCCCTTAGATTCAGGTGAGCAATTCGGGTGGTGTTCGGGTAAGGGCAACGTCAAAGCTGTCAATGACCTGTGTAGGCGACGGGAGTGGGAATGACATTTGTCATGTCAAGGTGACGATGGAGCCACTGGCCCTCCCGACAACTCGGCGTGGAAGGTTACTAGAATGCGTCGCTAATGAGCGTAAAGAGACGCATTACCAATACTTGATCCCAACGAACTGCCATTGCAAGGCGGTTGAGTCTAATTGACAAACTTATTGGTCGCCTTGGATCAGCCGCTATATTCGTCCTCCGAAATATAGTTTATTTTTAGGCCACTGCACCCATCATGGCCGTGGCATTGCTGTGCAGGTATATCACGTTACTAGTCGTCAGCCAAGCAACCCGCTGCTGTAGCCTCCCGATAGAAGACATCAAGAAGCAACATACATGGACGACAACGTGAACAGTAAGGTACGTGTTGGTCTCGGTGCGTTCCGGGATCGGCCGCGCTCGCTGCAGCTGTGAATGGCTCAACCTGCAGACCTAGGTGTGCAACTTTGGCAACGCTTTCAGCACAATTGTGGAAGTGGTGCCAGAAAAACCCGAAGCGGCAAAGTCATGCCAAAGAGAGTTATGCTAGTAAGCAGTCGGCGGTCTTGGCATCGAAGTCCCCTGATCCCTTGAATCGTCCAGGGTTTGGCTATAATCCTAGCCCCCGAGGGCTGCCGGACACAAACCCATCAATCAGAAATTCGGGACAGGGGGATTATGTCATATCCTCGGTCGTCACCTAGGAACGTCATGTGATTTTTTATTATAATTTTTCCATCTTTCGAGCTTAAGCAAGCGTTGCGAACCAAACAGCCGGAAGATCGGAGTGCATAGCCCTCAACTCCCCGTCGCGTTGATGAGGCGCGACGGGGTCCTGGTCCCATCGGTATCACGATGGAACGTGGAGTTGTAACGTGAGATGCTGGTGCACCACCAGAGGCACGGCTGGACCGAGCTTCTTCTCTTCCTGACTTGCTGAAGTTCGTCGCGCTGCAACGGCGCTGTCAGGCGGCGCCCGCTGCGAATCACCACAGAGCTGCTGCTCACTGTCGATTGTGGCGTGATGAGCCCGAGTGGTTCACCCGCGGCGTATTGCTGAGCGAGCCGAGACTAATGCACGACAGGAACCGTTTGAAGTGAGAGCGAGTAACGAATTGATTCCCGCGATCTCGTCAACAACTACCAGCTTAGTCAACCTCGTCACGGGGGCGCCAAGTAGTATAGAGCTGCTATTTGCCTATAGCAAAGTCATAACAAGAGACAGCATCGCAACAACGCCCGTGCCATCGGCCCTGTTATCTGTTAGCGGTTCTTGTCAGAGGCGCAGGTAGCCGGCCGAAAACTGCCGCTCGGAACTATGGCCAACTGGGGAGAAACTTTGAGAGAAGCCCCTAACCTACTCCGTGCCTTAGTCGGGTATGGAGTCGCATATCTCTGGGTGATGGGGATTGCGATCTTTGTCTGTGACGCGCCCACGGTATTTTCTCAACACTAAAGTCGACGTTTGGCCCTTTGGGTTGGATCCCCCCAGCGTGCGACTAGGGGTCCCTGACAGGTCTTCCAGAAAACCCGATCTGACCCATGGATGTCCCTATGACGATTGCCCATTCAGGTAGGATGAAACCGTGGTTTCTCGTATTCTTTTGACGGGTCTCGCAGCATTACCCCGGCTCTCCCAGCTGCGAGACCTGAGAGACCCTGTCGCCAGAAGCGCGGATTGCCGAACTTCGACTGGTCGCCTTTTGGGTGTGGTGAAGGAACCCCGGAACCCCTGCTCAAAATCCCTGTGTCTGAAAATGAACGTCATGATCCGCAATCCACGGCATCTCAACGGTCGTTGGTTATTTTCTCCAGGGTCCTCTGTGGCTCAGACGGCATTCTGCTCATAATCTACTCCAGATATCACGTTGTGTCCTGAGGTGCTGGAGATTTATTGTTACCATGCGCGTTAGTCCATGCATTAAGTCTTTGTCATATCACATTCCCCTTCGGCGTGCCTGCGTGGAAGGGATGGGGAAATCCAACGGTGGTAGGAGCGTCCCGCGGTCTTGCTACCAGAGTAAGAAAAAGATTGAAAACCAGACATACAGTTCGCACTATGATCACACTAAGCAGCAGACATATCGACCGACGCCTCGTTAGATGCACAAGAGGCCGGCGAACGCGCTTTTTCACAAGCGAAAGTGGGGGCTAGCCGCAAAATTGAGTTTCCCTGACCACCTTTTCACCCATTGCCCACCAAAGCCCACCACAGACAGACGACCTCGCACCGATTAATTTTTCTTTTCTTTCCATCCCCTTTGTCCGCCTCGCTCTGCCCAGCTTGAAACTCTCAGAGTGTCTAAGAAAGTTTAGAAGAGCGCCAATTGAGCATATGCGAATCACCACATTTGGCATTCATCTGCAGGCAAGCAGATAGACCTGCCAAGCAAAACAAAGCGACGAGATGATGGTTCAAAGCACGGCTACCCGACCTGACCTGCCTAGGACTATGCTATGACCATAAGCAGTGTGGCTGTGAGCATTCCTGTGGGTTGACTTCCCGACCGGTTGGCCTGCAAAAACGCGAGTCATCCACCACACCTGACGGGAGCAACCAGTGATGGCGCTGAATTTCGGCAGCATGATTTAAGCCGAAACGGGATCTAGTTTGTTTCTATTTTTGTTTCAAGCTTCTTGTTCCCTTTCCCTTCCCGCTCTCTGGTTGGCTCGCATCGCCCGTTTTGTGCCGTTTTGTGTAAGCCACCAAGAGTTAGGCACCCATTTTCATAAAACTTGTGCTTCCCTCTTGGCTGCCACGGCGCGCTGATTCATGCCATTGCCCGTTCGCTCGAGCACGTTCGCGCTGGCTGGCTGCTTGGTCCGGTACAGCCTCAGCATCGTTCAGCTCAGCGCATCGAACCTCATCTCACCAGAGTGGAAACATACAACGTTCCATGCCCGTATTCCGAGTTGACTGACGTCTGTCGGCGCGCAAGCCAAGTCGTTGACAAGCCCGGCACTCGCTCTGCTGCTGGACTGTGGTAAAGTCGCTGTAAGATTGATCATCAATCTTGTGAGAACACCATTCCTATTCCACACAGCCTTTCTCGAACACGCATGCACAGGCAATTCAATACTCTCAATCGCAGCCCAATCGAATCCAGTGCTCTTTGAAGTACAGTACTAAATCTTGCCACATGCTCAATATTCTCATTCATTTTAATTTCTTTTTTCCCTATCCGCAATGCAATATTTACATGCATAGCACACATGTACAGGAACACACACACATACCATACATGCAAACAGACGACGCAGATTGAATGGTATAAGGTAAGGTACTTTACATCTATATCGGTCACACATCGCAAAGGCCCGCAAGTGCGTACTGAACCTGCAGCGCGGCATTTCCGACTTTCCACAGGTGCAACTTGACCCTCCAGCCCCAAGCCTGGCGAGCGGAAGATAACCTTCAGGTCTACCGTAGTGGAGCTCAGCCGGCGGAAGGCATGAGAGGCAGCGCCAGCTGGCGGAAGCGCCTTTTCAATCAAGCGAGCGGGTGTCTGGTTCTCGTGGCCGCCGGCCCCAGGGCAGCAATGTCTTTGTCCTACGACAGCTGCAAATCGACTGACGCCACGACATGAGAAAAGAATAGAGGGATCTCCCGCAGGGCAGGGGGTTTGCAAGCAATGGCCTCGGAGCAGGGCCAGGCATATTCAGTTCAAGCTGTTGCAAGGCGAGACAAGGCGCTACCACATATAGGATACATGGTCAGGGCCTTGGGGGAAAGATGCTGTTGGAAACCGGTCCATGATACGTACATGGTCGGTTTTCGAAGCGGTGAGCAGATTACTCGCATTGGCTCAGGTATGGATGTCTCTCGGCAACCGTTGTGATACCTCGCTCTAATGTGTATGTACGTACATACATATACATGCATGGCCCAGGAAGGAAACTACTGTGTATTCAGCCATCCCAGAGCAAAGGTGCCCAATCAGATGGCCACAGCTGGGGTTAGCGGCATCGACTTTTGGGGGGTTCCATTGCAAGCTACGATGCCAACTATGAAAGAGTCGGTTCCGACGCGACCAACAAATGAGAGAAGAGCAGAGACAAGATCTGCCTGTCTTGTCTGTCACCTTTGTTCAGCGGGGCCGGTCGGTCCTGGTCGTCTAAATGTGGAGAAGGGAGATGCTGCGATGCACAATAGTACAGGGATGATATGTATAGAGGTCGCTTGCGCTTGGCAAGATCCGGACAAGGTCCTGCAATAATCCCAACTATATTCCATTCACATGAGGGAGGGGCCGACACAGATTACAATACACAGAGTCACGAGATGGGCTCATATCGAAAGAGGTTTGTATCGCGAGCCACGACAAGAAAAGCCCGCCCTGCCGGCCTTGCCTAGGGAGGTAGGGTACTATTATTTGATGACTTGCCTCCATGCTCGTCATGCCAAACACACTGCCGTCCGTGCCTGAAAATCTGTCTACCAACATTCATTTACTTATGACCCAAGTTATGGTTAGAGTTTCGCGCCGCCCGAGTCTGGCACTGCATGACTAAGGTAGGTGAATAGTAATCAGTAAAGGGTACCCTATCCAGCCTTTGCGTACTACTGTGCTCTAGGCAGAATCAATCGATTGTTTGTTTGCTTGGCCATTTTATGTAAGGGCATGTCGATTGCAGAGATTGACGCTGGGGCCTGGGAGTACACATGGTATCTAGTACACCAGGCTGTATGGAAGCGTTGGAATCAAGGAACAAAATAGAAGAAGGCATTGGCAATCATGCAGCAGCGCTGCTGTCGTCCATGACGACACCGCTTGCGGCTTCCCGATGTCAGAAAGAAGAAAATGGGACGCAGTGAGCCGATCTGCCAACTGTTTTTTGCCAATAGTGCCGCTAGGAAAGAGCAGACTGAGTGCCAAGCCAACTAAGGTTAGTGGTCTCTGCCTGTGTGTATTTTTTTTTCAGATGCTACCCACCGGACCTGCCCGGGCATCATTCTTTCTCTTCCTCTCGATGCTCGCCCACAGTCTCTTCTCGCCTACATCAACCACTCACAAGTGTCCGATCTCATGCTCGTGTGGTCTTGACTCTCCCTCATGGCGGCGCTATTGCCCACTCTAATTGTTTATTTGTCCTCCGGTCCGTCTAACTCGCTGACTACTCCTGTTGCCGAGACGGGGTCGGAAGACCATTCCACTTGGGAATAAACTGTCACAGCACTAGGCATCACGCTACAGAGTAAGGTTAAACTCGGAGTTCCTGCCTTTTACTGCTCCTTCCTGGCCAAAATGGTATCGTGCCAGGCCCCTTGCCACTGCCTCGGGTTAGCAGGTAGGCTACCAGCTAACTAGCAGCTTGCGGCTCTGCGCTGGATATTTTAAAGTTTTCTGCTGTCATCGGTCCACTACCCGCTTTTCATTATTCACTTCTCCTGGGTTATACCCAGACTACCATGGCTTATTTGGCGGAGTTCACCTGGTAATCTTATTTACCTCTACACTTTTTTTTTTTTTTTTTTTTTTTTTTTTTTTTTTTTTTTTTTTTTTTTTTCGCATAGCCATCTTTCCACTACTTTCCTTTTCCCGGTAATCCGGGCATTGATCTCACGCGCCCGAGCTTTCCCATCGGAGACATCATACCGAGGTTCATCCCCATCCTTACGGCCCAGTTCCGTTGTGATGCAAATCACCTCCAGCTCAGGCCAAGTGCCACCTCCACACCGAGAGCTGCGGCGGTACCGCACTCAAAGCTGCTGCCAGGCCTGGGCAGGGTCGAAGTTCGAACTGTGTGAGCGAAGAGAGCCTGGTTGGCACGGCGCATCTCTTCGCACAGCCCTGATCGGACATCGCCCGATACACACTCATAACTCAGGCATGGGTTACCGTGACACATACAGTACAAGACAATGCACCTTGCTGGGCCCTCCCGAAATGGCCATCGGGCTCTCAGTCGGCCAGTAACAGGCCAGAAAAGGCAAAGTCCGTCTCACGATCTGTGATACAGCAACGCCGGATCTCAGTGGCCGATCTCGACACACGGTCCGCTGCGTCAAGCAATTCTCCGATGGCCTTTTTGCTCCTTTGCGAGATGACCTTCTTCTGCCATGTGCGGCTGTTGTGGCATCTTGAGTAGGAGGGGGAGATGCAGGTTGATCCGTTGTCGGCAGGAAGAAGAAAGCAACAATACTGTCCAACAACTAATTACCCCTGCTCAATCAATCAATCAAGCAATCAATCTCGAATGCTTCCAGATACGCGGCGTCGATGCCCCTACTTCGTACATGAAGATCATTTACCAATGAATCCTCGGAAGATGTTGGCATGTGGTCCGAGTCGGCCAGTACAGAGGTTTCAGTGCTCATTTTTATTGAAGCCAGGGGTTCAGATCAAATCACAGCAAGGCAAATTTGGCGCTCCCCGCCAATGCCACGACCACCTTGAAACTATGCAGCAAATCATATCTCGAGATACCTCCCGAGATTGCTGTCGTGTCAGCTTGAGTGCATGTAAGAGATCTTTCAGGAGTCAAATGCTCTGCTATACTCCTTCTCCTTCTCGCACCCTCTTCCCATCTTCATTTTACTTGGCGAGACCCGGTGACGCTCGCCCGGTGCATCCGTCCATACACAGTCTACGTGAAGGGTGTACAATCGCGCCGGCTGTGCTACGAAGCCCTGGAGAACATTCCAACATTTCCCATACCGCTCTTCCTTACCCTCGTTGCAATTCCACAAGCTGGATAGTCCACAGTCCACAGGAATCAAACATTTTGACTCGCCAGTTTACGAAGTCGAGCAACAACATATGCCTAGAGAGGCCAAAGCTTCAGGGCCACGTTACGTTACGATGGACCTATTTCTCATTGCAAGCATATACAGAGCACAGCTTCGAGGGTAGGGAACAGGTTGGAGCACGTGACATGGAACTTCATTTCAGCCCTTTGCAAGCCACCTCCCGAAGGCGCGACGCGACAGTCGGCCAAACGGTTCGTGGGAGCAACGAGAATCCAATGTTGCATTGCCAATGCACGTCATATGTGGCCAAAATGAGCTCCCGCCATTGGATTGCAATTGGGTACAGTATAGGGCCATGCAGGCATATCTGCATAAGTGATCTCACATTTCTTACCACAAGGTTCTTACCACAAGGCGGCTGAGTATGCAGCTGAGCTGACGGTCAGCAGGTAAACGCGCGCGTGATACGGCAGTTCTGCAGCAGGAGCAGATTATTTCGAATCCAAGGCTGAGCTCTTTAGCGAAGTAGGTAGGCACTGTGCTTGGTATTGCTTCAGCTCTGCCCTTCAGCGGCAAACCAAGTGTTACAGCGGCGCTGCGAGACGGCACGCGATAGCCACCAGTAGTTTACACCGTAAGCCGTTGAGGCTTTAGACGTCTTGCAAGCACGAACAACAACGAGACCAATATGGTTGACCAGATTCGGAAATTGTTCAACACCTCACCTACATCGTACCTCCTACTCCGAAATCTTTCGTGTGGAGAGCAAATCTCACGACGGAATCGCGTGATTGGCATCTACGGTATAGCACGAAGTATCTCCAGCCGCTATTGCAAGATACCACGGCTTGTGGAGAAGGTACTCGGGATAGCCTTATTGAATATGGCCGTCGAAACTTTCGAGGCTCGTCCGGCAGTTGAGTCCTGAACCCAGCAGTCTGTACGGAGTACCATGTATATCAAATGCTCGCAGCGAAGATGCCGAGTCAGGTACCGGCAAATTCACTGGCCTAGCGCGCGGATGCTCCCTCCAGGCGCATCAACAAGACCCCTACGGAGTACCTGAGTAGGTACCAGAAAGTTAAGATGAAGAACTCCATCCGTCGCTGGGCGCTGCATGGCGTAGAGAGGACGAGAACCGCGTCTCGACCGTGAAGACAATCCCTACCCTGTGTACTTCGTACATGAACCTGTCTGCCGGTGTGAGTTGTCTCGATCTGAAGTCCGAGTATCCCGGCCCGCCCTGCAGACTAGCAACTCCATAGTCCACATGGCAACTCCGTTCCCCCATGCTGTCAAATAAGCAACATGGCAATGGAAAGGGCAAAGATGAGGTTGTCAAGCCTGAGGATCCGCCGGATGGTATTGCTTGGCCACGCACCAGGAGCAGTTGAATGTTGACAGCAGAGTCCAGACACGCTACCAAAAAGTGGTGCACATGGGGAACACGTCTGTGGGTGACCTACTCGGAACGGTATATGATCGACGTCAATATCATAGCACGGAGCATGCGCCACGGATAGAATGTCGCGATTTCTCTGGGGCTCGGGCAATTGCCGTGAGTTGGAAATGAAGTTGAAGTCTTTCTAGCGGGCCACTAGAACGAGATTGAGATTCCCCGAGACCCGCCGGCGCTCGGAGCCGGATCGCCTAATGACACTGCGCCCTGCTGCTGGAGACCCCGGGATCTAGCATGGACGTTTAACGAACCGCTCCATGCTTTCTCTACACTACACACCAGAGAGACTGATGAAACTCCAGTCTTCCCGGCAGGTCGGGACAGGATACTGCCAGTACTTTCCAGTCCAACTAAACCCGTTCTGTTGATATTACGGTAGCTCTGCCAGCTACCAGTCAAACCACAACAATACTACTAACAAGACCCTCCGCAATGGAATGATCCGAGTTTCATGCTCATGTCAGCGGCTGTTTCTGACAGGCTTCAGCTTCTCACACAGTCCTGACTCCTGCCGTCCTTCCCCCGATGGAGGGCCCGCTTGGGCCCCATTTCGCTCATACGTCCTGCCGGGTATGGTACATTGCGGCATATATACACTAAGACGAAATGGCCTTGGGACGCAAGCATTGATGCAAAAATTGATGCCAGAAATCTGCGCGGGCGCTGGGATGTGGATCCGTCGTACCGTCAAGTCCGTAGCGCCTGTACCGCAAACTCCGGCGGCGGGCAAGGAAAGGACGGCTGAGCGGATGAGAATGTGTGTGTTGGGCTGGCTAGGTGACCACTGACGACCACTCCTCTCCCTCATTGCCTCCCATACCAGACGGTACTACCTCCTCTTCTGGACTGCCGAGCCCCTGTCAAACAACTGTCTAATCTATGGGCATGGCATTGGCATGGCATGGCCCAGCACAAAGTGCTGCGAGCTGCTGCGAGGGAGCAGAGGAACTCCGTGTACAATGTGGGAATTACTCTGCACCATATCAAATATCGCCCTCTCCTTGCGGCTGCTCTCCGGAAACCGACCAATTGCCGCTGGCCATGGCCGTTCTCTAACGTTCTCCCCCTATCCCACGCCGACCACACTCGACCGAATCCCATCCATCTGCCACCACGCCCTCGCCCTCGCCGCGCCCTTGGCAGCCAGCAAGGTCGGCGGTAGGCTATTAGGTAGGCAGGTATGTATCCAAGGGAGGTACCTACCTACCTACCTACATATCCCATTTCCTTGCTTTGACGACATGGCATGACGGCTCAAAAGCCCCGTCTTGTGCAATCAATCCTGGACGAGACTATACCAGGGTACAAGGCAAAATCAATCCATCAATCACTCCGCACTGATTCCAATGCCGGTATGTAGGTACATGCCACACTTCAAAGCCCGGCATCATTATCAACTAAGTCTCTCCTGTCATCCACCACAACAAAAATTGATGAACGGCTTGCCGCCAGCCGCAACGTTGATCCCAGCTGGGACAAACGGCTCCTCTTTTGCACTAGCTAGTGCTCTCACACTACTCCCAAGAAGTACCTAAGCTAGCATCTCAGTGTCACCAGAGAGTCGCTTTGATTACACCACCTACAGTACCTGGGTACATATCGGTCCCCCTTCCCTGGGGCAGTTGAGCACGCTGCCTGCCTAGCAGCCCTGCCCTGCTTGCTTGGGGTTGGAGCTCTTATTTTCTCTCTCAAGTCTGCTAATCTCATGTAGGTCAGTTACTTCGCCTCAGGAACTGTGAAGGTTTGCTTGGCGTTGCAAGAGCTTGGCAAAGGGAAAGGTACTTGTTGCCTGTGCGCCGGAGCGAAACCAACTACTATCGTGAGTTCCTCGCGTGGGTTTGTCTATCGACCCATTCGGGCAGGCCTGACTACACTACAGGTGGCTCACAATAGGTACCGTACGTTGTCCTTCCTCTCCTCGGCATCGCGATGGCCCGAGATCCAAGATTAGGTACGAACGGCACTCGTTCTAGCACGGCATCGACATTGCAGCAGCAGCAGCTTTCAACATGCATCTATCGCCAACGACGATTTGTTTCTTTTCCTTGTTTGACATATTGGGCCTGGTTCCTATTGCTCAGCCTTATTGCAACCGATGATCTTTCTGCCGGCCCGACCCACCTTCGGTGCTTGGGTTGCGCCGCTCGCTCGCTCCCAAGTAACATGCCAATATCGTGCATGTATGACCCTGTCGGCTTTTCTTCTGTGTTGGTACGTGCTCTTTAGGGGTTCTCTCTTACTCTCTCTTGATCCATCGTCAACTGGACCCTGACCCACGGAAGACCTCGGCGAGCCGCAGTCTTGATGGAGCCTGGTCGTCTGGGGTTGTTTTTATCAGGACCCCAATCTCAACGTTGTGATAGGGCAGTGTAGGCATTGAGGGCATCGCCACGCTTCATCGGAAGAAGACAAACCCCATGGCGGAAATCAAGCCCGACGAAACTTTCCTTTCCGCGTGAGAGCTGAGAGCGGTGAGAAAACTCGACTGCACAACCGAGACTACTCAAGCGGCACCTCTGAAGATCACTGATCGATCGAGAGACTTTGGATGGCACAATACGTTTGAGGGCCCATTGAACTCGCAGGACTAGAGGACGAAAAAGGTTTTGCCCCGGAGGCATCTTTCGCGCTCCGAACCGCAGTCTGTCCTCGTTCTCGGTACCGGGCGCCTTTCAAGAGCAGCAACATGTCTGAGACACGACTGCTAATATTAGCAGCACAGGCGCATGTTTTTGCTTTGTTTCCCTTATCTCATGTCTTGGTTGTGATACTCTGGCCCATGATAGTGGTAGTCTCATGGTGATGATGTCTGTGTAATACAGCAAAACTAGAGACATTGTGGCCAGAGCAGAGTGGTGCAGCGAGTATCGTTAGTCAGAGATCTAGATTCGCTATTACCTAGTAAACGATCGAGACATTTTCGCCATCTCCTCCTTTTTTTCTGTGTTGTACATCGCTTATTCAGTGAAGCTTGGAGTCTCGTCCGCGGTGATCAACAGGAGATCAGCGATCAGGAGTGGATTGTTTTTTTCTTGCATCGAGCAGCCCCGAGTCTCGATTGCCACGAGGCGAGGTTTTTTTTTTCTGGGACGTGGGACGGGAGCTTCCTAAGGGACCCTGATTAAAAAACTGGAAAGCAAAAACAAGAAGAAAGAAGAAAGAGCTCCCGTGCGGTGTAGATCCCTTACACCACATATTAGACGAGCCGCCTCGGGGCGCTCGCGCTGCTGATCTCTTGGGTGATCGCTTGCTAGGGGGGAGCGGGAAGGGAGTCTGGATGCACAAAACGAGGACAAAACGAAAAAGAAGAAGGAGGAGAAAATACCAAGAATACTGGAGACCAGAGCCTCGATGGCCAATTTCGTATAGTAGAAGTTCTTGATGAATCGAACAGGAGATCTCCCTTTCTATCGAGCTGGAAGCTGGACGAGGCTTTCGTCGTTGGATATCTGGCGGATCAAACTGCCCGCGCGACTCTGTGGACGAGGAGGGGCGAGCAAGATGGAGTGAGTTGAAAATTTTCTTTTTTTTGTTGTTTGTGATGGGTATGCGGCAGCACACATCGTCACCTGAGACATTATGAACGCGCGTGCTTTTTTTCCCCCGCCGTTCTGCTTTGTTTTGTTTTGTTTTGTTTTTGCTGGGAAAGCGTACGCACAGCGCAGATATTGGAAAAGATACACACGACAGGCAGATGGACGATGGTCCAATATATAAATATGTACGGAGTAACGCAGAGTTATATAATAAGCTTCTCCACTCTCTGCGAGGCTGGGCGGGAAACATGTATGTACTTGAAATTTATCGTAGATTGATTAAACAGGCAAGGCAAGCTCAGCTGTTCGCTGTTGTTCTGATGTCATTTGTTTCCCTGGTAGAGAGGAACATCTCAGACATGCGCATATCAAGATGAGCCTCTTTTGTTCGATCCATGTATTACCGTGCCTGAGCTGATCTCTTGCTCCAGATTCGTTTTCTTTTGTTGCTCCCGACATTGAGAGTCGTCGGTCGGTGCGATCAGCTGATCGGACAGAGAAACAATCTCGCGCGGGCGCATTGTCGATCACGTGTGTCACATGGAAAGAAGAGCGACAAACATCACATTTCAATGATGGTGATGTCGATGATGATGTTGAATCAAAACCCAAAGACGCTTGGGACAACAGAAATCATCCCGGGGCGAGCCGGGTGAGGCGCGGACGGGAAACAGCGGGGAGGCGAGGCCCGGGTTCGCGGGCGCTGGTTGAACTTCGTCGGATCGACATGTCAACCGCCCCGACCCGCCGGGGACCCGACCGTCAAGGTCCGTCCCTGGAAAGACGAAAGAGGGAAAGGAGAAAGAAGCTTTGAGTCCCCGAGACCGAGACCGAGAGACTGATGATCTGCCTCCCGTCCTGGAGTCTGATTCCCACGATCTGCGGACGGTGGAAAATCCACCGCCTTGCTTCCTGTGCAGGGATTTTCCCTTTGCCGTTTGTTGTGCGCGGTGGTAGGTTCTCTTTACTGCCCACTTCCCGGTTGGGCGCGCGGCTGTACGATTAGAATGAGTCGTGAATCACCTATCCGGGTCTTCCATGCTTTGTACACACACTTTCCCATTACCGCCAGAAATGGAAGGTCTGGCGGGTTGTGGGTGGGAACGCTCTTATCGTGTCCCGTTCCATCGCGGCGGTGCTGGACGGGTATACCCACCGGCCCTTTTCGGGAAAGAGGGAGAGGGCGTTGACTAAAAGGGCGAGAGAGCAGCGAGGTAGAGAAGGGAGGCAGCCAATTCAGTCTTTCCTTGCAATGATCTTTGTCGCTCCGTGGGTCATGGCCGTCATCGAATCGAGGTTTGCTTGTGGTGGGCATACGGTACAAGTCTTAGCAAAATCTTGTTGCAGGGCACAAAGGGTACTTATACAGTCATAGTCGGGCCAGAGAATCAGCGCTTGTTGCTTATAATTCGTAATCTTGATTTCACCACTCTGCGAGGAGCCATTTCCGAGGAGGCTTTCGCTGTTTAACCTTCGCGTCATGAGAACACGGATATTCCTGGCTACATCAGCGTACATTGAACCCTAGGAGCATATCAAGTAGGACTGGCTCGCTCTTCTCTGATGTTCCAGCTCCGTGGTAAGAACAAATGTGTTTATCTACAGTTATGCTCGTCTTCCTGGCACCACCAGTAGGGGAACCCCTTTTCAATCGGAGAGAAGGGACCCTCTGAATCACCATGCCTGCTGCCCAGCCTCAAATGGGCTGGCTGATATTTGGGAGGCTCGACCTCAAATCAATTGTGATCAAAGCATTCTTGTAATATACCATACCTGGCTTCATGGCGGCAATATCCAGTGCACAAGTCGGACATGAGTAGGGAAACAAAGAGCTATCCCAGAACAGTACGATCAATAGTGAGCGGTAATAGATCACCATGTATGTATATATATTTTCGCAAGATCCGAGGTAGAAGCATTGTCGTATGTCTACACTGTTACTGTTTCTTCTTGATCTTGTCCTTGCTGCATGCCGTCTTCATGTCCCATCGTGACAACGAGGACTCGATATCGACTCACAACATACACATGTCAACACCATCGCTGATCTACTTGTTATAAATCTTCTCAGCATGACAGCCGTGTAAACACCCGGACAATCCTTTCGTGCCTGCCAATCTTGCGCCGTGGCGTCAATCTGTCGTCGAGGTCAAGGTGACAAGATACCCAAGTCAACCATCCCCATCGAGACGACACACCCTCATTTGTTCTCTGGAGGGGAACAATGACTACAGTTCGATCTTTGGAAAAAGGGTTGTCGCTGAACTCAGACGACATTCAAAAACTACGTGACCGATCTCTCGGGCTTCTTTCGATCATAGAATGGTTTGTTTAGACCTACATATATGCTTCTGTCAGACTCTCCTATGACCTTGCTCCTGGCTGGCGACGCCACACCTGTTTATGGTCGCGAGCGAGGTCCAGCCCACATGGAAGTTGTTCTTGTGTTCTGTATTGGGGATACAATGGAACAACATTCCAACGTAGCGAAGCAACAAGTTGGACTGAGAAACAAACAAAGTATTTTTTCTGCATGGGCACAGTATTGACATGTACGCCATGTCAAGATCATGGGGATGTCAAGACTCGAGAGCAGAATTCAAATTGGTTCTCTTGGACTTTTCCACCAATCCTCTTCGTCGGTTCCTAAGGGGAACGGACATTTCCTCCGTCTTGGGAGAACGTTGTATCGCTATCTACGGTGTTGGTCCAGCTATCTAAGTGCTATCTATTTGAGTGTGGCAGCGTCATTCCCCTTTCCCAAAGGGGGACATTATATGCTACCAAGGCTGTTTGGTCATTTTTGCTCAAAGACGAACAGCATTTGCGCCCTTACTTGGCACTAAAATAAATCTCTCCCGCTGCGGAGCATCTCCCATGTCGTTCAACTTCACATCCTTGTCGTATCTCGTTTCCCCCACGTTTCCCATTACTGCTGCCGGCTTGATGTTGTGGTTGCAAGGTCTTGCCGAGCCAGCGTCATTCCCCATCGATGCTCACCGCCTCCATCATTGCTTTCGAATCATCTCGTGTTAGGACCGGTCGAAATGTCCTTATTGTTACCAAACCCGCGAACAGAGCAATGCAGGATATAATCAGCATCATGTTGTTTCCTGAATGTAGACTGTTGCCGGCGAAAGACCTAGGGAGCCATGGCCAGCCTCAGGCAGGTGTTCTTGTGATCAGCTTGCATGTCGAACAAAATGCTTGCACTATAAACCATAGTTGGTGCTGAGTGCCTGCCGATCTTGAGGCTGCATCTGGTTGACGAAATCGTTGAACTGAGGAATCAATCCGCGGTATACGTTGATGATCTAAGTGACTGTTAGTTTCATGGCAGTTTGCTAGGAGACATTTGGTTCTTGTGCTCACCTTTTGGAAGTCATCGTGCAAACCATGCTTGGCATCGCTACGCAGTTTCAGGTCTCTATACCGCGCAATCGACGTAAAAAAGTGAAGCAGAGACTTCTCCATGGCCATTGGGTTCTGTTCGACGATCGCAGTGAATCCTCTAAATGCAGTTGCTTTTTCGTCGGACGGGTCGACCTCGTCCATTGCGTTCAGGAATTCCTCGGCCCAGGTGGCAACCTCGGGTGCCAACAAGCCCGCGTTGCCGAGTCCGAGGCGGCCCAATGCAATGGCAGCATTCTCGCTGACACTCTTGGGGATGTTGGGGTCCACGATGATCTCCACCAGGCGCCTGAACAGGTCGGGCACAAACGGCGCCAATCCCGCTCTCCACTGGATGGCAATCTCTCCAGCAGACCAGCAGGCGTTGTTCACAACGCTGAACCCGCTCTCAATCTCCTCGTCGAGAATGTCGCTCAGGTCGAGCTGCTTCAGGAGCACCGGGAGAATGTTGTTCAGAGAGTTGGCGAGCTCGCTGAAGACATACTTGGCACAGTCTCCAAGGAGAGCGTAGCCTGACTGCCGGACTTCATCGGCGGGATCTTCCATACAGAAGGTCAATAACTCAAAGACTGGCAATTGAGACTCCTTGACCAACTGGGCCGACTTTTGCTGGTCAAGTGCCTGCACAATGGCACTGAGGAGGTCCAAGCTGGTGACGAGGAAATCCTTGTCGGGCACATCAATAGAAGGGTTATTGGCCAGGGCTATGGAAGCCTCGAGGTTGTCGTGAACGATCTGGACGCAGCGGTTGAAAATTGGCTGGGCGTAAGGGGTGAAGGCATCATTGAGAGCCATCGCCACGTAAGACAAGCACTCCAGCAATGGGAAGAGCTCCCTCGACTGGTCTGCCACCGTTTGCCATCTGTTGATCAAGGCTGGCATGAGCTGGTTGACGAGCTCGGGTCGTGCCAGTGTCGGACCAATGTGCTCGGCCAAGGTCTGAACACAATCATACAGAATGTACATGTTCCTGTCCTTGTACTTGCCAAAGCAGCGGACAAACTGCTGAATGATGGGCCCGCTGTACGGCTCGATGTTCTTGCCAGCCTTTTCCTCGAGGTTGGCGAATGCTGACGCACCAGCTTCCTGGACCTTCTTGTTCTTGTCGAGCATCTTCATCAGGATTCCTTCCATCATGGGCTCGAAAAAGGCCTGTTTCTGGGCCGGATCGGCAAGTTGTGCTGCCCAAGCAGAGTAGCGACCAAGAGTCCAACAGGTGATTTGGCGGACGACGGGCTCTGGGTCGTTAAGGAGCGTAATGAGGTACGGAACCAAGTCGGGCAAGTGAGGAGTCACGACATCAAGGCATCCGTCGGCAATGGCACCCAGTGCGAGCACGGCGGCCTCCCGGTACGACCAGTCGTCGTGCTTCAGGTTCTTGGTCAGGTAGGGCAAGATGGACTCGAAGACAGGCGCGCGGTAGTCTCGGGCGAAGACATCGAGGGCAGCAGCCGAGCACTTTCGCAGTGTCCAACGCTCATCAGGGTTCTCGTCGTTGCCGTCTTCTTCATCCTCGATCTCGCCATCCTCCAGATCGTCGTTCATGTTGGCCAGCTTCTCGTAAGCATTGCCGTTCTGGTTGGCATCCGCCGAAGCCTCGTTGGCATTTCTTCCTCCAGACTTTTTGGCAAACTGCGGCTTGATGTCCTCCTCTCTGTCTTCCTCATCCTCGTCGTCGGAAGCACCGCCAAGCATTGCGATATCCTCAGGGCTGTAGACCATGCACTCGAGGAGGACTGGAATGATTTTTCCAATGTAGGGCGTAAGGTTCTCCCAGAGAGAATCGTGTTCACCAACCGCCAGCCAAAACTCGGCGGCATCGCAGGCCAACTCTTCATCATCGCTCTTCTGCTGGCTGATGATGTAGTCGACCAGGCCAGAAAGGTGAGGTCGCAGCTTGTCCGCGCGTGTTTCAACCAGTTGGACAAAGGCTCTACATACCTGTCGTCGAACATCGGGGTTTGTATCGCTCGCCAGGGTAAACAGATGCGAAAGAAGATTGTCGATGGAATTGAGCATAGCCTGAGATTTCCGGGACGTGAAGACATTGATCGCTGTCAGGGCCTGAGCGCGGACTCTGGGCAACGGGTTCTTGGTGGCTTCGATGAGCTTGGGCAACATGAAGTTGAGAGGCCTCTGGCCGTTGAGTTCACGCTCGAGCATCTTGGTGTTGTCTTCGCAGATTTTGGCCATGGCAATCATGGCGCCCTCCTGGGCTTCGGGAGAGACCTGTCCGCTCTCGTTTCCAAGAAGCTCAAGCAGCTTGGGCAAAAGCTCCGGCCAACTGAGGAGACCACCCCTGCGGACGATCTCGGTAGCAATGTTTCCGGCATAGTTGCGCATTTGCGAGTTCTTGTCCTCCAAGATCATGGGAATAGCCATCTTGATCAAGGTGAAACTGGAGTCGGGGATTTGCTTGTAGTCAGTTCTGATATTGTTCTTCAGCATGATGGCAGCAGCGGCCCGCACGAGGTGGTAATCTTCAGCCGAGCATTGCAGTCCAGCCGGAGGCTCAGTACTCGAAAAGAGGTATACGAGGTAGTTGTTGATATCAGGCGATGACTTGGCTTGCGTGAGCATCTATCACGGTGTCCAGTAAGCTTCCATCCCATGACAGTCGTGCTGGGTCGCACAGCGAATGCTTTGATCGCAACTCACAATCTCGGCCTGCTTCTGGGCAGCCTTGTTGAAGCCGCTCAGGGAGTCCTTGAGACAAGCGGCGAGCTGGCTCAAGGACTCGGGGGATGGTTGCCATGCCATGGTGGGCAACAGGCCTCGAGGGTGAAGAGAGGTCTGTGATGCGCTCGAGAGCGAGGCGGACTCAAAAGCGGTCGAGTAGTCCCAAGAGATGAGAAACACTGCTGCTTCCTTTGGCGACTGCTGTTTCAGAGTCGATATCTCGGTTCAAGAGAGGCGCGGGCAGCTGTCTGGTGCAGGAAGGCCTGCCGAGCTGAGCGAAGTTTGAACAATCTCTCAGGGAGAGCTGGATGGATGGATTGAGACAATCCGTCGGCGGTGTGGTAGGCTGGTCCTCGCCGGAGAGTAAAAACGAGGAATTGGTGACCAAACCCAGTGCTCTGTGTCTATGATCTCTGGGACGGGATGTCGACCAGAAGCATCTGTTGCCTTTGGGGTGAACGCGCGGTAGAGACGGTTGCAGGACAGAGAGGGATGCCGTCAACGCTGGAAGGGTGGTGGTCGATAGAAGCGGTCCGCAGGTTAAGTGGTGGGCTACGTATGTGGGCTGTCTTGTCTGTCTGCGGCTTGCCTTTTGCCTTGTTGGAGGGGTCCTAACCTTAGCGTACAACTATTACTGTACCTGGGTACTTTGTCGATACGTACTTCGTACAGGCGTGCAGCGGTACCTTGCGCACCGGCCAAAGAATGCTTGCTGCGCGGGTACAATGATGGATGATCAACGACAATAGAAACAGCCCGAGCAGTAGAGACAGGTCGTGAGTCCAGTATGTCACCAAGAGAAGAAAAAGAAGAACTAATGCGTGACTGGCAGGCAGGGTGACAACAGCTTGGTCAAGGTGTCAGTAAACGTCGTGTCTTTCTACGTAGGTACACTTTATCGCTGTTGGGCGACTGTGCCGTTGCGGGTGAGCGACTCTGCGCTCTTGTACATCTGATAGCAAGGGAAACATGGAAAACGTTGGTTGTCCGCTGGCATAGCGCCGGTGGGGTCTAGAGCATTGCCGGGGGAATTTTTTTAATTTTTTTTCTTCATAATTTTTTTCTTCTTCCTCTGCCCTTCTTTGAGGTGGGAATGAATCCGTTCGACTGCAAAGCAGCATGAATGGCATCTAATCTGCTCTCTCTGCCTGCAGGCGCCCTCCTCCACATCTCTTTGCCTCCTTCGCTTGCTGGCAGTGTGAGTCTGAACCTGAAATCTGGTTCCCCCTCACTGTCTTGAAAATCAGGAATCAGAGACCTGCTGGGGCTTCGTGCTTTTAATGGAGGGGTCAAAGTGGAGTAGGAGGGGGGCAGTTTTTCGAACCTCAAACCACTTCTCCGTGGCTGTCAACTGATCATGCTTGTTTGGCTTGCCATCCAAACTCTGTGGGAAAACCCCAAGGGGCCCAGCCAGCTTTTAGTTTGACCCCTCCATTGGGCAAGGCATGGGTCATGGTTTGATTTTTTTCTTTTCCTTTCTTTTTTTTGGTCACGTTTTAGACTTTAACTGCCATCCATTCTTGTGCAGCAACATATCATCTACCCATGTGGCACAAAACGCCCTGCCCGTTCAGACTTCCTCTTGGCTCTGTGTTCCCTTGATCCCTTTGAGCGTCGTTGCACTACCTGACACCTCAAAGCTAGTGAATGTTTGTCTTGTTGGCTTGCTTTCCTGCCAACTGCCACGGGATTTCCCCGACATAAACAACTTACTTACAAAGGGCACCGCAGGCAGGCGGATATGGAAAGTCGGATGCTATCTCACATCTCTTTATGCCAATGAATGATCTTTTTGTTGTTGTAATTATCAATCAGACCATGACACTACAGTCTCAAATATGAGGCCACATATACCGAATATGCCGCCCAACCGTGACTGCAATCGGACCATGTGCGTAGCCTATCTTGGCCGAGATTGAAGGCTTGTCCGACACAAGCTGTGCAATCAGCAGCCGTCGCACACATCCCCCAGACAGCCAGTCATCGTCGACGTCCTAAATAATGTATGACTATTGGCAAATTGGACCATCCGGGATTTTCGACTCCCAGACATCGATCCTCAGCTTGGGGCGCCCCGGTCTCATTCCTCACAATATCAGTCAGCTCAGTCAGCCTCGATTATGATGGATATTCCCCAGTATGATGGTACGGGCAACGACCTTCAAGATCTACCAACACCATGGCTTCTGAACGGTACCAGGCTTGAGTCTGCGCTGCAATATAATCGAAAATGTAGCACTCTTCCCAAGGCCTGCCATAGCGACTGATTGTACCAAGACCGCGTATTCCGTGACATGTGAGCTCAACGCCTAATTTCCTTGCTGCATAATCACTGCAGCTTTCTGGCCGAATTGTTCATTCGACACGTGGTGCAAGGATCTTTAAGCTTGGGCATATGCAGCAGGCCGGCGACAGGAGTAGAAGTAGGAGAAAGGCCATGATGGTGCGTCGGGTACGAGCTTTTCGAGATCAGTCAACTGCACAGAGCCTCGCTGTCTGAACCTTGATGACCAGCCCTGATTTTCAGTGTGTTGACGAATAGAGCAAAAGATGAAGCTCCGCTCCGGCGAGGCTGAACGAGGTAACAAGCCGTGGGTGTAGTAGACGGACATGCTTGTCATTCATATATGGAGGAGCACGCATACGTGCTGCACGACTCTGTACGAGAACGCATGAAACCTCGCCCTTGCGTTGAGCAAATAGTTGCCCTAGGCCTCATTTGTGCCGTTGGGCATGCTGCTGGTAGGCGTGGTGAGATGTTGCAGCTTGCTCAGAGCAACTTGGACCACCTTCTTGAAGGCCTCCATTTCCTCCTCAAACGTGCCCCCAAGGCCTGTACTGGCCAGGCTGATGGAATTGGAAACGTAGACATGCATCTGTGTCTTCTTGACCAAGATCTTGGCAATTCGATTGGTGAAGTCATATGTTGGCTCCTCCTTGTAGATTGGCGTTGAGATTGGTGCGTCTGGGTTGAACCGCTGTACGCCACGTTAGCTGAGTGAAATGGGAATGGAGAAGACTAGATTTCCACTCACGTCTGGCAGAGCATATACCATTGAGCCCAGGGGAACCGTGTTGCCAGCTTCTTCAGCAGTAACCGTTGTGAGATGAACAATCAGCACCTTGGACTTGGTGATCAGTCGCATGTGGACGCGAGTGTCCAAGGACTTTGGTAGGGGAAATGACAGCGACTGGTCCATAGCCATGATTGCAGATTGTATCGGAGGCTTCTTTTAATGTCCCAATGCCGGCCGACGGGTTGAAACAAAAGCGTCGTAATATACCCAGTAAAGAGATGACTGAGTAAGAGAGGATGTGAGCCGTGAGCGTTTGTAGAACTTGGCTATGTCCAAGCTCCTCTGGTTTGTGGTGGTGATGTTCTTGGTATTTGCCTTCCTCATCAGTGAGAGCAAGCACTTGTCGTCCACTAAAGCGCAGGTGGGGCCAAACCTCGGAATCCCCCAAAGCCCACCTGTCTCACTCACTGCTACGTGTACCTACCACCCAAACAACTGACAAGCAACAATTTGTCATGTTTGAGCCAAAACTTTCTCCACGACGATGCCAGCTCTCCCAGAGATCACACCAATCATACACGTAGTGTTTGTGTGTGAAAGGATGATTTCCTGCCGATGTGACTGGTGAAGTCTACCTATATTTATTATTGTTGGCAATTGAATGCCCCTCCTCCAGGTCTCTCCCAGTGCCCCGCCATCGCAAAAGAGAGCCCACACTTTGGGCTCTTCTTCCAAGCCCAGCTATTCCAGACCGAGACCATCGCCGGCAAATCTAGAGGACAGGCGATTCAGGCACCGAGAGCGTCTTTTCTTTTTGCTCACTTGAATATGGACGGGAACACGGCTCCTGCTCCTGCCCAGGAGAATCAATGGAGCGAAATTGACACCATAGACGATCCTGAAGAGTTCAAGGTCATCTTCCAAGCGCTGGACTCATTTGCGTTAGTATATAAAACCTCACACATACACCCACGGCTTGGGTTGCACCTCTTGCCAGCACAATTTTCACCTTGACGCCGTCTTATAACGACGCCATGTCTTCGACTTGCCCGTTGTCCATGCCGTATTGACCCTTCTACGCAGACAATATGCAAAGACAGCACATCTGCACTGCACGCATATGCGTCGCCAGGCTTTCTACGCCCTTCCACAAGCACACTGGAAGATGCTGGCAGAGCCCCCCTTCTCGTACCTGGAGACCCTAGATCGCGTGGACTCTGCCATTGAGAGCAACGCAGACCTGTCACGGAGCATCCTCAGGCAAGGCCTGCAGTCCTTCGGCGCCGAACAAGGCTCTTCCGAGTCCGGACACCTTCTCATGCCCGAAGAGTGGGCTGGCATCTCCAAACAGTCGGACGCCGACAAGGCTAGAAGCACCCTACGACAGTTCTACCGCGACTGGTCTGCCGAGGGCAAGGCCGAGCGAGAGGCCTGCTATGACCCCATATTCCGGGCCCTCGAATCTCAAAAGGCAAGACATCCCAATGGGTCGCAACTGAGCGTGCTGGTTCCTGGCGCCGGCCTAGGCCGACTGGTCTTTGATCTATGCCACAGAGGGTATTTCAGCGAAGGCAACGAAATCTCATATCACCAGTTGCTGGCATCATCCTTCATTCTTAACAACGTGGAAGAAGCTGGCCAGTTCACGATATATCCATGGATACACTCCTTTTCGAATCACAGGAGTCGGGACAACCAGTTTAGGAGCTGCAAGGTACCCGACATCCACCCGCAACGGACTCTGGAGGCGGCCACGGGCATTGGCGCCATGCAGATGTGTGCTGCCGATTTCCTGTGCCTGTACGGCGACGAGGAGCACAAGGATACGTACGACGCAGTTGCCGCGTGCTTCTTCCTGGACACGGCGCCAAACCTCATTCGCTATCTGGAGGTGATTAGGAATTGTCTCAAGCCCGGCGGCATCCTCATCAACGTCGGCCCCCTCCTCTGGCACTGGGAGGGCCAAGTTGCCGGCCACCAGCAAGGTTACGACGGCGACGGCGACGAGGGAGATGGTATCATGGGTATCGCAGAGCCGGGAAGTTTCGAGCTCACACATGAAGAGGTTGTGGCCCTCGTGGAAAAGATGGGGTTCACCGTCGAGCACCAGGAGACGAACATCACGGCACCATATATTCAGGACTCGAATAGCATGTTGCAGACGGTCTACAGGGCAGCACACTGGGTAGCACGAAAACCAGAGCCATAATTGCTCTTTGGGCGTCACATAGAATAAGATGAAAGAAAAAAAGAGCTTGCGGCACACAATTCAGCAGGATACATGCAATATGGTGCTCACCTAACTTGGCTAAGCATATGCCAGCTGGTATCGACTAACCTAGACCCTCGGCCAGTGCACACTCGGTTCCATAGTATATTGTCCCATTCAACGGCATACGTCAAACCCCGTAGATCGTTTTTTGACACTGGCTTGAATTGTGCCATGTTTGTTGTATTTGTTATATGTATGTACTGTATCCCTACTAGCATTAATAGCGTGACCAAACACCTGGATATCACTTGTCCACGCCATCATTCCGGCACCAAGCAGCACAGATGATCGTGAGTCCAAATTCGGCTTTGGAACCAGGCTCTTCCACACGGTCGCTTCCATATCGACCTCGCAAGTGTGTCCATCAAGAGTCCCCTTTCTCAGTAAACTTTTGATCTCGGCATCGTGGCGACTTGGTCAAGCATGTCGTATCCTTGGGCAAAAGCACACCAGCCTCCCCCCCCTCCCCCCCAACGATCACATCGTACACCCCCAAACATACTGTGGCCGCGTCTTCTTGATCACCGCGAGTTCCCTACAGCTTCGCCTTGGCGGGCTCCTCCTCCTCCTGCGCATCAAGCAGCCCGCCGCGGTTCCACAAGCTCCCACCATCGATAGCGATCTCGGCGCCGTTGACATGTCCGCCGGCGCGCGACGTGAGGTACACCACCGCCCCGGCAAAGTCCTCGGGCCGGCCCAGCCGGCCCATCGGGTTGCTGGCCGCGTGCTTGGCCAGCCCGCCCGTCAGGTCCAGCAGCCCCGAGCTCATCTTGGTCGGGAACCAGCCGGGGCAGATGGAGTTGACCGTGACGCGGCGGGGGCCGAGCTCGAGGGCCAGGTTGCGGCCGAGATGAAGCACGGCGGCCTTGCTCGCGCTGTACCCGAACGTCGCCTGCTTCCCGAGCGTGCCCACGCCCAGGCCGGCGACGGAGCTCGTGATGACGACGCGCGAGGGGTCCTCCACGGACGCGCGCTTCTGCAGCAGGGGCGCGAACTCCCGGATCGTGTTGAACACGGCCTTGACGTTGAGGTCCATGACCTTGGCGAAGGCCGAGTCCGGGTGCGTGTCGAAGCTCTCGCCCCAGGACGCGCCGGCGTTGGCGAGCAGGATGTCGACGTGGTCCGTGTGCGCCTTGACCTGGGCCACGAGCGACTTGATGCCCTCCATGGTCGCCGAGTCGGCGGGGGCCGAGACGGCCTTGGCCCCCGGCGCCAGGTTCGGCAGCGCGTTGAGCTGCGCCACGGCGGCGTCGCAGGCCTTGGCCTTGCGCGATGTGATGAAGACGAGCGAGGCGCCGGCCTGGAGGATGCTGCGTGATGGTGTCAGTTTGTTGATTTTTCATCTTGGCAGAGGAGGAGGAAGTGAAGGGAGGCGGATCCATCATATATGCTCCGCCCATTCTATATCTCCAGGCAGTCATCCATGGTGCAAAGGGGATAGATCAGATGCGAGAAGGCATTGAATATACTTACGCGGAAGCCGCATTGAGACCGAGACCTCGGGAGCCGCCCGTCACGACGGCGACTTTGCCCTTGAGGGAGAAGAGCGACGGGAAGTCGTGAAGAGCCGTCTCGTCTGCCATTTTAAAGAAGTGTGCTTGGTGACTTTTTGGTTTCTGTCTTATTCAGGCTTCAGTCGACCGAGGGAATGCAACCGACGTTTCCAGTCAATGATTTTAATTCGTTTGTATAAATGGTCTTTAAAATCAATACTGACAGACGTGTCAAACAAATATGAATAATGAGAGATGGTTCATTTGTTTGTTCAGTCCACGGACGTAGAGTATGGGGTTGTAGTGTATGGCGTTAGGACGGGATGCCGCCCACATTAGAAATGCGGATACCCCGGATTTCGGTCCGTTTTGAGCTTAGGTGTGGAGAGATGCCGAGGCACGGTGATGTGGTGTAAAGCTGTAACCGAGCAAGTGTTTTAGGACAGCTTCTTTGAGGAATGAATGTAGATAACACCCCTGAAAAGATGAAGAAGATCAGAGTCTTGTCTGTAATCATTATCACGAATTGATAAGACACGATCCACCACATATTCACGCCATACACTGCGCAACACTCACTTATTGACCAGGTCCGTTCCCGCCAACTCGATCTTGGAGCACTGCCGAACATCCAAAAGCGCAGAATTGCTCTTATTACAAAAATTTATTCTTCAAAATTGTTGTCTCGTCTCGCATACCTTGGCCGCTACTGGCCATGGAATACGAGCTTCATGTCGTGTCCTCCAGTAATGGAGACGAATGGGGGTATTCCAAACCTCTAGTAGCAAACCGTCTAACACAGCATCGCTATCAATCAACGCTGTCTATCTTTATTTCATATAAGCAATCATTTCCACCATGGGCCTGACTCCCCCGAGCGCCTAATGCACCCGAAGGCGCTGCCCTGTCAAAAAAACCACTCATCAGGTTCGATTAGAGAAAATTCTCTTTTGCTTCCCGACCTTGAGAGCTTCTGTGGGATCTTCAAAGTGACCTGGACTAGGGCTGCGATATCTTGGCATTTGCAACAAGACCTTCCTCGTATGACTCCGGGAGGCCGTCGTAGGACGCCCTTCGCTGCCAGACTCGGTTTCTGTTTCTGCATCCTCAAGAGCGGCTCTCTAAGCCACCCGTCGACTGGGACTCCGGGACACTTTCCGCTTTGTTCGATCGCGAATGATCTGTTGGCTTGTTGCGGCGTCGTATCCGATGATGTGCATGAGGTAAAATAGCCTGTCTGAGAGTTAGTTGCTGCTATGGAGACATCTCTGATAGCTTGGATGACTCACTTGTCCTCGTTCGCCTCCTTCTCCTTGAGGTCTTCGAAGCGCTGCTGGCAGTCCGCCCAAGTCATGGCACGTCTCTTGGGGGATACAGTCTTGACCGTGAACTTGAAACGTCCAGTTACCGGTCTGTGATCGGAAACCCGGACTTCGTGTCTCTTGTAATCAAGCTGTTGGACTCTGCCAGAGCCTCGGTGAAGGAGGCGATCACACCATGCGGGAGAACGTTTCTTCTCGCTGGAGTCGTAGTTGTCTGTCCCTACATCGTATTTGTACGTTGGCGCGAACGTGATGGGCATTTCGTCAAATGCCCTGAGTTTGAAGGCCGGATTTCGCCGTCTCGCAACAAGCAGTTGATCTCGATCCAGTAGTTTCGCAAGGTTGTTGGACTTGACAGCAGCAACCACCGTATCTCGCGACATTGTATCGATTCGATAGTTCAGGTCACCGTTCAGCAGACAGATCTCATGATCCATGATCATGGACCCATCGCCACCACCAACATAGCTGTCGATGCGGACACCCCCGTCCCGCTCAACTGGTAGCAGGTTGCCTTCGAGGATGGCGGCGATGTCGTTGTGACGGCTGTTCGCCTGAGACTGGCCGGCTGCCAAATGGCAGTTAATGAAGCACATTGATGTATCGTCTAGCACGAATCTGACAACAATTGCACCCTTGTTTCCGTGCAAACCACCCATGCCACGTTTGACATCTGCACTGCTCAGATTCCGAATGCGGTCTCGCACTGTCGACTTGACAAAGATGCAGGTAAACAGGCCGACCAAGGTGGACGTGTGAAGAAGATGGTACAAGCAATCGGGTGGCATGAAGTCGTCCAGACTTCGAGCAAGGAAATCGCGCCAGTCGCGATACTGATGACTCATGCGCTCCTGGTCCGTGACAGCATCCTTCTTCTTCGACTTGAAGAGTCGCTTCGCAGTTGCTTTCTTGTCCTCAAGATCAACCAACTCTTGGAATCCGAAAACCAATATTTCTGGCGAGTCACTCGACTGGAGGAGATTCTGAATGAAGACTGAGTCCTGCTCCGAGTATCTGAGACTGCTCGGCGTGGAGGCGCCCGCGTTCCACGTCATGACCATTGCTCGGATGTCCTCAAAGTCACAGTACCGAGTGTCCAATCGTTTCATCTCATCCTCGATATAGTCTTCCTGGAGTAGGCCATCCCACGCCTTGACTGTATTGTCAGCTCCCAGAGTGATAACCTGCTGTCGATCCAATCGATAGAAGCCAGCCGGATCAGTTTGAAGCTTGAGCACTGGTCCGTCATGAGCTTGCCAATCCTTCTTCACGATCCACGGCGACTGTTCAATATCGTAGACACAAACTTTGCCTGTGTTGTAGCCTGCCCACAATAGATTGCCGACACCAGCTAGGCAACTGATTTTGAAGGGGCTGAGGTTGATCACTCCGAGAGGGGTGAAATCTTGTTGCGACCAAATGCTGACTTTGCCATCGGCATGACCAAAGAACACTTTATCTTTGTGCGATTTGATCAGGGCTCCAGATGTGACTTCACCGGCGCCTTCTGCTACCATAGGACGCATCAGGACCTGGACCTGCGTTCTGCCGTCGAGTGTGGGAGCAAAGACGCGTATTTCTTTGCCCGTCGCGTGCCATATCTCATCGCCAACCAACATGGAGAATGTATGACCTCTTGGAAGGCGATAGGTTTGATGAGGAGGGTTGTTCAAGTTTGGTGAGCCATCGCTGTCTGGTCCCCAGACGTGCAATCCACCAGACTCGTCCAAGGTCCACATCTCGTTGAAATGCCTAAAGATTCTGATAACTTCGCTTCGCCCGTGGGCAATAGACTTGTTGCCCACAATACTCGAGGTGTTGATGTCGGCTTCCAATACCTCGCCCAGGTTATTGCCAATCCAGAGACGGGTCGCTTCGTCCTCGACTCCAAGACCGCACTTGAAGGCTATCGCAGTAGCTTTGACACCCTCTCCATGAGTGAAACTCATAAGCAGCTCCCCATCCAACAGACTCCACACTCGGGTCAGCGGGCCACTAGTACAAAGGTACGGACCGCAAACATCGATTATCCGCGTGTCGTACTTTGTGTATATCTCGTGCTGGCCCTTCTTGGCGAATGGTGGCCGTCTGTTGACACGAGAAGCATCGGGAAACTGTGTCGATAGTGGCGGTAATCTAGGGGCTGAGCTGGGGGCCAAGGCTTGGGTGGTCCTCGTGCTTCTGTCAACCACAGTACCACCTCTCCTTGGTGGCTCCCGAAACTCCGCAGGCGTACGGTCAGATGTTCTGTCTACGGTCATGGATCTGCCGTGAGTCCGAGTCGGTGGAGGCGCAAACTGCGGGTTTTGTTGCGAAGTTGGTGTCGAGACCGCCCGCTTAGATTGGGTAGAAACTGCGCCATTGTCGGGATTTGTCAAGTTGTTCGAAGTAATCACACCTGGGCGTGGTGGGCGAGGCGGGGCCCTCATCGATCCAGGTGGTGCTCTTGTCGGCTGTACATCTATTACGGTATGAGGCCGTGAAGGTAAAGCTGGTGCCGCTGACGGTTCTGGAGCAGCAGAGATCACTCCTCGACCATGGCCATTGACCTCCCTCCTTGCAGCCGCCGAAGGATGTACCGGGGGTGGCTCAAATGGCACGGGTACAGTATTGTTCCTGGGCGTGGCAGGAATCTTGTTGTTGGCGGGTGGCCTTGTTGGTCGACTCGGAAGCGTGGGCGGCTGTTGCTCGTGTTCCGGGCTGCTCGGTGGACTATTAAAGGGCGACTGCTCAGGCACTGCAGCAGGCGCTGGCTCGAGTCGATGGGTATCCAAACTCAACAAATGCGAGAGTCTATTGCTCGGCTTCTCTGCGCGATTGATCGGCGGCGGCACAGGTGGTCGTCCCCTTACATCGCCATCCCTCCTGATCTCTCCCGAACGTCTCGGCGGAGGAGGTGAAGGCGGCCCCGAAGTAGCAGAGAGCATGGGCGACCGTCGCGACTCCTGGGCCGGGTTTGGGCTGGGAGCACTTGGGATCTTAAAGGACCGAGGCGAGGGTGCCACTGGAGTGGGAGGACCTCTGGTCGATTCAGCCTGAAGCTGGCCATTTTCCGCGCCCAGAGCAATGTTCATCGGTCTGCTCTTTGGCGGTGACTGAGGAGGATCGATCAGGACCGCTGGAGGCGGAGGCGGCCTCATTGGTCTTGGGCTTGTTGGTGTATTCGTAGCACCCGGCGCAGAGGCCGCATCGAAGCCAGGCTTTGGTATCTGGAGTCCCGTAGGTTTCAGTACTTCTCTTGGAAACTGGCTTCCTTCGGTTTGAGGGGTGGTCGTCCTCACAGGCCTCGTGTCTGGTACTGGAGGTGGTTTCGGAGATGCTGGAGGGGGAGGTTTCGGAGAAGGCGAGATGTTGCGCGGCGACGCTGTCGTCGGCGAAGAAACGGCGCTGGGGTTGTCACCGGGTTTGCCCATATTCTCAAAGCGCGCTCGCAGAGAGGAGACAGGCTTGAGCGAGGAGCTATCAGGCCCATCCTCCCCTTGGCCTTCCATGTTGGGCAGTGATAGTTTACGTGAAGCGTGTCGATGGAGGGGTTGTATATCCTATTCCCATTATACCCCAAGCGTAAGTAAAGAGTGAACAGCTCATCGAAGCGAGTTGTCAGAGAATTCTAAGGTGCCATTGAAAATCGAGCGAAGGAGTGTTTTGGGTTTGTCTTCGTGTTGGGTTATGATTTAGTTTGTGTTAGGGAGTCGTCAGCGATTGGGAGGCTGAGCAACACGGTCCCTCAAAAGAATGGCGATCGTGGTCAAGGGAGGCGGGGCAATCAGGCTGCAGGTGAATTGCTCGGTATGGTATTCAAGAGGTGCTGGGTGCGCTGCTGGTGCTGGGCGGGGATGACGAGATTTGGGTCCGTTGTAGGGCTGAACAACAGGTCGAACAAGGAGGTTGACAATTGTGTCTTCTAACAAGCGTCAACTGTAACTTTTTATTTTCCTGGCTGTTGTTGTTGGGTGTACAAACAGGTGAGCACTCCTTTGCAATGGCAACGGGTTTCTCAAGTCAGGACACCAAAATGGACTGGTCGAACAAAGGCTGAAAGGATACCTAGACTGCCTAATGCTAAAAGACAAGCAACTTGAATAAGGGGACAACTCAAGTACATGGTGGTACCCCATGTACCGTAATCCAGCCACAAAATACCGGCATGGAACATCTTGATCGGCTACGCAGGGCCCTACGCAGCTGTAGTCTTGTTAAGTAAAGGCACGAGAGCCTGTGAAAGTGAATCGAGCGCCCCCATACCACGTCTAATCGTGCTTTAAATTGCTTGGCATTTTAAAAACTGTTTAAGGCGCGGATATCTCGACAGTCAAACGCAGATCGTGGCCAGGGGTCGATAGCGCGCATGGTGTAGCCGGGGCAGTTGGATTGGTACGTAAGCTCTCGATTCAATGCCTAACGCCTGGCTGCCAGTTTCGAGGGCTGAGCTGAGCTTTGGGGCCGTTTCTTCGTATGTCCCTCAGGGCAGGCGATCCACACAGGCACGAGGACATGTTAGATCTATGATACCAATAGGAACTCAATGTACATATGTCGCGAATCAAACTCGCACGTCTATAAAACGCAACTCCTTTAGAGGCGGGTTGCCATCAGCACTGCCGAGTGGTTGGGCACCTGACATGCTTCAGCAGCCCTTCAGGGACCAGCGTACCTGTCGGTCGGTACCTTGCAAGCGTGACGTAGCTGGTCTTCGTCGCCTTGCCGTCTGCTTCCAATCACTTGTCCAGAATCTCAAGCCTCCGTATGTGCTCCCCCTCTGTGTGGGCCCGGCAGGTCGTAAATTTATTCGACAGGTGGTTCTAGCGTTCCTGGCAGCGAAGAGCTGAGAAACATTGGAGACAGGACCGCTGGGCGAGGCCCCGACAGCGGACATTTTTCGTGCCAGATGCGTGCCGGCGCGCTAAGCGCAAAAGGGACAGCTTCGGGGAGCTGCTACCAGAGAAATCATACGATTTGAGAATCTCCAAATAGCGTAGCAGTGATGGTATCGGGAACAGCAGGAGCGATAAAAAAATTCCAATTCCCAAACCAAAAAGTGTCGCATTGCAACGTACATCAACAAGTCCAGACTATTCGCCATCAATCCGACAATAGGCGTCCTCGATCAATCAACGAGCTGGGATACCCTATCGTAGACTGACACCGCAAGCACAATGAATACCGTAAGTAATCGTTCATCATCTCGACTCAGGCTGGCTCTACAGACAAGCTGATGCGCGTACAGATTCGATCTTTCTGGTATGTTTGACACAGGAAACCATGGCAGCAGACACATAACAGCCGTCTAACTGAACTTGTCCTCTTATTTCAGGCTGGGATGGGGCTCCCTCTGTGTTGGTAAGAGAGAGAAGCAGATCATGACCCTCATCTTGCTCGGCTGACATTCGCCACAGCTGGTGGTGGTGCATACTACTTTGCCAAGCAGCAGATCAACGCCGACCGAGCTCAGCGACTTGAGGACTCGCGAAGAAAGAGGCAGATGATGGACTCTCTCGAGAACTCCAACAACGTACCGAGCCATCCCGGATCCTCCTCTACCATGGGCTCCTCGCCCGCAACAGCCAACGGTACATCGCCACGAACCGATCCTTCTGGCTCTCCCAGTCAAGAGGCAGGCACCGACCCAGCGCCCACGCGCCATGCGCCAGCGACGGAAGGGCAGAGGGTATTTGAGAAGAGCAAATACGAGAGTGCTGTGCCCTTCAAGAGTCAGAAAGGAGATCGGTTTTCGTAATCCAAAGCGCGCGCACAATTTGTACAACAACATGAAAAGAACGGTCTCTGTATTTGAACAATATTGCTACGTCTTTCAACTAGCAGTACTGTACATATGATTCACTGTTTCCACGGTCGATTGCATGGGCCTCTCTGAAAGAAAGAACACCATGAAAGAGAGGGAGGGACAAGTCGTAGCGCTCTTATGCCATATTCCTTCCTACTTTGGTACTTTTGCTTCTTCACAAAAAAACACCCACCAGGACGACACACGACTGTACTGTAATTTAATATAGCACTGCAAATATGTACAAAATCCCACGCAGTAAAGCACAACGTACTGTGTAAACTATCCACGAACAGATATCTGCTCCGACGTCATATACTTGAATGTGAAGAGAAGCACTCCAAACTGATCCAATTGAAGTGGAGCACGCGGGACTAGCTCCCATCCGTTATGTCGCTCTGCAGCCCGCTCCATTACCATGTACCTTAGCTTACTGGCGACAAGACAACTCAACTGGAATTTCGGACTTGCCTCAGCCTGCCGCAACCACAACCACAACCACTTTGGACGTCCAATTCAAATCGCCTTGAGCGCGTTCCAGGACAAGCACTATTCGCATGTGCACGCCGCCTCGTCAACATGGCGACGCCGCAGCTTGCGATTGCCAAGGTCTCGTTCTCAGCTATTCTCCTTCGCCCTGATCCAGTCTCCTGCTCGCGCGCCGACATCGACGACTTCCTCGGCCAGCTCGACGCGACCCTTCTGCGGTGCTCTCCAGCCAACGTTCAGGTTTGAAAATATAATCTTGACATTGTTAGTGTCTGTGCGACAACTAAAATCATTCGTCACAATAGAAAAGCAAGCAATGGATATTGGGCCATGTCGTGCAGTCCTCAAAGCGAGTGGCTGCACTGGGAAAATACCTTGCCGCCCTGGCCAGCTCCTTCAGTGTCGACCTCGCAGCCAGCAGAAAGGCTCGAGAGCCTTCATCGAAACGGAAGCGACTACATATCTTGTATCTGTTGAGTGATGTGTTGCACCATGTCTGTGTCCGTCAGAGAGAAGACAACTTCTCTGCTCAGCTGGAATCTTTTCTGTCGCCGCTAGTCCAGAGTACGGCCGCCTTCGCGAACTGCCCCAAGCATCAGAAGAAGGTTATCAACCTACTCGACCTGTGGAGTGAGCAGAGATATTTCTCGGATGCGTTTGTCTCCAAGCTGAGGAGCATCGCCCGGGATGCGCCGACGTCGCAAGTTGCGTCAAATGGACAGGGAGACTCCGACAGCGCTCCCACATCCGGTACAAGGCTCTCAAAGGATACTCCGTATGTCATGCCTGCCATGCATGGAGACGCCAACATGCCTTGGTACGACCTGCCCGCTGCCAACTGGCTCCCCGTCATCGAGCCAAACTCGACGCGACCCATGAACCCGTCCATGATCAAGCCGCTCCAACTGGTTCCGGGTCCCGCAGACAAGATCTTGGTTGAAGCTGTGCAGAATCTGCTGGCCGACGTAGAACGCATATATGCCAAAGATTCATCTTTTGGCGAAGATCCATCCGAGGATCTGGATATGCTTGGTCAACGCTTCGTTCTTGACGAAGCCACGGGCAATATCACTGGAGGCCAGACGTATTATGGCTGGTCACGCGACTTCTGCCAGAAGATGAAGCAACGACGAAAGAAGACCAACGGCTTAGACGGCGATGATCGAGGTCGAAGCCTTTCACGATCGCTATCTCTGAGCATCAGTCGGAGCTCTTCTCGGCCAGCTTTCAAGCAGAGCCGGGTTTCAGATTCCCGCAGCCGCAGTAGGAGCCCAAGTAGAGATCGCGGCAGCCGACGAAGCTTTAGTAGAGACCGTTACCGGCGGCGATCGTTCAGCAGATCCCGATCTTCGTCTCCGCGGAGGCGCCGGCGTTACTCGCGATCGCGCTCACGTTCGCGAGACTACAGCCCGGCACCTAATCCAGGTCCACCCAAGGATTACAACAAGCCGAACCACAATGGATACCAGAATTATCCAGCCACTCCCTCACAACCACCGTTCCCCGTCCCCAACTTTCCGTTTGGTGTGACTCCTCCACCACCTCCGCCCAACTGGCAAAGTCCCTGGCCTCCTCCTCCGCCTCCGCAGGGAACTGGAGGAAATTGGATGTCAGGCATGCCCATGCCCATTCCCCCAACTGGTAGGACCAGCTGGGCGGCTGTGCCTCCACCGCCTCCTCCATCGATATCGCCACTCAATAACCATCAGGCCTATAATCTGTCTCAACACGGGCAGCATGGCGCCCAGGGAGATTACAGAGGTGGACGAGGTGGCTATCGCGGTGGGCGTGGTGGTTGGTAATGTGTTGCGGACTATAATCGAGTGTTATATCCCAAGCAAACCAAGCAGTTTGCCCAAGTTCCGTCTGCTTATATCAATGTAGGAAAGTTTGATAAAGGTGTACTACTCGCCAAGAGCTGATGAGGAGAAAACCAAAGAATCATGTATCAGGCAGCTCACAGGGAAATAATTGGCAATACGCTTCAGTGCTTATGTAGATGAGCAAACGCAGGAAGCGGAAGAGACGTAGACGTTGCAGAGAAGCATCATAATACGCAGTCACCATTGCAGAGTAATTCTACCTAACAGAGTTGCGACGGTGACTAGTTGGAACAGCGATTGAACCATGCTTCTCCAGCGTGATTCTGTCCAAGTGTCCATGACTGACTTATATTGACATTCATCGTGACTGATTCACTGGAAATTTCTGGCAGGTATTGGCTTACATCGCTCTTCGCAAGCCGCATGATACTAAATATGATGTCCTGGCCCTCCCAAAAAAGACCACTGGAATTGCTAGCCAGGTCCAGCAGTGGCAGGGTCCACATCATCCTCGTCAGCAACGTCGTCCTCGTCGCCTTCGTCATCTTCACCCATCATCATGCTCTCGTCGAGGTCTTCTTCGTCCTCGTCGTCCTCCTCATCCTCGTCTTCCTCATCATCCTCCCCGTCATCACCCTCGCCCCGAGCATCGTCTTCCAGGTCGCTATCCAGGATGTGAGCCCAGGCATCGTCGGGGAATCTGTCTTCGGGGCCCTGCTCGTCTTCTTCATCCTCTTCTTCTTCCTCTTCCTCTTCGACAACCGATCCGGCCCCGGCAGCTCCAGCCTCGGCGGCGACCGCGCCATCCCTTCCCTCTTCCCCGCTTGCCGGACCCTTGCTGACAGCCAGCCCATCATCGTCGGGCCTGGGCGATTCGGCATCGACTATCCTCTTCCTGGGCTTCCTGACTGTTCGCCCTCGGAAACCCATGGCTAGCATGAGGTCGTTGGCCTGGTTCAAGGGGCGATGCCTGTACCTCAGGCCCTCCAGTCCAGACACGTCCGCCATGTCGTACAACAATGTGGACGGGTTGACCTGTCCCCTGTGGTTCTTGGGTTGGATGTCGGCGTAGCGGTTCAGCTTGTGCATGATGTCCGAGTTGTACATGAAGTTCTTCTTCTTGACCGCGTCCTCGTCCGAGCCCATGCGGCCGTGGCGGATCGCGACCATCTTGGCCTTCATGAAGGCCTTGATCTTGGCCCAGGTGCCGCCGTAGTACCAGCCGTCCGAGGCGATATCGCACTCCTCGCGCAGCGGGGCGTCGTTGATCAGCTTGACGAGGACGGGATCGGTAATGTCGCATATCTGCCAGAACTTTCCGTTGGTGCAGTACTGCGTGCCGTCCCAGTGGTGGCTGCGCGCCGCCTCCTCCCTCGCCATGCTCCGTGCGATGCCATTCTTGACGGTGCGATCGGTAGGCAAGCCCTCCAACTTGAAGGCCAGCGTTTGGTAGATCCGATACTTGGGGTCAGAACGTGGATCGACTCCGTACTTGATGACGGCGTCACGCCATGGTCCGCCTTTGAACTGATATCCCACTAGCTGCACTGCAATCTTGAGGCTGTTGTCAGAATAATACGGGGCCACTCTCGTTATTAGCGCCCGTCTCGTCCAGATCGGTCGCTCGTCTAAAGCAGCGCGCATGCGTTCCAAAAGGTCCTTTGGCACCTGGCGCGAGTTGGCCACATCTTTCAATGGCTTGGTCGGTATCGGGTAGTAGTTGTGTTCGATGTAGTAACCATAGGTCTTGGCAAGGCGTCCTTGCACATTGACCATGATGGCGTTGCCTTGTTCATCCACGCCATCAGCACGGACGTATGGATTTTGCTCATAGAAGTAGTTGAAGGGAACCACACGATCCGTGTAGTATGGTGGTGGGATGATCTCCTGGCCTTTCTCGGGATACAGATTTGGATCGAGCTGGAGTTGGCGTAACTTGGACACTTTTAGCGGTAGCATGTGGTCGGTAATCTTGGTGAGGAATGGCATGGCGCTGGCTGAAAACTGGAAGTCAGCCAGACCATGGTAGCGGTGGCTATCTCGGATGGTGCCGACGGCCTCTGCTTGATATCTGCCGGCAGTATCCTGCAACTTGCGCAATATCAATCTGGGATCATCCTGTCTGCTCTCGGAACAAACGCGATTGGAGGGCTCGTCCGCAGAAGATGTGATTGAATCTCCAGTAAACGGCTCATCACTTCCGCGCTTTCGCTTCCGACCTGTGCGCTTAGGTACAGTGATTTTCAAAACCACATTGTTTGATGCTGCGGCATGTGACATGAGGGGCTTGGTGGTAGGTATATCCGGCCTCAGCCACATAGGAAGAGACACCCTTCCAGATTCATCTTCTATCAGCTGCAAAATTGTTAGAAAAACTGACTCCACGAGAGGTGCATCAATAAGTGGGCAGCCACTCACTTTTCCATAGTTAGGATTTCTGCCGAACGACTTGAGACCCTTGTCAGTGTTCTTGACGACACAAGGATGCTCCACGGCCACGATCTTATGCTGCGGCTGTTCAAAGTAAGGGGCAGCATTCGGGTTCTGGTTGGGTCCCTTTGAAGGGAAAAGATCTTTCAGTCCGAGCATTGTGATGAATGGCTAACAGATGTCTTGAAGAAGATTCCGCAACAAAAATTGGCTGTCCGAGAAAGAGCTCAGTCTGGTGCGGCCCAAGATCACCGGAATCTCTGCGGCATGGTTGCTGAAGCAGGATTGAAATGGCGCCGAAAAAGTTGTACGCCGGAAGTCGCTCGTACAAGACAAGGGCGGCGAGAAAATTCGCGATTGCTCGTCAAGAAGCTCTGATGATAGACGCTTGGCTCTATCTACGAATCCGGCTACCAAGGTAATCACTGTCAATCGCCGCAGGATTGTTCCTGTTGTCAGACTGGTTTTGTCGGCTCAAATTGAGATTTATCGTGAAATGTTTCAGAAATATTATGATTAGGATGTGTGGTGTGTAAGTAGGTTCGTTGCTCGACGTTGGAAATGTTGAATCGAGGACATTAAGGTTGTGCAGGCTGTAGATGGCAGGAGCCAATCACAGTGGCCAAAGTTGCCTTGGTGAAGTTGGTTTAGGCTGGCAGTTGTCCGCCAACTGCGGCCCACGGCATCCCGCCCAAGCGACTGACTGCGTTGCACTGAGTTAACCGAATGCAGAGTCCAGCCTCCGTAACTTGTTGCAATTAATTACGGGAGGAGCAAGTTCAGATAGGAGTAATTATCCCAATCCCATTCCCGACACGTGCCACTCCATTTACACCCTGTAAGCATTATTCGCAATCAACGAGTCAATCTTGAAGCCGGACGGTGGCTGCGATCCAGGCGGCACACGGCATCGTAAATCCAAGATCGCTTTTTGTACTGTGCTGTAGCCGTTTCGTCATATAGCTCCGGCCCTTCGAAACGCTGGATGCTGTGCCGTGCTAACCACCTAGTGTAGCGTAGCTGCCCAAGTAGGTACTCTATGATGAGATGTCGATTGGTGGTCACGATGTCTGCCTAGAAACCTGAAAAAGCACCTGTTGGGGTGATACGGTGAAGACAAGAGCATTGTGCGTCGGCATTGCCCAGTTGTATTAGAGGTAGGGGAAGCCCAGGCTAAGGTGACATTCTCGCATCCAGCACCAGCTCACCTGGACACTTTTAGTTCAGCTCGGGCCAATACCAACGGAGCTGGTAAGGTAGCAATACGCCAGTAGGTATTCGCTTGTCTGCGAGATCTGGCGTGAGCATTAGATTCTAGGTAAGGTACCTACGGTAGCGTGGGTAAGGCCGTGGAGGTAGCCGAATGCTTCGAAATAGTATACTGGTCTCTTCTCTGGGCTGAGCAGACGTCCCTGCGTTCCTACATAGGTGGGTTAGATGGTCCGGCTTGTCTCCAGTAGACGTGTCGCTTTTTTTTCGGCCGTCCCAAGTCCAATAGCATTGTTTTGTCAGATACAATATTCCGATAACCTAAGACATATGAGAGAGAAAATAATCGATACTATTGCGTGGATCGGAGAAGAAAAAAACTTGTATACCGCGACTCAAACCAGCCATCACCGGAGCAGAAAAAAAAGATTGATACTGATGTCAATCTTCAGTAGACAGCTCTGCGGCACCGCAGCAATGTATGTATCATTTAGTGGGTTTGCCGCCCATCTGCGTCCCCACATTGACCTCATGCGCTGCAATCACCACCTTCAACTGGGCCCGCCGTGCAGCAATTTCGAAGGCTGCGCCAGGCTTGGATCGACCTAGGTAATGGTTTACGGAACCTTGCAGTGACCTCTTTGCGCTGCTACCCCTTCTCCATACCTGCACTACCTACACCTTCGACCCTGGAAGAGAGCGTGTGATCGCCTTGCCCTATTCTTGTAATCTTTCCTTTCCGTCTCTTTCACACACAAGGTTGCCGACAACTCTGTTGCAACATCGCGGTTCTTTCAGTGGTGAGTCGCGTAGAACAACACAGTGCTGGGCCTACCAATCTACCTGCGAGCTGTCCCCTGCGCCGAAGCTCATCCCCCCCCCAAAGGCCCATCCGTTCCCTGGATGATCTGCGGGCCGTACAGTATCGACGCCCCATTATCCACTTCTCCACTTCCACTCGACGTCGACAACCACCCAACACATCACGGCTACGACAGAAAACATTGTCCAATTCAGCGTCGGCCGTGTCTAATACGACTTCTTGTCACTGCCGTTCGAGCTGTCGACGGTTGTTTCCCATCTTCTGCTCCATCTCAGCTCTACTCACGCCGCCCGGAGCTTGCTCTCTGCACGGTCCCGACGTGAGCCCCTCCATCGCGCCCCGTGCCTTTCTACCCGCCTCCTGGTGGCATCTTTCGATCGCCCAGATTCAGCACTCTGACACCTTGGATTGATCAGTTCATCGACCCGCGAGCTACGCAGGCACCTCCGCATACACGCGTGTCAGTCGCCGACATTGCGAGCCTTGCTTGCGACTCAATTTCGGAGGCTGCAACATCGGCGTCGACCTGGCGGGAATCCAATCCCCAAAACAAACGCCAGAGAACACAACCCGAAACCAACGTCAACACTGTCTGCGAGAGCAGCCCGGCCGTAGTGCCACATGAGTACCACCATGAAGCGCCTCAGTCAGAGAATGGTGAGTCTTCCTGAGGCTTCTCCGCGCCGCGCCCACCTTTCTCTGTGCACACAAGGTATGCTGACCGTACAACCATCTAGCTTCGCGGCAAGAGCGATAGCAAGTCGTCAAAGAAGAATAAGGACTCTAAAGACGGTACTGCCTCTCCCTCTGGTTCCCGCGAGACCCAATCCCCCAACATTACGCCGTCGTCCTCGACGTCGACTCTGAACGATATTCGGAACAAGCCCCTGCCGCCCAACAACGGCACCGCAGGACAGACTGGCTCGCCTTCAGGTCAGGGCACTGCCGATAGGTTCGGCAACCTGGGCTCATCTCAAGGCTCGCCAAACGGTTCTGCCACGCCGAGCAGACACGGCTCCCTGCCACCTACGGTCGTCATTAGTCCTAGTGCACCGGTAAGATGCTACCGCGAAACTTGCAAACCAAACCACTACTGACCAAACAATCGTTAGCATGTACCACCTCCGGGCGCCGCCGAAACAATGCCGCATGACCTGGCTCCCCCCAAAGCTGGTCAGAAGTCGTTGATGTTTGATCGCCTCCACCAAACCCCGAAGGATGTCCCCGAAGGTCTTCGAACTCCCAAGAGGCAGCACTCGTCGAGATTCGACATCTCACTTCACCGCGAGCTGGAGAAGCTACCTGGCTTTCATGAGGTCCCGCCCAACCGCCGCCAGGAGCTATTCATGCAGAAGATCGACCAATGCAACGTAATCTTTGACTTCAATGATGCTAGCGGCGACATGAAGTCCAAGGAAATCAAGCGCCTTGCGTTGCATGAGTTGCTCGACTACGTTGCAAACAACCGCCAGGTCATTACTGAGCCCATGTACCCACGCGTCGTTGAGATGTTCGCAAAGAATCTGTTCCGCCCAATCCCACCTCCCATGAACCCTCAAGGAGAGGCCTTTGACCCGGAGGAGGACGAACCTGTCCTAGAGGTGGCTTGGCCCCATATTCAGGTCGTCTACGAATTCTTCTTGCGATTCATTGAGAGCCAGGACTTCAACACCAACATTGCCAAGGCCTACATCGACCACAGCTTTGTTCTCCAGCTTTTGGAACTATTCGATTCCGAGGATCCCCGGGAGAGAGATTTCCTCAAGACGACGCTGCATAGGATTTATGGCAAGTTCCTGAACCTAAGATCCTTTATTCGCCGGTCGATCAACAACGTCTTCTTCCAATTTGTATACGAGACGGAGAGGTTCAACGGCATCGCTGAGCTACTCGAGATCTTGGGCTCGATCATTAACGGTTTCGCTCTGCCTCTGAAAGAGGAGCACAAGCTTTTCCTGACCAGAGTGCTACTTCCTCTCCACAAAGTGAAGAGCCTCAGCATGTACCACCCTCAGCTAGCTTACTGCATAGTGCAGTTCTTGGAGAAGGACGCCTCCCTTACTGAGGAGGTTGTCCTTGGTCTCTTGCGGTACTGGCCCAAGGTCAACAGCACCAAGGAGGTTATGTTCCTCAACGAGGTTGAGGACATATTCGAGGTTATGGATCCTGCCGAATTCGCCAAGGTTCAGGAACCACTCTTCCACCAGCTCGCCAAATCAGTCGCAAGCCCTCATTTCCAGGTTGCCGAGCGGGCACTATACTTCTGGAACAATGAGTACTTCTGCAACCTCGTCAGCGACAATGTGGAGATTATCCTCCCCATCATGTTTGCACCGCTCTACGAAAACTCTAAGGGACATTGGAATAGGTAAGTGTCACTATATGGCAGCATCAACACAGCAAAGTTAACAATCTCTATAGAACGATCCACGGCATGGTGTACAATGCTATGAAGCTGTTCATGGAGATCAACCCGCAGCTTTTTGACGACTGCTCCCACGAGTACACGGAACAACAGAACAACGCCCCGGCGCGGGAGGCAATGAGGGAAAGAAAGTGGCAAGCCCTCAAAGATCAGGCTGGCAAAGGCAAACCGTCGAATGGTGTCACTGAGCTCGATCAAAGCGAGGATAACCAGAAGCGTCTCGACTCACTGAAATTGGACAGTGATCGCCGCGACCGTCGTCCCGCACATGAGCGGCAAAGCTCGGTAGGCTCCTCCAGAAGCCGGTGATTTGGTCTTTTTTGGTCATTTTGTCGCAAATTCTCCTTCTCGCCTTGCTCTTCTTTTTTTCACGACAGACCTTTTTAAGCGATTATGACCCAGCTTATGACATTTGTTTCAAATACGTTCACACAAAAACGCGAACCCCTACTCTTTTTTCCGGCCTAAACCCCTTTGCAATGTACTGTTGTTTCGCCGTGCCTTCGACACAGTCCCAGCCTGCAAGCAATCTCGAACGCCTCAAGTATTAACCACGAGCTCAAACCACAGGGACCGATTGAACAAGACGACGTTCCGATGGACAGACCTGAGACAGAGGAGACATAAGCTGCTCACAGCTGGACCCAATACCGCCGGCTAGATAATATTGGCTGCTGAACGCACCATGCCTCGGGCTCTCTCTCTTCTCACCCATTCTGAGAGCTCACAGCCAAGGCGGTCTCAGATGCAGGCGAGCTTTCGACGCGACCAGGAGAGCCACCAGCAGCCTGCATACATCCCTTTTCAGCAAACATCTGTCCATGGCGGGCTCGGCACATCGAGCTCGAGGCAGAACGAGCGTAGAATTCTTTGTAATGGGAATACCGTTCCCCCTTGGCCCATGGCAAACGGGTCATATGATATTCGAATGTCAGCTTGCACTGCTACTCGTCAGATGCGAAGGCAGTGCACACTGGCGGACGGGCTGGTTGAGACGGTCGATGGGCAATAGTACAGTAGGGTTGCCCTGGAGGTTGCAAATAATCATCGGCAGCAAATACACTGGGGCAGTCGAAAAAATGTGTCAGATAGGTGGTCCTTTTGATAAAATTCTGCTTCTGAACCTTTTGAGCAAGGTCATTACCTAGGGGGGGGGCAAACACTGGTCTCGTCGGGAGTTCGGAAGGCTAGGGATTGCAAAAAAGCCACATTCAGAGGCTCGTTTTTTTATTATTACAATTTGCTGTGACTAAAGTCTGTGTACATGTATATGTTACAAGGCGACACTATATTTCCCAGGCAAGAATGCTTACGCTGCCAAGGGACGCTGTGCGGATGCCCCCTTGTTGGTCTGTCTGTCGCGTACGTCCTGAAAAGAGGAATGTGAGTTTATGATTTTGGCCTATCCGACATTGGGAATATCAGAAATGCTTACCTCCCAGGCCTCGTCGAAGCCGGCGTTGCGGACCCAGGTCGGCCCCGGTGCCTCGACCGAGTCGACGACCATGTGCGCGACCTGGTCCCAGAGGTCGCCCTTGATGAGCATCCAGTCGGCGTCCTCGTACGGCCGGCAGACCTCGCGGCCGACGTGCACGGCGCGGAACAGCTTGATGGCGTGGCCGTCGTCGACGAAGGCGTGCATGCGCGGCAGCAGCCCCTCGGCCGACCCCGGGCTCTTCGAGGTGGGCACGTAGTCCCGGATCGCCGCGACGCCGAGCGCCGGCGACCCCCGCGCCGCGTACTGCACAATGTCCATGCGGATCTTCCACTCGAGCATGCGCGCCTTGAGCGCCGCGGGGATCCAGTCCTGCCGGTTCAGCGTGACGAAGATGGGCGCGACGTTGACGTGGTGCATGAGGAAGAACTCGTACTTGGGGTCTTTGGACCCGTGCAGCGCCGCCGCCGACGCGATGTAGATAGCCGCGGCGTACATCTCCGCGGTGCGCTCGTCGAGCTCGGACGGCAGCACGCGGACCTGGGCCGCGAGGCGCAGCGCCGAGGGCCGGGCCCGCGCGAGCACGCCGTCGCGGACCTTGTTGCCGTCGCTCAGGCGCGGCGAGGCCACGAGGGCGGCGTCGGCGGCCGCCTCGCGCAGCAGCTCGCCGATGCGCGGCATGGGCGTCTCTGCTGTCCGGGACTGCGTCTCGGCCTCGATCAGGAAGTCGTGGAACTGGTCCGAGTGCACGCAGGCTTGCGCCAGGGCCATGGCGACGATGGCGGGCTGGTCCCATTCCACGCCGTACACTTTTGGCGGTGTTAGTGTCTTCCGTGTCTTACTTCCACTTATATTGATTGGCTTTGTCAGGGGCTGGGTAGGGGAGAGATGAGAAAGGAAAAAAGGAACTTACTCAGCTGGATGAGCGGGTGCACGAATCCGGCAAACATGCGGACCTGCATGTCCTCGGCGCGCTCGTCGTCGAGCTTGAACATGTACTCGGCGAGCACCTTTTGCCAGGAGCCGTAGTGCTCGATCTCGTGCTGGAAAAAGTGCAGCCAGTCGGTGTAATCTAGGCCGCTGTCAGCGGAAGTCTCGAGATACGAATGAGGAGGTGAAAGATAAAAGGGGGCTGCCTTACACTGTGCCTTGCCCAGTCGCTTCTTGGCCTTTTCCCAGTCTCGCAGCTCCTGGATCAGGTCCTGCGAGTGCGCTTTCATGACGGGGCGCTGGTAGCCCTCGTTCTCCTTGTAGCCATTGACGAGATCCTCGGCCGAGGCACCGGTGCCGTAGAGGGCCAGGATCTGGTGGCTTATGCTGGATTGTTGGGTTAGCATCGGCTCATACCAAGAGGGGCCACAAGAAAGACGTACTGGTTGTGAAAACCGTCATCGTTGAAAAAGACGTGGTGCTTCTCAATGTCCTGCATCAGCAGCTCGGTGGCCTTGTTGGCGGCGGCCTCGGTCTGGTCGAAGTGCCAGAGGCCCGTGTTCTCGGGGACGATCTTGACGGCGTAGGGGGTCGCCATGGTGTTGAGAGTTCTGTAGGTGATGTTTGCGGCGAAGATGGGGTTGCGCAGAAGTTTGAATGCTGCTCTGGTCAGATTCATCTGTTCTGTTGGTGTTCCTTCAGATCTGGCTGGGAATGATGCGGTTCAAGTCGGGGTATAAATACGCCAGGCACGTTGCAGTGTTCGTGCGTGTGCTAATACTATACTACAGGAAACGAACATGGCCCGACTATGCACACGATGGGAACAATTCAATAGGCTTTCGATAACCGAGCAGGGCTCGTCGGCTTTGGACAAAAATTTTGTTAACTTAATCCGAGTAACCGGAGCTATGACGGATAGTCAGAGACGCAGATATAAAATGATTCCTCATGCAAATGAGTGTTGCTGATTGGCACGAGCGTATGTGGTCATATCGACGACACAAGAGGGAGGCTCCCCAAGTAGTATTTTTGGAGACGAGGCGGGTTGGCGCATACATGGGCACCAGTATTACATGTCTAATCTGACTTGGCATTGATGTCATTGGTTCTCGGCTCGTCCTCTCTCTTACCCCAGATTCTCTTGCTCACATAATAATGTCTTGGTCTGTTCTTTAAAGCCCACTAGGGAAAGGGCGGCTATCCCCGGTGTCTCGGACCGCGAGCAAAGGCCCGAGTTGTCCGCCGATGAATAAGCGACCGTTTATAGGGACCATCTTTTGTAATATCTTATCTGATCGATGCATACGTGTTCAGAGGAAAGATATAATGAGTAGACTATTCTGTGTATAGCGCACTGCCAAGACTTTTGATTTCTCATCTTTGCATGATCTGTCTTTTGTGACTGGCCACGTTTTTCCTGCACCAAAACGTAAGATTAGAAACTTATTTGAAAGCGTTTTTGAAAAGAACAAATCAGAGTCATTGTGAGATCCTAATAGTATATCATAGTCTAAACCACATGGTATGAGCCAGGACTCGTGACTTCTGCCTAAAAGCGGGATGCTTGTTGTATAGGCGGCTACTCAAAGTCCTGGAGAAAGTATAGACTTCATGACAGCAAAGTCTGATAACCTAGTTTCTTTTTCATTTTTGACATCTGGACAACCTTTTTTGCGGTTTCCAAATCTGCTCAAATCGTGATCTGGAGCCATGCCATTGCCACCATCTTCCATGTTCAGATGTCCCCGAGCATATTTCTCAGTGCCCTTCCTCTGGGTATCCGCCGTGAGCTCGCAGGAATATTCCCTGCGCGCAAAGACTGCCTTCTTGCCCTCGGGCAGTCTGAGAATTGGTTTCTCCATGCCCAATCTTTAGACGGAAGATATGTATTAAGCACTCTGAAAACCTTCTTCTGGGAATCAAGCCGTGGGTGTCCGAGCAACGACAAACGGCCAGTCAGCCACCCCTGGGGTGCGCCATGTCCAAATCCAAAGGTGCAAACGGTCCTCGCCCCCCGCGCAACCAGCAACCACGTTGCCGCCCCGAGTACCTGCCAGGCAGCCAGACCCAGGTAATTGAGTTCTAAAAAGACAAAGAATTCCCAACACCAGAAAAGGAGGCTGGCCCCCTCACTTAGTAAGGTGCGGTGGCAGAATGGTATGAGGGGTTGGTTGGTTGGAAATCTCTATCATACCTGCCATCGGCAGACGTAAGCCCTGGGTTCAACACCTGGGGAAGAACTGTTTTGCAATTTTTTTTAACATGTCTGTCCACAACAAACCCGTACAGCGTCGAGCATCTTCCTCCTGGTTGGCAAACCAAAGGGTAGCCCGGGCCCTCCAGCCCGGCAGCACGACGTATTTTAGTATCCTCTCGAGTTGCAAATACCTGGACTCTAGTACACGGCTTAATTGGTATTCTTTTTCATTGATCGAAATTCTTGCCCGCCTTTGACCTCGATTTTCGACACTCTTAAAGTCCGAGGCGCATCGAAGGGAGTGGTGTAAGGATTACTTCAAGCCATCATCTTCGGCGCATCAAGCTTGTCAGGAACTGGTCGATCTCAGGTTCAGTTATGCAATCTTCTCTTTAGAGATTTCCTGCATTGCTTCCTCCCCCCATCATTGTTCAATTGGCGCTCCAGACGAGTGCAACAATTTGTTTCAATCCAGCCAGAACATGGCAAAGACTGCGTGGCCACGATCAAAGTCTCCTTAGGGCAACATCTTTCCAAATCATCTGTTCGACGTTGTTGATGTTGTTTCTCCGTTGCTAGAGTCGAGTCTATGAACTAAGAACTGGGTTCTCGACATCTTTTGAGATATCCTGTCGACCATGTTGATCTAAGGTTTCGGTCATGACTGACCGATTCCTCGTACGGTAGATTATAGACAAAGTAGGCGGGTTCCACTAAATTTGTCGATAGTAGATCCTACACGAAGACGGGTTAGAATCCTGGCCTACCTGGGTCAAACACTCCTGCTTGGCCGTCCAAGTATATGGATATCAGGGAATAAGAAATACCTTGGTGTGCCCAAAAGCCACGCCTTCTGAATTCTCAGGGTTGCCTTTTGTAATTCGAGTTATCCTGGAAGAATAAGTGGAACCCTACCTTTGAGACGGGTCGAAGTTCTCTATACTGTCTGGTATACTAATCCCAAATTGCGATTATAATCGCAATATGCGGGTACCATATTTTCTGGTCTGTGAGTTAGATGATGCCTACATGGCTAGATCGAGAAAAAAAACCAACCCCTTGCATGATCGCTCGCAACGTGCGAGACAAATAAGTGCATGGCTTGTATGCATGAGCATGGGCTTGCGTCCTCAAGGTTGTATTGGAAAGTTGCTTTTCTTTTGGAGCATTTATTTCTCAACGCTCTCAAGCCCCGCAGGCTCCAGTCAACTTTTCGATATATATTTCTTCGTAATATTTTGCAGCTGGTCGTGATATATTTACTTCCCGGCTGTGACATTGGTAAAAAGCCACACCCCCTGGGCCAAGCTTGAACACGGACTGATCGCCAAGTCTACCAGAAAATGGGCGACATTGAGATCGATGAAACGGCCATGTTCGACGCCGGCCCGCCGACGACGCGGGATAGACCGCCGCGCCAGCACCGGCCATGGCGCACACTGGCTCGCGAGGAGCAGCTAGAGTTCATGATAAAGTCGGAAACCACGATGCTCGATGTGATGTCGCGATCGGATGGCCTAGCCGCGAAGATATTGAGAAAACGTCCCGCAACGAGCGACGGCACGCTCGAAGAACTGCCGCGTTATACGAATTTTCCCCCGCCGTCGGGCCACGAGTTCATCGATCGCGGCAAGGTCGGGGGCCAGATCATAGTCGGGTTGCGTGAGGGTCAGCCAGAGTCCGCTTCTCGAAGAGTATTTGCCGTCACGGGCCCGGGCGGGATAGGCAAGAGCGAGATTTGTCTGCGTATTGCGCACTACATGCAATACAAGTGAGTAATATCTCCGAGTTTTCCTATATACTTGCAGATCAGTTTCCGACAATTTCTAGGTACTGGGCCGTATTCTAGATCGACGTAAGTTCTAAATACACAGCCGGGGCTGGGTATATCGCTGCCGTCTCTCAGTTCAACCGGGCGCCCAAGTGCCTGGACGAAGCCCTTGACGTATTCTCTCACATGCAGCACAAGTGGTTGATAATTCTAGACAACGCCTCCGATGCTAATCTGGACTACGACGACATGCTGCCGGTGAGCAAGAATGGGTCCGTCCTCCGCGGGCTACAGGGAGCAGCTCCAGACCATTGGCCACGTCCAGCTGGAAGGCCTCGACGGCGCATGCGCTTTCGAACTCCTCTTCGTCAAGTCGGGCGAGCCGGAAGTAGAGGATGCGAACCGTCTGGTGAGTCTGCTCCGCGGAAACCCCCTGGCCATTAAACAAGCTCGTACCTATCTCGGATTATCCAATCACCGCAACGGCGAGCATGTTGACATCTTCCTCCGTCCGCAGCAGGATTGGAATGAATACTCTCACGTATACAGAACATTGGAAGTCTCTGTCGGCGCACTGGACCTCGTCGACCCCGTGGACGAAGATGCCAGAGATCTTTTCGCCTTCCTTTCCAAAACGCACCACTCTGCTTTTCCCGTGGAGCTCTTCAAGGCGGCTCAGCACGGATTCAGTCTCGCGAGCAGTCAAGGCGACGGCGACGCAACTACCAATACTATACCGGCCATCATGTTGGAAACCCTCCCAAGGGTTCTGACCCCTTCTTGCAGCCAGCCCTTCGCCGACGAAAACACGCCGCTACAAAAAGCCATCTCCCGGCTCAGATCTCTTGGCCTGGTCGACGTAGAAGACCGCCGCGGCCTGCAATACCTCTCGGTACAGCCGCTCGTCCGCTCGTCCACGCATGGGCGAAGTCGTACTTTGCACCCAAGGATTACAGTATCGAAGAGATCGATTCGACATGGCTCGCCGCCGGGACCTTCTGGGCTCTAGTCCGCCGCTCCGGACGCCAACACCACCGATGGGCGAGCTGGGCAACCGACGTGCGCCCTCACCTCGTGGCTTTCCTGACGAGCCACTCGCCCCGGGCCGTGGCGATAAGTTATCAGCTGCCTCTCAGCCACGCCAACACGTTCTAGCACTGCACGGCGCTCCTGTACGATGCATGAGCCTACAGTTTATGCGAATTCGGTCTGGGCTGCTGCTTCTTCATCGCAAACGTGGACTCCACTGACGAGCAGACGCCGCCCCGTGCGGACCTTCTTCCTCTATACGTCCTGCGGGCGCAGTGCGAGGAGCGTCGCGGCCGCTGGGCCTCGGCGCAGCACCTGTACGAGCGCATCGTCCCGGTCCAGACCGAGCGCCTCGGGCCCGACCACCCCGAGGTCCTCCAGACCCGGCACGCGCGAGGCCGGAGATGTGGACCGGGCGATATCCGAGCTCCGAGACGTCCGGCTGCGGCGACTCGCCCTCTGCGTCGACAGCTTGGACCCACACGAAGATCTGCTCTCGGCGCAGCTCGATCTCGCGGCCAGCTTAATCCTCAGCGGCGGACGAAGCCTCCTCCTGCCCATCATCCTGCTCTACCAAGTCGTCGAGATCCACAATACACGACTCCCAGCCGACGACCCCATGAGATTGCGCTCCCGCGCCGAGCTGGCCAGGGCGTACCTCCAGGCGGCCGACTGGGCGGGCATGACGAATATATTCTTGGACGGAATTGCCATGCTGGAAGACGTCAACAGGATCGAGGCAATTACCCTATCCGTCGACAACATGCAAAGAGTGAGCACGCTGCGCGCGCTCGCTGGGGCGTATTCGGCCAGCGGCCGCACCGACGCGGCCGAGATATCGCGGCTGCTGGAGGTTGTCGAGATAGAGGATACGCTGGTGACATCGACCCACCAATTAGACATGGTCTCGTCGTTGCTCCAGTTAGGCCGCGTGTGCAGAATCAGGGACCCGGAAGCTGGCGTCATGAATTTGTTCAAGGAGATCATGGAGTATCGGAAGATGGAAGCCAAGGGCAAGCGCGAACAAGAACACTCTCAGCCATGGCAAGTCCAGTGTAGAGAGGATTTCTACCTCACAAACCTAATTCAAAAGGCAATAGAATTTGCCAAACTTGAGCCGGATACCAAAGATATAGATTGATGGATAATTGTACATGAAATCAATTCTCCTCACCAGATGCCAATAGATCCCCCAGTAACTCTTAGGAACTTCTACGAGCGAGCAAAGTTGAAATGTAGTTCTATAAATCGATTGCCTGCTTTCTATGATTTCAGAGTCTCATCTTCATCTGTCATAAAGGACAGGGTAATCCTTTTCTAGTCGTGTAATAACTTCCGTCATCTTCCATCATAACGCCTCAAACGCCCAAGAGCTTTTCTGCAGCAATCCATAGTTCTGACTGGGCTTTTGAGAGGCTGCAGTGCTTGGTACCCCCCTGAGCATCGTCGAGATACTTGCTAATGTAGTTCTCGTATACCTCGGGGCTGTCGACGCCATCGCTCCCACCATTTCGAGTGTCTCTTGGGGAACAGTGGCACTTGAAATTTGAGGCTTGCTTTTCTGTATGGACGACAGAGCAGGCCTGGCAGCTCTGTGACAATCCCTGACGTGAATTATCGTGGCTGTACTTACTGGCAACGGATCCACCCCCATTTGCCATGTTTTCAACGTCTCCTTTGAGATTCTTGAACTTTGTTGTGAACCTCTCGAATGCGGCTATCCTCTTCTCTGCGTTCTCAGCGCGCTCCCTCCACATTCTGCACTCTCCTTTGGCTTGTCGCAGTCTTTCACTGAGTATGCCTACATCCGCTCCATACATGGCATCGAGATCCCTTCGCAAGTTCTGTATGTGTTCATTTCGCACATTCAGTTGGCTGTGGAGTCTCCGGATCTGGTGATGTAGAATGCTGTCTGTGCCGCTATCTGAGCGGCGAATCTGTCTCATAGCTTGGAACACTTCATCACCTCCATTATCGATAGCATTGCCACGTCCAGGGGGCGCATGGGGACGAAGACCCATGTTCGAGCCATTTGCTCTTGATGAACGCTCCTGAGGCCTCTGAGGAGCAACTCTTGCGTCGGGAGATAGAGGCCTGACAGGCTGAAGCTGGAGCCGCGGCACTCTCACCGGAGTCACTGGGGTTTGATCCCGCGCGCCTTCGAATATTGGAGTCTCGGACACAGAAACATCAGCTGGCTTTGATGGGCTCGGAGATTCAGCATACCTAGCCAACGCAGGACTTGACCTCAGGCCTTGGCTTAGGCGGCTTATTGAGGCACGAAAACGTCCCGGTGTGCTTTTGACTCTTTGTAAGCTTGGATTTGCAACGTTGAGATTGGTAGTCGCAGGCGTCTTGGGCTGTCCTGGTTCCATCGTGACCTTTGGGGTTCTGGTCTGAGTCTCGTTTTCTGCGTCCTGAGAAGCGAAGCTGCGTGAGCCTCGAAGACTGGTGTGAGGCTGACTTGGGCTTGATTCCTGGGATATGCTGTCGAATCGTGCTGCGATCGCCCTCACCACTCCACCGGCTGGCTTCGATGCCGCTCGATGAGACGCTGAAGTTGAAGCATACGGTTTGATAGGAGACGATGCCTCGCCACTGGTCGACTGTGAAGACTCTGTAAGATCATTTTTCAAAGGTGTCCTGTAGATCCCGTTAGTAGGTTTTGATGGCGACAGACGACCTTGGTCGCTCTCCTCTTTTCTCTTTCTTCTCATCAACAATTGTCGTTTCCAATCGAGAGCCGGAGAATTGGCGTTGATCTCATGTGGCCCTGACTCTAATGCCTCCCGAGAAAGGCCTTGTTTGGAACCCCGTGCCAGGCGTTTGTTCTTCACTTCAGCTGGAGAAGACTTTGGGCTATCCTTGACAAGCTGTCTCCATCGACTAGCAGGGCTGGTTTGCCTGGCTGGAACAGAACGATTCTCATCATCATGTTGGCTTTGGGAGCCTTGCCCCGCTAACGGAGCGAACTCTGCCTTGTAAAGGGGCGGTGATCTCAAAGGATCCAATGCAGATGGCGTGTAAGTGGGCGACTTGGTCATTGCAGAAGGTGACTTTGACGAGCTTTCAGATGATATTGCTTCGACGAGAATCGTTTTGTGAGACAGGTTCGAACCTTGGCCCGGCTCACTGTTTGAATCCATATTCTTCTTGGCGATGACTCCAGATCGTGACGAAGCAACAGCATTGTGTGTGTTGTCTTCGCTAAACGCAACCACACACGTAGACTTGGATTCTTTCTTCGGATGCCTTGGACCATGGTCGAGTGGCGGCGTCCGGCCTGCTGTTGAGCCTTCCATGAAAGATGTGTAACGATCTTCGCTCCGGCTCGTGTCAGATACGACAGTACTAAGACTGTGTCTTCTCACAGTACCAAGAGACATTGAACTCTCAGTGAACATGGTTCCAGCGACTCTCTTAGTGTCCACGTTGATCTGTGTTTGTTCCAAGTCGTGGGCCGTCACTTGATGTGTTGTCTGCCGAGCATCTGATGGCATGGTATCATCCGAGTGCGAAAGTTGACCTGAAGATTTGTGCGAAGCGTCCAATGGGTGGGCTGTCCTGGGGGAACCTATATTGGGCTGATTCTCAGCGGATTTCTTGCTAGATACCGAGCCAATGACACTGTCTCTTCTGATCTCTAGGCACTCATCAGACTGTTCAGTTTCGGGCGCCTCTTCCATGGTAGGTGACAGAGGGCTTGCCGAGTGACTGTGTGAGAGTTGACGGAAGGACATTGTGCTGTGCGGTCGAGAACGGCGGCGCTTAACTCGCAGTGCGTCCTCTTGGCCTCTCACATCACCCTGAGGTTCGGAAATACCCAATCCTAAGTTTTTGTCAGTCATCGTTGATGTTAATTGCGCGTGCCATAGAAATTTACCAGAGTACGAGGCCGAGTTTGCTGCAGGAGGAGTGCTCATCCGCCTTGGAGCTTGTGTTCTAGCCCCTGGTGACATGGTTCTGTGCATATTTCCTCCCATGGCAGAAGTATCTGCCGCCGAAGAGGTCAGGTCGTCTTTCGGGTCATGTTTTTGGGGCTCTTCACTCGTTTCCACTGGGCTCCTGGTCGCCTCATGTCTCTTTTGGGCTCTGAGACTGGCCAGATTCCGCACCACGTCTCTCCAATGCACAAGGAGCATCTCCGCAATGTCATTTGCAACCATTATCCGGTCCACTGCCAGCATTGCAGGTTTTTGTTGTTTGGTGCATTTCGATCTCCGATGCTTCCCAGTTTTGCATGGAGTCATGGGCAAAACAATCAGACCAGCGACAGGATCCGCGAGCTTCATGCTGTACGAGCTCAGCAGATCGCCGACCAACAATGGTCCGAATATGATCGCAAGAGAACTGTAACCCATCAAATCAGATGTAGGCAACGGCCTACCATACTCATCTTCCCTTGGCGCATTTTCAGCGGTGCGGCCTACCAGGCACAACAAGCCAAAAACGGCGCAAATCAGTTCTCGCTGGTATTGCGATCTGACCGTGGAGATGGCCAAGGCAATCATTCTTGCGCGCAACTTGCTTTGCTTTGTCCTGTTTGTTTCGGTCATGCCGTGGAGTTGACTATGGACGGCCACCAGAGCATCGAATAGGGCGAGAGATCCAAGTATGCCACCGGGCAACCCGGCCAGGAATCGTTTAAATGTAGACGCAACATCGTGCACTCCACAGTTGAGATGAGAAGGAAGACTTGGGCAATGTGTTGTAGTCGCTATGTCCTCGCCATCGATCCCTGCGCAATAGTAATCGTACAACGCATTGATCACGCGTGTGGAGCCAGGCACTCTGAATATGCCACTCGTATGGGCTGTTATCCCCGAGTCAGTCATGGATGTGGATGAAGATTGTTTGGGTACCAACCATGTTGGACCAGGTACTGCGCCGTCGCGCGCAGACACGTGGGCAAAACCAAGGAGCCGTAAGCATACTCATGAGGCAAGTAGAACATGCTCTTCCCACAAAGTCGCACTAGATTGCGTAGGTTTTCGTTCTTGAGTCCCTCACTCCGCTGGTGATGGACGAAATTCAAGGCAAGATCGCTAATGGTTCTTCGATGCCGCAAGATGTGGTTCGACCTGTCCGTCATCGGTTGTTCGGGATGGGGCGCCGTTCCTTGATGCAGAACCCTCGACATCCAACTGCTTTTCCTGTTGGGAAGTGACTGGCTAGTGTTTTCCTACAACCTGTCAGTACATGGGTGTGTTTGAGCTTTTCGTATACTGACACTGTTCATGGGGAAATCTCCTGGGATGAGTGGCCGTATACCATACTGCCAGTTCAAGTCAGCTCACGACCAATTCTCAAGAGTTCAGACACGACGCGAGAGAACATCGTTCCCACCTTTTTCGCCAGTTGATTATACTCCATGACAAATGGTCTCACATCGAGCACTTCTTCTTCCTTAGAAATGAGGTTGATGTCTGCACTAGACGAGCTCCACGTCTTGCTCATTCGCAACCGGCGCTGACGCTGTAGCTGGGAGGTTTCTGCATCTTCGAATGCCGTCTTGTTCATCAGAACGGTAGCCTCGGGCCGCTCGACCGTGTCCGCAGGTATCTGTGATTGTGCCATCGTTCTGTTCCTAAACGAGGAAGGATGTTGAGACGNACGGTAGCCTCGGGCCGCTCGACCGTGTCCGCAGGTATCTGTGATTGTGCCATCGTTCTGTTCCTAAACGAGGAAGGATGTTGAGACGAGTACTGATCCCTACTGACGGCCACCTCCTTTCCTTTCGCGGACGTCAAATCATACTTGTAAGGCTGCATGAGGTAGACAGAGAATAAAGCGTCTTATAGTGGTAAATGTAAGCCGAACAGGTGGAACTCGCTGGCATGGTATGGAGTGAAGACATTCGTGTTGCCGTATGAGACCTTGTGACGACGATTCAGCGTAGGTATGGGGATTGGGTATGGGAAATGGGGCAGGTGGAACAGCATTTGTTCAAAGCCAGTCGGTCGCGGCTCCCACCAATGTGTCAGAGCGAGTAATAAACGTGAGCATGGCGGTGCTTTCAATGTCTGTCTCGCACTTCATGTCTCAATATCTACCTAAGGTTAACTAGGTAGGTAGGCACTTGCTGGTACCTGCCTTGCATCGATCTTTATGCATTTCTGCCATGCTGCAGCTTCCGTCACTCGACATGCCTCTCGCGCCCTCTCTCCTTTTCTTCTGCTTCTTTAAGTTCAGCTCGTCAATGCTCATCGTGAGACTGGACACTTATTTCCTGACGCTTGTGTGTGAAAATTGTCGTTTACTCGCTCTCCTCGACTCGCGTGATGTCATCGACGAATGCATGCACGATCCAACTTATAGAGCAACGGAATTCTCTGCAGATGCATTCACTGCGCAGGACTGCTGCGGATGTGTCGCTACGACAAAGTTTTCCTCGAGGAGGGGAAACATGCAACCCGATTCTTGCCATGTGATAGATAACCTGGTGTGGTTTCGTTTTGTAGTCTTTGGATTAACATGCTATAATTTTCAATCGGCTCTGCGGCCCACGTATTACATACGTCGTGTGAAGTCTTTTAATGATGATCGAACCGTCTGAAACTCCTGGAAAGCCACTGCTGCCTCCCATCTGTAGAAAGACCACAATGCCACTAAAAATGAAAACGTGACGGGTAGGCTTCTCCCCGTAAGCCGATGAGTGCAGAATCCACCATATGCAAAGGAATACCAAAAGCTTTCCTTCTGTCCCAAGTAGTAGATCACGCCGTACGCCTTGCAATGCCAACCGAGTCGCCCTTTTGTTGTAGAGATTCTCACGGGGAGAAGTAATCGCCCTCCTCGCCGTGGAATAAGACGTACTTTAGAATGTCCGAGAGGGAGATGATGCCTCTCAGCTGCTGCTTGTCGTCCACAACTACAAGTCTGTGCACGCGCGACTGGCGCAGGGTCTGGAAGATCGCGTCGAGTCTGTCATCTTCGGTACAGGTGTATATGCCCTGGAAGTCCTCTGGCCGCTTGCACAACGCCTCTCCGACTGGCGACTTGAGCTCATCATAGGCTCCACCTTTGATGCACGGAATGACATCCACGGCCTCGAAAACATTCAAAACGGTATTGTTGCTATCGACGACGGGCACTGCCGAGATGTTCTGAACAACCATGAGGTTGATCACATCGAGAACCGAGTCGGAGATCTGGCATGTCGCAAGGTTCTTGTAAGTTCCTATTTGGAGTTCGCGGACCGACTTCTTCAGAAGAGACGTGTATTGCTCCGTGTTGACTGCGATGAACTTGAGGATGCGGTATTGGGTGATGACGCTCACGACCGTCTCCCTGCCAGTCTCGTCGTCAATGTCCACCAAAGGTATCCTTCGCGCACGGCTTTTAAGCATGCGACTGCATGCCTCATAGAGCGAACGGGTCGGATGAACTGATACTGTTTCGAGTGTCTGGACTCCGATTGCCTTTTCGATATCTGTACGTGTTGGTCAGCCGTGGTCATATGCGGCTTGTTGCTTGTGTGTCGATACTTACCTCGAAGACTGCTCAGGCGGAACTTCTCGACATTATCGATCTCGTTGGGAAACTGGCAGTAGTACTGGATCACGTTCATGAAGTCTGTAGCGGTAAGGAGACCGGCGAATCTCGACGTATGCGAGTCCCAGAGTGGTGCTGAGACGATGCCTGTGTCGTACGACAAGGTTAGTCCGACTGGCGGGGTCCGAAGCGGTGATGGGGCAGTCGAGTACCATTCTGTATCAGGATATTCAAGCTCTTCCTGATTAAGAGATCATTGTCCAAGACGATGAGACGGAAGGACATGGGCAAGACATCGTAGCTTGTCCGCCTCTGAAGGAACTCGCGGAGACCTTTCTGGAAGCAAAGTCAGTTCGGCATGCTTTCAAGGCCTGACTGATTGTCACACAGTTCATGCAACGTGAGCAAGCCCGCATGGCATGTATGTAGCAAAGGCAACTCGAAAGTGTTGCGCCATGGGGATGATATTGAAGCTCAGAGCCTCGCAATACATGAAGAAGCACGCACCAGGCCTTGTAATTGTTCCTCGTCGACTGGGCTCATTGGACCTGGTTCGGATATGGATGCGATGCGCGGTTTCGGTTTCGGCCTGAGGTAAGAGCTGGGAGCTACAAAAGGAAGCGCATGACCAGGACGTGTGTTCGAGTTCGCGGCGGGGAGCCTGGAGGGCACCCCGTCATTAGGTTCGACCTCGTCCATGGCTGGGCTGGGCTGGACTTTCGCTTCAGCTGCGTTGGAGCTTGGAGGGGGTCGAGGTCAGACGTAGGGTACCGGTAGGCACGCAGGTCAATAGGCGACACGCCGGCTGGCGCGCACAAGAGCGATCTAGGTAGGATTGAGCGAGTGCCAGCCAAGGTTTGGCACTGTCTCCGTATCCGGCCTGTCCCTAGCTGGTTGGGATGGGGGAGGGATGCGGTCGAGGGCGCCACGAAGCACTCAGCTGGACCGACGTGCTCGTGAGAAGTCAGAGGTCGTCTTTCCCCGGATATCGACTTTGGCAATGGAGGGTCATCAAAGCTGGAACGTCGGATGGATTGAATGATAATCTGGGGCAAACATTGGAGGGGTAGGTAGTGGATGATAAGGAGCTTGACTGCGATTGACTGGGGTCGTTTTGAGCCATAGATTTTGGCCTGCCCCATTTTCTGTGTGGAAGCTGCTGGTTCAATGGATCAAATACAATTGACCAACGCCGGGCCGGGCTTGGCTGGGATAGAGATAACTTCTTTTCTCACCTCTATCTACTTCTATCTACATCTCGTTGAAGTATTTCATCTGACGAGGCAGAATCCTCAATTGCCTGCCCTCAACAAGTGAACACAGGTGCGGATAACTTAACTGCTTGGCATCGAATACAATCGTAAGGGATGCACACCACACTCACGGGTATCTCGATGCCTGCCTACCGCGGAAGTGGGTGTTGCCGGAAAGACAGATGGTCGTCTCGTAAACTTTATATCGTTTGTGATTACTCATTCCCAAGACGACATTGCTCCCAAAGTCCCTACACCGGTAACACACGGTGCAGCTGGTAGGGTCGATGTTTTGTAGCCCATGTTGTCCCTTCGTCACTTTGTCGAATCAATAGTCGATTCCGTGTTGTTGTTGATATGAAAAAGAGTCGTGAATGCAGCACCGTATTAGAAAGCAGACATGCCAGAAATTAAATTGGCCGCCTGTTACGGCCGGTATATGCGGGATGGTCGAAACCGGCACAAGGTATTTAACAACTATCAGAGATGGGGTCGACTGTACGGAGTGAGATATCTACACTGGTCCGGAGTACAGTATTATAATAAGTAATGGCGGCGAGGCTCCAAGAGACGCGGTGGGCTTCTCATCATCTGACGGCCGCGTCGTGGATGGCACACGACCCCGTGGAGGCAAACCTACCCGGATCGATCATGAGGCGGCACTGCAAGGTGGGACGCCAGGGTCTACCTGGTCATGGCGTCTGGCAGTGATTACATTATTTTGCACACATACTCCCGAGTCCCGGACGTCCAGGATGATTTCGAGGGTCGAAATATAACTATGCTCATCGTTGATGCCTAGACATCATCCAAGCTGGAATGGAGGCGCAACTACGACACCATCCTACCGAAGTATTCTAAAAGTATCATATAGTATATACTGCACCAACAGGGCGCGTGATACAGGACGCGGCAACTTGGACCCAGAACCAGGAAAATATCCACCTACTACCGATTTCCATCATCTGCGGCTGTCTACGCGTGCCGGTCTGGCGTGCCACCAGGCGTGCTGCCTATTGACAATTGGATCATCTATCCATTGCCTGGTCAGACGTTGTAAAGAGTATAGTACCTCACAGTCTTTTGACTTGAAATTATGACCGGACGGCGGTAGTACATATCTGATGTTCTACACGCACAGACATGTATCGCGGCTCAGGGTCGCAAGATGCCGCGTCGATTGAATTTCTGGTTGCCATGACATACGAGAATCTGTAATCCGTGCCGCAATAGAGCATCTTACGTACAAGACTAAAATATCACAAGTGAAAACAAATGCCCACTGGAGCAGATCGAACTTGGCGAACCTGGGACAAGCTCCGCCGGCAGGGCCGCTAGATCGTACAGCTCTTTGGGCCTCGGTGGCGCCAGGATTGCATCCATGAATCGCTGCAAAGGCGATCTCGTTACCACGTCGGGAGTTGGAGATACCTTTGTTGGAAAAAGATCGCACCTTTTGATATCTACCGGTGCGTGTTTTATGAAGTTGTACAGTGGTTTCTGTAGGACGGCAAAAAAGAAAAAGCAAGAAGTGGAGTGACGGGGGCGAGGTCTGGGGCATCTGATGGGCGTGGATGGCGCGATATCTAGATGAGCCCGCAAATGTGAATCAGTCATATCTATACCATGCCCCCCTTCACTGCCAGGCTGACCAAACACATTCGAGCCTGCATGGTGTTGAGCAAAAAAGTCAATCTCCATCTCTGCAAAGCATGTAACAGCGCTACATTGATAGACGGCTTGCTCCATATTTTATCAGAGCATCGACATCATGGCTCAATGCTTAACACGTAGCCAAGCGGAGTTGCGTCACAAAAAAGACAACAAGGATATGGAGTAGGCATGCTCGTCTGCTTGTTTGCATGTAGTAGGTCAATTTGAGGCAGAGAGATGAAGATATTCCGGCACACCGCCTCGCGCTGAGAGGCCAAACGAATAACATCTAAACCTTGGAAAAGTTCCTGATGAGGTGCCTACAAATAGCCATTGGTAATGTTGCCATGGGCCTATTTTAGTGGACAACATTTCCAGGGCTGCGGGCACCCATCTGTCGAATCGCTGCTAGTCTAATGTAGGTAGCTTAAAGATAGGTAGCAGCTAAAAGGTCGGCAGGGTTCCGGTGGGTTAAGAAGTTAGAACCGATCTTAGCTGGTTCAGTTGGGCTGCCTTCCCACACCTTAGCAGTGAGCACCCGCGCCTCGAACCTGCGCGCAGTGAGTGCACTTGCTAGCAACCCTGTAGGCTTGCACCTGGCCTGTTGCCTTTGCCTGGGTCCTGGTCCGTCCTGCTGCTTGTGCTCTGCACCCTGCACCTGTGCGCCTCCCGCTAAACTACTGGGCATCACGTTCGTTGGGCCCGCAACTTCCCATTCGTAATAAACAAAACGGAAAACTCGCCAGGATCTCTGCATCTCTTCCCATACCCGTCGTCTTCCATCTCAACTGCCGCCGACCAGGCCTTGCAGAAGCCCTCCGGAGTCCATCGCAACCCACGAAGGCACGACCCGATCACCTCCGTTGCTCTTGGTGGCCCTCGAGACCCTTATCTCCAAAAAGAAAGCCGCAGCTCCAACGTGAAACCCGAGCGCCCGTGGAAGCTCCGACTAACCAGAGCTCACCAACCACCACTCGGTTTCATCTCCTTGACAACCGCACGACCGCATCGACAACAGTCCTCCATCTAGGCAATCTAGGAGTCTTTCTCACGTCCATCGAAGTCCAGTTGGCTTGTCGCAGCCATGGGTGTTTGCCAGTCGTGCTGCGGAGGTATGGTTTCCAGCAATCACCTGATGACGGCATCGCCGCGCCTGGACTTGTAACTTATCTGCCTACAGGGAAATCCCGCGATGGCCTCTACGAGCCTTTGCTGCAAGAATCGGAACGCGAGGCAGTCTCTGATCTCTTGCAATATCTCGAGCATGTACGTTCGGCTTTTCGGCAACTCGACATTCGTGCAGTATGCTAATCATCAACAGCGCGGAGAGACCGATTTCTTCTCGGGCGAGCCACTTCGGGCGCTGAGCACACTCGTCTTTTCCGACAACATAGACCTGCAGCGAAGTGCAAGTTTGACTTTTGCAGAGATCACAGAGCGAGGTACGACGGTTGAATTCGCAAGCAAGGCCGCCTCGAAAAGCTAACCAAATCATGGCAGATGTGCGAGAAGTCGACCGAGATACCCTCGAGCCCATCCTGTTTCTCCTGCAAAGCCCTGACATAGAGGTTCAAAGGGCCGCGAGCGCAGCTCTGGGAAATCTTGCCGTCAACAGTAAGTGACAGCAACTCGTGGAAGCCATGTGGCGCATATGTTGACTCGATGGATTGCAGCCGAGAACAAAGTCTTGATCGTGCAGCTTGGTGGTTTGACACCACTCATCCGCCAAATGCTGTCACCCAACGTCGAAGTACAATGCAATGCCGTGGGCTGCATAACAAACCTCGCCACGCATGAGGACAACAAGGCAAAGATTGCAAGATCAGGCGCCCTGGGCCCTCTCACACGACTGGCCAAGTCGAGGGACATGAGAGTACAAAGGAACGCAACTGGAGCTTTGCTGAACATGACACACTCTGGTCAGGATACCCTTCCACATTCTCCTCAAATCTCCTGGATCTAAACGCTAACATCGCTTCAGACGAGAACCGTCAACAACTCGTCAACGCGGGTGCCATACCTGTGCTTGTTCAGCTCCTCTCCTCTCCAGATGTTGATGTCCAATACTATTGCACAACGGCACTGAGCAACATTGCCGTCGACGCAAACAACCGTCGAAAACTTGCAGCATCCGAGAACAAACTTGTCCAGTCATTGGTAAATCTCATGGACTCATCTTCGCCCAAAGTCCAGTGCCAAGCTGCTCTGGCACTCCGCAACTTGGCATCGGATGAGAAATACCAGCTTGATATCGTCAGGGCTCAAGGCTTGAACCCGCTGCTGCGCCTTCTCCAATCCTCATACCTGCCTCTCATCTTGTCGGCCGTCGCCTGTATCCGAAATATTTCGATCCACCCGATGAACGAGTCGCCGATTATCGAGGCTGGATTCTTGAAGCCGTTGGTGGACCTGCTTGGTTCGACCGACAATGAGGAAATCCAGTGTCATGCCATCTCGACCCTTCGCAACCTGGCCGCAAGCTCAGACCGCAACAAGCAATTAGTCCTCGAGGCTGGTGCCGTGCAGAAATGCAAACAGCTTGTCCTGGATGTTCCGGTTACGGTCCAGTCTGAAATGACGGCTGCTATTGCCGTTCTGGCATTGTCCGACGACCTGAAGACGCATCTGTTGAATCTCGGCGTTTTCGATGTTTTGATTCCTCTGACCCACTCGCCGAGCATCGAGGTTCAAGGTAACAGCGCTGCCGCTTTGGGTAATCTGTCGTCCAAGGGTAAGTTTGGTGGTTGTAACGTGCCACGAGAAGAAATATACTGACATTACCTAGTTGGCGATTACTCCATCTTCATCCAAGACTGGCAGGAGCCCAACGGCGGTATTCACGGATACTTGAGCAGATTCCTCGCTAGCGGCGATGCCACGTTCCAGCACATCGCTATTTGGACCTTGCTACAGTTGCTCGAGTCAGAGGACAAGACCTTGATCGGTCAAATTGGAAGGTCGGACGATATTGTCGAAATGATCAAGCAGATCGCCAACCGCCAGCCCGAACCTGACAACAACGAGTACGCCGAGGACGAGGACGAAGGCGAGGTGGTCAATCTTGCACAGCGCTGCCTGGAACTTCTGGGACAGAGCTCATCCAAGACCCACATCGAGGGCTAAGGAAATACGTCCCATTTTACTTGCTCGCGTGGCTCGATTCCTCTAATTCTCGATTTGGCATTCTTTGGCATGAGTTCGACGTGGCCCAGGAGTTCGAGGCGTATCTATATAGGCGAGCATTTTTCTAAGACATGATGGAAAGCGGTGTGCTTTAGGTATTCTTTTTTTCTCTTTCTTTCTTTTTGTTTCAGGAATCTATGCATATCCCCAGCGGCCGGTCAGCATACCCGGGGGTTGGCGCATTATTGATTGATTTTGGCGGCAACATATCGCTCAATGACAAGGCCGTCGAAAGAAATGCATTGGTCTCCTTTGTTTGTCATGTTAAACGACCAGCCAGAATGACTGGTACAAGCCATAGTGTTTCGCATTGGCGATAGCGCACTGGTTTACGAACTGGGGACGAAAGTTTTTACTTGTGTTGAAGACGTTATGTCTTGTAATTAGATTGCCTTCTGCATAAGATATCCACCATGCAATCCTTTCCATTCAAAGTCGTCAAATCGCCAGATTACGCTGTGGGTGTTGTACATGATTTGCATAGTTCGGGGTATAAGTACGGCGTCTATCATGATTGCGTCGATTCGGCTGGAGAAAGCCCATCTTTCACCTTGGTAAACCAATTGAAGGGATTCCACCCGTTAAATTCTACCTTGGCAACCACCTTTCCGCGGACGAGAGCCAGGGGCAAGGGGCCATAGTCCCGACTATCTCTGGACCAAGGTAGGTTATCCCCAACAATGTAACAATGCCCCTGAGGTACCTGATTGCTTCACGTCAGCACATGTTGTGAAATGGCTAGCCAGTACCCCTTGTGTGACATGCAAACCATGAAGAATGATTGGCTTGGTACAAGCGGAAAGTGAGAGATTTCCAGAGAGATGAACTGACCTGCATCATGTCGTCGTTCTTGGAGCCGGGGCTGTTGAGCAGGACGTAGTCGCCAGGCATGCCAATGACCCTCTTGACGCCGTCCTCGTGGGGCTCGACGGGGATGGTGTAGGTGACGCAGTCGCCCACGCGCACGCCGCGGCCGCGCCGGTACGAGCGGTCGGCCACGAACCACTCGTTCCAGACCAGAAAGGTCGGCAGCATCGAGGGGCCCGACCCGGGCGCCACCGAGTACCCGTACTTCCAGAGGACGTGGGCCATGGCGAGCGTCTGGCCCGTCGCCAGGAACAGGCGGAACGGGTGGCCGAGGAGCGGCATTTCTGCTGGGGGTTTGTGGATACAGGTCGTCTGCCTCACCGGGAGATCATGTTCACGAGAAAAGAAGAAGACGGGGTGTTTCTTCTTTGGACGGTGTCGTTGGTGCGTTGATGTGTATGGTATCGGCTGGGCCTAACGATTTCGACTTGCTTGATCTGGATCCCGGCGATATGGAGCTCCTGTTCACCGAGGACGGAGCTCGAGCCAGGCTGCGTTTTGATTGGTCGCTCACCTAGAGCTACGGGGACATACGTCAACTTCTGATCCATCGTACACGCCCATTTTATCCTCTCCAATTCGAGATTGTTTCCTCTGGGAATTTGACATCTCCCACCTACAAAACTGCTGCAATTGCCCGCCGGCATAAGCCAAGCTGCTCCAATCCTTTTCGGGGCATTGCGGGGCGATATTTTCTTTCAGTCATTTCCCTTCCTTCCCTTTCGACTGCGACGATGCGTCCGGCACGCTGCCTCTGCTCGCCCTCGCGGGCCCTGCGCTCCGTATTCCTGCCCTTGCAGCTGGACATGGCCTCGTCGACGACGGCGAGGGCAGCGGCAGCCAAAAGCTCGACCCGCCTCCCCACCTACCTGCTCTCGCCGCGGCTCTTCAGCACCTCGAGCCCACAGCTCTACATCCCAAAGGGACCCAAGCGCGCGTTCAATCCGGGCGGCGGCGGCGGCGGCGGAGGTGGTAAAGGTGGCAGTGGCGGCGGCGGCGGCGGCGGAGGAGGAGGCTCGAAAAAGGCCGGAGGAAACCTGCCGCGCGACAACGCCATCCCGTACCGGTGGATCCGCATCGCCGAGTGCGAGGAGCACGGCATGCAGCCCGAGAACCCCAACTCGAACCTGTCGGCGCCGGTGCGCGCCCGGGACGTGCTGCGGCGCCTGGACCGGGCGCAGTACACGCTGGTCATGGTGGCGCTGCCGCCGTCGCAGCAGCGGCGATCCAGGAGCGACAACGAAGAAGAAGGCGGGGAACAAGGAATAGAAGAAGAAGAGCCCGAGGCCCAGACCCTCGAGGAGCTCGAGGACCGCGAGATGCGCGACAGCCCCGTGTGCCGCATCATCGACAAGCAGCGGCACGCGCGCGAGGCCGAGGCCAGGGCCAAGGAGGCCCGCAAGAAGGAGCTCAACCGCAAGGAGCTCGAGCTCAACTGGGCCATCGCGCCCAACGACCTGCAGTACCGCCTCAAGCAGCTGCGCGGGTTCCTGGAGAAGGGCCGCCGCGTCGAGCTCATGGTCGCCAAGAAGCGCGGCGGCCGCGCCGCCACCGCCGACGAGGCCGGGGCGCTCATGGACGCCCTGGCCGAGGCGGCGACCGAGGTTGGTGCTACCGAGGTCAAGCGCGAGGGCAGGTTTCCTGGCGTCGCGAGGATTATTTATGAGGGCAAGCGGCCCAAGGGTTCTTGAGCGGGACGGGCCCTTTGAGGGTTTGTGTTCGGTTTGTCCTTGCGGGTAGTAGCTGTTGATCGGCTATAGAGAAAGGTGTACAGAAACGCCATGATCTCGACTTGTATAGGGCCTCGACGGTTTTTCGAGGTTGCCACTATACATGGCTGTGGCTTCCCCCGTCTCGAAAATGTAGTCTCTGGGAGATATCTCAGAGTATAGCATGTGTAGACCTTGTACTATAAAGTCAAAAGACTCGGAATCAATTGTAAAAAATGTGAGCCATATACGTGGACTTTTATCTAGCATCAGAGTTGTGGCAGGCGGGTTGGACTACGATGGCGTTCTGCATTTCGAGGGGTGAGATCTTGGCATGGTCAAACATCTTGCTCATACTATATCATGATTATGCATATCTATAGCCATATATCTTATTTTATAACTACTTCATGACAAAGACGGACCCGCTCAGGACGCCGAGCGCGAGGGCCGACGTGATGAAGCCGGCGGCGACCTTCTCCTTGAGCGTGATGGGCTCCAGCACGGGCACCTTGTCCTTGGTGGAGGCGCCGGCGTTGACGTCGCCCTTGCTGGTGCCGCCCGTGTCGGCCGTGACGGGCGCCTGCGTCGTGCGCTTGACCAGGTTGTACATGACGGCGGCCAGGGCGCTCTGCTGCTCGCCCACGCCGACCATGTTGTCGAACTGCGGGCTCTTGGTCCACTGGAACCCGCACGCCGTGCCCGCGGGGCCCTTGTACAGCGCCGCCGCGGGGGACCCCGTGCACTGCGCGGCCGCGGCCGCCGCCGTCGTCCGCAGCAGCGGCATGATGGTGTCGAACGTAAAGGACGCCAGCTGCGCCGTCCCGGCCAGCCAGCGCGCCAGGTACGCCTTGAAGCTCTGCTGGTCGATGTCGCAGAAGCCGCCCTCCTCGCACGGCTTCTCGACCATGATGCCGTTGTCGAAGTGGAAGGTGGCCGTCTGGTTCAGCAGGCCCTGGGTCCGCTGCTTCCACTTGTCGTCGCCGCCCGTGAAGTTGTACATGACGGCGGAGCCGTGCAGGAAGATGCCGGCGTTGTACGTCCACTGGGCCTTGTCGAGCTCGGTGCAGTTGGAGTCGACCTGGGCGCCGTCGAAGACCTGGAAGTCGTCCGTGATCAGCCCGACGTCGGACATCCAGTCGTAGACCTTCTCGGCCCAGTCGGCATAAGTCTGGTTGCCGGTAAAACGCGCCAGCCGCGTCGCGACGTTGAAGAAGCAGCCGTTGGAGATGGAGTTCTTGTAGTTGAAGCCGTTGTTAAAAGTAAAGATCTGCCACCGCAGCCCCCCGCCGCATGTGTCGGCGTCCCACCGGTCGACGTACTCGTTGAACACGGCCTGTGCGAGGGCCAGCCACTGCGGCTGGTCGGCGGGCGGGTCGGGAAACTTGTTCTCGGCGGCCGTCATGGCGGCCAGCGCCCAGAAGCCCTGGTCGTCGTTGCCCTCGGACCGCGTCTGGTTCTGCGGCATAAAGTCCGCGTCGTCGCCCACCTGGTGCAGCAGCGCCTGCGACGTGACGGCGTTGTATGTGTCGTCGCCCGTCAGCAGCCAGTAGTCCACCATGGTGCCGAACATGGCGCCCGCCTCCCACCAGAAGTAGGGGTCTGGCAGGTTCCCCGGCACGTCTCCCGTGTTGTTTCCCGTGTAGTATTTTAACAGGCCGAAGGCGAGCGTGCTCGATGCCGACTTGATCGAGTCGTCGTCGGTCAGGTCGACGTCGACGGCCCGAGAGGCGCCTGCCAGCAGGCCAAAGACGCCTGCTGTGCGTAGTATAAATGACCTCATATCGAAAGAAAGAAGAAGAAGAAAAATGTGTCGAGAAAAGAAGAGAGAATGTCGCTAAAGGCCCAGCCAAGGTTCCAGCCGCAAGATTATTATGAAGAAATGATTGTCTGTCTGTTATTCAGTGCAACGCCATCGAGGTCGATTGTCACGGCTGCCGCGGAGTCTGACACGAGATGACACCAAAAGTCGATGTGGCACGAGATTCGTATATATGTCAGACGTGAAACCCGAGAATAACCAGTCGAGTAATACGAACAGCCGCCGCACGAAATTAGAAAAAGTCACCGGGACGAGAAGCGTTGAAATCGTGAGAGAAAGGAACAGAAAAGGCGACTCAGCCAGGAGTAAGAAGAGAACGATGAAGAAGAGAATGGCGATAGGTCGCCTGTCCTACCAAAAAGGAAAGAGTGTTCCGGTGGAGGAGTAAAGTCCGGAGTTGGAGAAGAAGCAGAAGGAGAAGAGGAAAGAAGTTGATAAACAATCCGTGAACACGAGAGAAGATGGGGTGGCAGTGGCCCTCATCCCAGCATCCTCCGTAGATCTGATCCAGCTCATCTGGTGTATCAAGTGCCACTTTTGCCTACACTGGGGGCCCCAAGTCAGTGCATGTGCTTTCAGACCACGAAATATCATTGAACGGCCGCTCTATTCCATGGGAATGGCCTCCGCGACGTGATCAGCTCTGCTCGGCTAGGCACTGGCTGATACCCCCATATTCTCGGTGCTGCAGTCATCCATAAGGTGATAGTCGAGGCTGTGTAGACATCAGAGGGGACGGCATGAAACCTTTGGAGTCTCGATCTTGGCGACGTTTCGTCTCAATTCTTTTTGGCGGATAATCCCTGCCGCTCGGTGCATGTTCTCGCCAAGGTCGACAACTACCAAAGGTGTACGCGCGCAAAGCCATCAGAGCAATAATGATGACAAAATCAGCTGAGCCGTTGTCAATGTGCGAATCGCGAGAGGTATAGAACCTAAAAAGATGGTGGCATCTTGGTCACAAAGCTGTCCAAATAGACTGAATAGGGTTCAAGATAGGCGTCGAGACCCCAAAATTAGGTGGGTTATGCCATTGGAAAACGGGGCCCTTGCATCTGCCGGCTAGAACGTCGCCGGTTAGGGTCTATCCCCACTGCGGCCTAGCACGAAGCGTACCTTATTTCTGAGATTATTTTTATCCCCAGGAACCCCGAAGATCCACGGCGCGGGACCATGGAGGTGAAACTGGCGGAAGGACCGCAAAAGCGCCAGCTCATGTATCGGATTCTTCCTCGCGAAAAGGGAAGGCCCCCCCGCAGGTCGCATTTCGTGCGTCATATAACAGATAACCGCCGTCCTCTGGCCTCTAGGTAGTAGCTCGAGACGCGGGATTCCAGATCGGCGTGTTTTGCACTACCACGACAATACGACAGTGGTGTTCGAGCGGCTTGCTGAAAGAGAGCCAGTGAGAGTGGCCACACGTCGCAAACGAGAATATGTCGTCAACCAACGTTCTGACAGACGTTCTGAGTCGGCTTATCTAATGGTTCACCAGCAACGAAGCTTCAGGATATATATGTGAACAGGGATCAAATGCTGCTTGTTTGATGCTGCCAGATCTTATGTTTTTTTTTTCTCGAAAAATACCTGCCCAACATACTACTCTGTAGAGCAATATCGTCCGAGACAAAGTCTAACATCAATTATCACGTGCACAGAATCTTGGTACATCAAGGCGACAAATTCGCCTCTGCGTACTCGGAAATCGTTGCAAACCAGCAAAGCATCTGGCATGAAAGGCACAAGTATTGTAAAATCAGAAATGTTGCAATGCAAACCCGCACGTGAAAGCGAGTCTATATAGAAGGGTATCGTGTATCCAGTCGTCTACCGCAGGATGGAACAAAGAAAACTTTTGACTATTCGAACTCGTTCAGCTTAGGCCTTGACCTTCTTGGCAGGCGGCTGCTCGTCGTCCTCATCCTCCTCGTCCTCCAGCTCGTCCTCATCAAGCTCCTCAAAATCCATCTCACTAAGACCGTCTTGTTCCTGAGCGTTGGCTATAGAGAGAGAAAGTCAGTATCGTGCAATGGGCAATGAAGACGTGATAGTTGAGACTCACTGAAGTACTTGATGGCGCTGGGCCACAGGTCCTCTGCAATAGCAATGGCGAGCTCCTCGCCGTCGGGGAAGATCTCGAGGATCTCCTCGTCGTCCTCGTCGGCATCCACAAGCTCGGGGGCCTCGTCCTCGTCCGCGCCGGTGCTCTTGCCCTCGGCGCGGAGGCGGCGCTGCTCCTTGGCCTTGGCGGCGGCCTCCTTGTTCTCCTCCTCGGTGACGGGGTAGCCGCGGTATCCGAAGAAGGCGAAGAAGCTGACGGCGCCCATGCCGGTGCCCTGGATCTTCTCCTGCAGGGCCTTCTGCTCGGCCGTGTAGTTCTTGGTCTTGGGGATGCCCGTCTGGCCGCTCTTCTTCTCCTGCTCGCGCACGGCGACGGCCATGTCCAGGATGCCCTCGGTCAGGTCCTTGCCGGCCTTCCACTTGATGGGGACGGGCTCGCTGACCAGGCCCTCGAAGTTGCCGTCCTTGGACTGGCGGTGCCAGAACTTCTTCTCGAGCACCTTGTCCTCAAAGTACTCGTTGTCGCCAAACTCGAACTTGAGGGAGATGCTGCGAGGGTCGCCGCCCTTGGCGCCGTCCTCGACCTCGAAGCGCGAGACGGTCAGGGCCTTGAGGGCCGATGACAGCACAGCCGAGTCCGAGGGCTGGATGTAGGCGTCGACCTCCTGGGGCGCCTGCTCAAAGACGAGGGGCCAGAAGTTGGGGATCTCGGCCACCGTCTTCTGTCTCTTCTCGTAGAGAGGCTTGGCCATGACAGCCTGCTGGCGGGCTGCGCGGGGAATTGTTAGATTCTTCTGAGTTGAAGCATGGATCAATTGCGGTGGTCTTACTGATCTCGAGCTCTACCTCCTCGAATTCATGCTCGATGTCGGCAAGCTGCTCGTAGGTGACGTTGCTCTCCTCGGCGGCCATTGTGAATGTGCTTTTTCCGTTTGACTTGACGAGAAAAAGACAATTTCTGGAATCAATGCTTCGATGAAAGAAGTGCGACAAGTTCACAAAGATGCAAGTCTAACGATGCTTGAATTGAGTGTGAGAAAGTAAGATCCAACCAGACTTTTTAAAAGGTCGACTTATAATAAGAATTTTTTTTTTCCTTCCTAAATCATCCGCCTTGAGCTGATCTCTGAGCTACCCCTGCAACGGTTCACCAGAGCTTGTGCACGGGCCGTTTTGCAGTCCAGACGGCATGTTGTCATGGTGGGGCTGTTCTTGATTGGTGGGGCCGGTGTGAGCTGCTCAACTTCAATCACTGTGGCTGCCTTTTTTTTCTAACCTTATCTACCTAATTTCTCAATTATTATTATTTTGTACTCTGGGCATTATCCCACTATTTGCGACTAGGACTAGCCAGGTGGAATGAGTTCAACGTTGTGCCTTTTTTGTAAACAGGTCGGTGGAATTGGCTTTTGTGGTTTTTCTCGTGGGCGAGCCCTCCAAAATATCATAATTACCTTGGTATGGATTTCCTTTGTACAAAAATCTGCGGACTAGCGAATGATGCCGACAAAGTTGTCACTGTCAATTGGCCAGTTATTTGTGCACATCAGATAACTAACATTTAGTCATGGTTGACGCCCGCAATTGCGTACTGGTGACTTTGCCAGTGGGCACGACGGGGACTCGATGTGCTCATGAAGCGAGTAGTGGATACCTCTTTATACTATTCTCCCGTGGCTGTGGCAAGCGAAACCCCTGCCTGTGCCGCAATGTTACAATTTATAGGCCATGGTCGAAACTAATACAACACTATTCATTTCTCAAGTTGGTGTTATATTCATTCACTTGGCCTGTACTACCGCCTCGGCCACCATTGAAGATATTTATCCGAAAAGGCAAAGTCAGTCTGGAAGAACATGGAGCCTCCGGGCACTCGCCGGTTGCGCCACTCGCTTTTTGTCGCCATTCCGTCAGTCAAGGGCCCAGCTGGCGGCGATAGAACGAGAGAGAGACGGGAAGAGCCGTAGGGGAGCGAGACCGAGAACTTACTTCCAGTTTTCGACAGCGTCGTCTCCGAGGAGCGTGAGCTGCCCGTTGAAGCTGCCCCGCCGCGCGCCGTAGCCGCCCACAGACTCCTCGTTGCCATCGACCACCTCGTGGCTGATGACCGTGACGAAGTTGCCGTTCCTGTCGAATATGACGCGGTCCGGGCCCGGCAAGCCCCCGGCGTACGGGAACGTCTGCCTCGGCGAGTATCTGCTGATCATGGGGTACTCGTACAGGACACTGACGTCGGCGTCCCCCGTGTTTGTTGCGCCGTTTCGGATGCGGTTGGTGGCGTCGTAGTATCGGTGAGGGTAGCCACGCCCGTTGCCTGGGGTGGGCCTGTTGAACGTCAGGCGCTGCATGGCCACGGTGATGCTCGTACTGATCTCCTCGCGCGAGTAGGTGCGAAATCCGCCAAAGCGCTCGTCGCCAATGACGAAGTATTCGGGTATGGGATTTTGTCGCTTCGAGATCAGGCCCCGAGGTATATCGTCTTCAGCCGAGGACTGAGCGGTAGTTTTGCTTGAGAAGTCTCCGATGGCCAGATGTGTGTCGGAAGTGGCTTCTACCGAGACTGGCGCAAAAGCCTCAAGCACGGGGGTCCTCGGAAGGGTAATGGATCGAGCCACGACGGCAGCAGCCGTGGCCGCCAAAATAGAAGCAATACGTTGAAGCTTCATGATGCAGATACAACACTCCAAGACACTGAAGGCAGTCGACGAGGAAGACACTGCAGTGAATCATTTTCCAAGCCGTGAGACTCAGGACTTATACATGGCTCTGGGGCAATCCGACACTTCAAAATAATTTCTCGGTATAACTACATCATATCATATTCTTCTCAACTTGCCAAGGGTATGGCGTTTGGATCATCACTGGTCGCTGGCACTTGAGCCTCTTCGTGGATCGTTATATTTTAGATCGGATGGCAACACGACCGTCTTTTTCAATTACAGTGAGTGGGCCCGAGCATCGCCAGCCCTACGGTCTAGAGATCAAGTGAGGCTGAACTAAGTGTTCAATGATCTGATGAAAGTTAGTCATGGCGGTAAGTCCGCATTTTTAGTCTACGGCCGTAGACTGGGTGGGACTGCCTTCTATTTATTCACCTTCTCCAGATACATTTCGAATTCTCCTGGGGCGGCCACAAACCACGACAACCATATTTTTCCATCTTTCCTGATTGGTCAAGGCTTGGCTTCAAGTCCCTTCATCACAACCGGCGCGGCACCATGACAGAGGACGAGCCTTTACCCGATCAAGCCACGACTTTGGAACTTTCCACGACGGACCCTGCAAATCCAGATCTCCATATCGTGCAGCCCATTGAGAAAATCATCAACGGCTATCTCCTGGGCCAGGAGGGGACGCCCGACTATGTAGCCGAGTTGATCACGGAGGTCGATGGTGAATATGGTGATAATGAGGGAATCGATTACCACAGCGAGGTCGTCCTCGGGACGCTGGCTTCCAAGGTACAACAGATTCCGCCTGGGCATCCCGCGCAGGAACGCCTGATAGCGCTTCTCCAAGCGATCCAGAGCCGGCCAGCCCCGGATATCAAACCATCTACCTATTGGCAATGGCTGCCTGGTTTCTTCGGCTATCTGCATGAAAACGAGACAGGGTTTGCACCTTACGAAAGAGACGAGGACGAGCGTGACCATGGCCTATGGACCACGCTCAGCGCCGAGCAGTGGCTGAACCACCACGCCTTCAAGGCCTCGTGGTACATGTCACAGCCGCCAGACTTCACGCCTGGCTCGTTCTCCAGGGTCCATCCGAACACCGCCCTGGTCCATATGTACCAGACCGTCGAGCTGCCACGGAAACTCAAGACGCTCAACGACAATCTCCCCGCCGCGGCGGTCTGGTTCGCGGTCGCGGGATCCAAGCTGCGGGAGCGGTGCGGGAACAACATGGTGGTCACGGGTATAAACTATCGCATACCCTCGGAGATACCCATACAGCTGTACAAGGGGCCAGACACTTGGAATGAGGACCGCTGGGCCTTCTGGAAGGAGAGGTTTGCCGCGTTTGGCGACGATGAGCGTTTAACCCTGGACGCCAGGCAATGGGCCGCCAGGGCTGCCCGTGCAATGTGAATTATGCTTAATCTTAGGAGCAACGTTTTCCATCCAAGTTTATTTCACTCAGTACGGCGCTACCCATTGGCGCTCCTACGCTAAAAATATGTGTTTCAAATAAATAAACAATAGTTCCACTTCGACAAGCTACTGGGCAGTCCAGGTTCACTTGTGATGACTAAGGAGTCAGTATTATATGATTGCTGGGATGGCTATACACCCTCATGATCCTCGCAGTCATGGTCCTTTATTACACAAGGTAAAGTCTGCGTTATTTGTGTCAATATGGAGACTTGTATCTTGATCCACTTGACTCCTTCGGAAATCACCGGTTTTGTTCTGAATATCAACGGCGTTCGAGGACCATGAATGAGGCGAGATTATGTAACTTGTCAAAAAGATCATATCATTCTCAGAGGTAATCTAGTGGGATAAATTCTTCTCAATACAGAATCCGGTTGAAATTCTATGCTAGCAGTAATATTAGAAGGGGAAAGTATTGAATCATTTTTTTAATATTAAACTTGTCGGGCACTTGAGAGTATAATCCTGATTATCCACTCCCAACAGGAAACAACTCACCAACTGCATCGAACTCCCCCAAGCTTCACTCCGGTTTGATTTACTCGCCATCTGCCATTGTCGACACGCATCCCCCAGACAAATCGCCATACAGGCCGCCCTTGACATCGACTCATCTACTCGCACAAGTACCTCTCAACATGCGCAGGTCGGCCCCATTGCCACCGCCATCACCCGTGACAGCACTCGTCGTGCTCCTCTTCTTGCCGTGCGCGCTGGCCGGGACGTTCATGAGCTCCAACTCCACAGCAGCAGCAGCCGGACCGTACGGCAACGGGACCGCGACCAACGCCGACAACAGCACAGCGTTCGGAGTCAACAAGTCTGGCAGCGACGACTGCGCCAACGCGTACAAGTGGAAGCCGTTCGCGTCTGTCAACTGCTACTACGACTGGGAGCACACGGGGGGCGCGAACGCGCTCAACTACGTGATCCAGATCAGCGGGACGGGGCAGCGGCAGGCCGGCTGGGTAAGCAACGTCCAATATGATAATTTAATC
>JACVEI010000216.1:55886-80045 GCA_018115615.1 Pestalotiopsis sp. DP-2020a | reverse complement strand
CCCCCCCCCCCCCCCCCCCCTTGGCTTGTCTTATGAGCACCCATAGCCCGTTACGGTGATATCGTAGAGCAACTCGGACATAATATCGGAGAAGGGCGAACTGCCGCTTTTTTTCTTCTTTTTATTCATCCCAAAAACAAGGCAGGGAATATTGCCGACGCCCGTGGTTGTAGTGTGCCGGGATCGCGGACAACATCGCGTCCAAGTGCGGCGTCCCGGCCAACACGGTCGACGCCAAGTCCTGCGGCACCGACAACATCTGGACGTACCCGCCGGGCCACGACTACGACCGGGACGTCGACGTGGACCTGTTCGGCATCGACCACAACGTCTGGCTGANCGGGCCACGACTACGACCGGGACGTCGACGTGGACCTGTTCGGCATCGACCACAACGTCTGGCTGGCCAAGTGGGACGCCGGCGGGGACGACAAGGCGTGCGTCGCCGAGGCCATACGCGCGGCCACGTGCCACACGGTCAATCTTGAGACTTTCGAGTGCTATAAGCGCTCATAAACCAAACGAGGGTTTTGATATTCAAGTGTGATGGGATACAGTACGTGATTGACGACTAAGGGCGGAGGAGAAAAGGAATATGCCGGACAGGAGAGCACTATGGCTGATGATCAAAATGATACTTTCAGACCGTAACATGCAGGATATTCGCGTTGACCGCATTAAAATGGCGGCATGCTCTCTGAGTTACAGTCCCTCAGTTGTCTTCGAAATATTATGCGGTCGGTCTCGAGCTGTCGCAGTAACCCCTTTTCTTATATAACAATATTGCCTGATATAACAACAAAAATATAACAGTTAAACAATAACAACTTTAAAAACATTGCAACATCAACATCGAGTATATTAATACTACTCTTGGCGGACAGAAAGTAGTCGGGGAAAAGGAATTACAAAAAAGAATGCTGTCGCCCGGGGTCACTCACAGCACCGGCAAACCAGCTCGCCAATAGACGTTTTTCCTAGGCAACGACCCCACAGTGAAACCACTGCGCCAACATGAGTTCAGCGCTGGGACTTATCATCTTCGTGGTTTCTCATGACTGAGTAGATGATCAAGTACAAGATACGAAAACCTAGCTCTTGTTTTCTATTCGAACCTGAATATTCTCGAGTGTTTGGTCTCATCCTCGACATCCTCGAATTCGATTTTTCAGCCAGTGCTCCCCTCTTTAGCCAACTTCCCGGAACACTCTCATAAGATCCTCAACGTGACCGAACCCTCGTCTCAAAAGCCGTACTGATCAAGCGAGGGCCGACCACGATTCAACCGGGCGTCACACTTGGCCTTTTTAGAGACCCGCCTGGGACTCGGCTTGGTTGGACCCTCGACCTCGAGCCACTCGGGGCCGTCATCCTCATCGGCGAGATTGGGGCTGCCCTTACGCTTGCACCTGCTGCTCCGCTTCTCGAGCTCCTCGATCTGCTCCTTGAGGGGTATCTCAAAGGCAAACTCGAAAATGGTAGGGCCCAACCATTTGTTCGTCGTCTTGATCTTAATTGCCGATGCCCGAGCTGCTGGTGGGCTTGGTGGAGATTTGTTGCGTCCTCTCGGCTTCTGCTCTTCGTTCTCCTGCTTCTTCGTCTGATGCTTCTCCTTCTCCTTCTCCTTCTTTTTTCTCGCTTCCAGCTCCTCTGGCTCTGGCTCCAGCTGTTCGGCCTGCTCGCGCTCCTCCACCGCCAACTCCTCGCCAACTCCGCGTCCCCTTCCCCCGCTCCCCTCCCCTCCCCTGCCCGTCACCGTCTCCGGCGGCGGCGAGACGTACTCCGACCTCGACTTGCACCGCTCGCAGGCATCCAGCGCGTAATGCTTAGACTCGCCGGCGAAGGCGGCGCCGCGGGCGCATTGGCCGAACTCCCCAGCAGCCTCGGCCGACGGGCAGAAAATGTCTCTGTTGTCGCGCCCCATCTCGGTCCCGCAGTCGCGTCGGCAGCAGAGGAAGCGGTGGACGTATCGCATGCACATGGTGGCCGCTTGGGTGTCGAGTCTTTGGAAAACAAGGATGCTTCTAGTTGTTCTTCTTAGTCCCTGTTTTCTAATGCTGTTGGTTTATTGGTTTTATTGCGACCGATTCGCTTCGCCCGCGGTCGGGGAAGGAGGATCGTGAAAAACTCGTCGGATGCGCGCTTGGTGTGTGTTCTGCGGACCTCGATCCAGAAGATGATAAATCCGAGATCGAGGAATTTCCAAAAGACCATCTCGGGTCGCTGTCGTGGGCGCGGAAAACCAAGGACAATCGAGCAGGCTTTGAAAGAAAAAGACAATGCGCCTTCCTCGGTTTTTTGAGGTGATGGGAATTTCCAAGGGGAACAATGGCGACTTCTCTGAGTGTGGACAATTTGCATTGTTTGAGTTGTGGGCTGACAAGCTTCGTATTTTTTAGACTACTCGGAGGAACTCATTGTCGAGGGCAGGCGCAGTCCTCGATCACGCCGAGTGACGCTGTGGCGGCAGAAAGAAAGAAAATCCACACCTAGATACGATCTTCTCGGCGCCTATAGTGATGCCATACGCCCACAGTGATGCCGCTTTGCTGACATGAGTCGTACTTGCCTATAAGCCACTTTGTGCCTTGTGGTAGTCAGGGTTGAGCTGAGGTGTAGAATATAGAAGCAGTCCTGGTCACCCTAGTTTCTTCAAGTTGTCCAAAATCAGTAAGGTATTCGTCAAAATATCAAAAATCTATTGCGCTGCCATACTGTATCTAAAAATCAACCGAAACATGATCTACCATAAATGAACGCTTGCCTTTACATATCACCATATATCTCCTCGTTGGAATCTGCCAACGCTCAAGACTTGGCGACAACTCCACCCACACCAGTCTCCTCTTCCCACAAGGCCGCGCCGGCTGCTCTGAGGAGATCCACAAACTCCTGCTTGTTGCCCTTGGTCGCCAGGAACAGGGGGGTGTTGTTGGCACGATTCCTCTCGTGAACGCTGGCGCCCCGCAACAGTAGCTCCTTGAGTACTCCAACATCTGGGCCTACGGCGGCGAGGTGCATAGCCGTGTTGCCGGCATAGTCGCCGCGCATAAGAAGCTGGTGGTTAACGGCGTCACCTTCGAGCAGCTCGACAACGGCCGCCAGATCGCCCCTGGCGATGGCATAACCGAGGCGGGTGAAGGCGGCCTCGGGGCCCGAGAGCAGGGCGGAGCCCTCGTCGGTGCCGGCCGCCGGGTGGGTAAAGGCCGGAAGGGCGAGCTCGGTTAACTCGCCGCGGAGCGAGCGAGACATACGGTCGGCAACTTCGGCAGGCTCAAGGCCGCGGGCGAGGAGGTAACCCAGCTTGGTCAGCGCGGCCTCGGTCGTCAAGTCGTGACCAAATACGACGCCGGCCTTGCCTAGAGCGAAACCGGGCGCATACAATGGCGAGACAAAGCCGTTAGTACACTGCGATACGTTGATGACAGTGAGACCTCGCTCCACTGCCGACTGAATCGCTTTGGTCAGGCTACCGTCGACGCCCGATGGTGCGTTACCCATGCCGAACGTCTCGAGAATTAATCCCTTGAGATCAGGCACGCGCAGCATCAAGTCAACCATCTCGGGCTTGATGCCTGGGAAGATGCGTACACACGCCACGTGGGTCGTGTCCAGGTAGGGTGTGATCTTGAACTGGGCAATGGCTGTCGGTCGGTGGATCATTGACCAGTTGACCTCGATACCAATGCTGGTCACCTTGGCCAGCGGCTCACAGTTGGGACTATCGAAAGCCTGGAACTGTGATGCCGAGACCTTGGTCGTTCGGTTGCCCCGGAAGAGAGTGTGGTGAAAGAAGAGGCAGACCTCTGGAATTACAAACGTGCCCGCAATGATGAGAGACCCAAGCAGGTTATCTACAGCATCCGACTGCAGGGCAAAGATGGAGGCCTGGGAACCAGTGAAGATGACTGGCTTGCCGAGATTTTCCATCATGAACGACAGGGCCGATGCGCTGTAGGCCAGGGAGTCGGTGCCGTGAAGCACGACAAAGCCATCGAACAGGTGGTAGTTCTCCTGGACTGTGTTTGCGATCTGAGTCCAGCCGTCCGAGCTGATACTGGAGGAATCCAGCAGCGGGTCGAACTCGAGGGCTCCATAGCGGACGTGCCGCGAGTACGCGCTGGGAGGTGTGCGGAGACTGTCAAGTTGGATATTTTGGCCATTCTTGATGGCGGAGAGCTTCACTATTGATTGTGTCAGCTAATCTGACGAGGCGACTTTGATAGATACCGCGAGTCGGATGGCAACAAGCGAATGCGACAGCATAATGACAGTCCATCAATTCCATGACGAGGGACGCCGTTAAAAAGTATCTTTGTGTGGCCCAGGCAAATGATTTGACCTTCATCAATTGCATAGAACAGTGCGACAATGAAAATCAAGCAATGCCAACCCAGGAAGACTGTGCCGAGCGTCGCTCCTTCCGTCTGTCTGAATGAAAGAAGAGTTTCTCGCGGAAGGAAGGTGTGTATCTCAAGGACGTCACCTCGTCAAGGCCATCCGGAAAACCTCGTATTCTTCGTGCAAGCCATGCGCTGCATGAACCGCGATACACGATTGAGAAACGTACCTCTCTCTGACTTGTCATTGAACGACGGCCTTGGCGCCATGGCATTTTCCAGGAATCCGTCGACCGGCACCAATCCGGAGCCATCAGCCGACGGTTGCACTACGACACCATGTAAGTCTCTTCTCATGATTGGTCTCTCCGAGCTCCAAGTACTACAACAACTTACTGCATATCGTCCCGCCTGTGATGATGATCAGGACCCGAGACTCGGGGTAGGACTCATTGCCCTTGACAACGGCCGTGAAACCCATGGTGTCTGACGAGGGTGATAGCTGCGGCCGTGGGAGGTGAAGATTTCTATGCTGATTTTTTTATGTGTCGTTGTTGGGTATGGTATCGCAGGCAAATCAAGGTTGCCCTGTGGCCTGGATCGGCGGCCGGGCTAGTTATGGAATGAGTAAGTGTAGGCGGCGGACTTTGCGCAGACTCGTCCGGCAGCTGAAGAATGCAACCCTGGTGCTGACGAAGGACGAAGCAAAGATTATGCCTTCTTATAGTCACGGCGATATTTCAAACGGGAACGTAGGATTCCGTCAACAAAAATCTATAAGTGTAAGCCGATGGCTGCCGTGTCCTCGTCGGAGTGGTTGGTGGTATTCATGTCTTAATAGTGGTCGTCTAAAGCTTCTGGGGCTCCTATCGGAGTGTCCCAAACAATTACCGTTACGTTAGAGGAAAAATTCTCTAGTTTAGCAAGACAAAGAGAAACTGGGCCCACCCCCGGCTTTGTATTGTGCTAATATTTCCCAAGGATAGTACAATATTATGCTGATCACATGAAGATGGTCGTTTTGGAATGTGGTTGCAGACCGGCAGGTCATTGATTGATTGATATATATGTTCCGGATGATGACGTGCATAGATTGTGAGCTGTGTTACCTGGTGTACGCCCCGCCTGTACCTTGGATGAGTGTGATATCGATGATGGAATGATATGGTAGCTGTTAGGCTCATAACTTCCGGCTATTAGGCCTCGTGGTCTATTCTTCAACGTATCCAAGGGCCTGGCCCATCTTGAGCGTCTGGCCCTTCTCGACGACCCACGAGAAACCTGCCTTCTTCTCAGGGTTCTCGCTGGTGGCCGGTGCCTCGAATACCATCACAATTGTGCTGCCCAGCTGGAATCCTCCCATTTCCTCGCCTCGTTTGACTGCGTGGCCACCCAGAACGGCGCTCGCTCCTCCATATGTCGCCTCCGAGTAGCCAGTGTAAGGCTCGCCCCTCTGTGCGGCCTCCTCGGCTGCGCGATCGGCCGCCGTGTCAGTCGTCAAGGAGTTGGTTCGCAGTTCCTTGTCAAAGTTGATCTTGATGGAGCCAACATTTGTCGCACCCACAGGCACGTAGCTGAAGAATCCCCAGCGCCACCGGCCAAGCAGCACGATTCTCTCGTTCAGGGTGAACAGACCAGGGAGTGTTCGCTGCAGGTAAGGTGACACCGAGTAGAGCTCGCCGGCGAAATGCCGCCTACGTTCGACGACCCAGTTGGTCGGCGAATGAAATCGGTGGTAGTCACCCGGGGCGAGATAGATGACGGCGTAGTAAAGCGCATTCTTCTTTTCAGGTGCGATCAAATCATACCATGGCTTCTCTCCGAGAGCAAGGTCGGCTCCGACTTCGGAAACTGCGCTGAGGCTTGAAGGTTTGGTAGACTGGTCCTCAACCTTTGTGCCCTTCTTGCCCTTCTCGGGACCGGAAAGAAGATTAGGTAGCGTGTAGGTGATGCCGTTAACACGGGCAAAATCTTCATCTTGCTTGACAAGTTCCTCATCACCATGCAGCTCGTTACGTGCTCGACCGTCCTGGACAGATTGCTCCAACGAGCTTGAGTTTCCACTCGCGATGCTTGGCGTCGGGGTGTTCTTGCCGAGAAGGGCATCAATGCTGTATGTCATACCCTTGACCTGCTCAATGTCACCGCCTTCGATCTGACCAAACTGCAAAATTCGGCCATCCGAAGGGGAGAGCAGAGCATTGGGACTCGGATCTAGCGGACGAACGCCGGGCTTGAGCGTACGGTAGAAGAACGAGGCAAGGTTGGGGAAGACATGAAGGTCGGGCTCCTCCACCTCGTCGAGGTTGACACCGAATATCCAAGAGTACAGCTTGAAGCCAGGAACCCGAAGATAGTATGGGATGACCAACTCGTTGAATTTTCCCCATATCCGTGACATGGCCTTGAGCGGCAAGGTGGACATGATTTGTACTTGCCTAGGCATGAAAGGTCAGCACCAACGTACTTGGTAATATACGGCGCAAGAGTACTCACCAAGGCCCATCAGGTCTGATTTTGGGCCTCTTTTGCGGTCTCTTTCCCGAACCCCCTTCGGCAGCTTCTTGTTCCAGCCTCTCCTTCTCACGTGCTTGGGTTTTGTAGAACTGGACGAGGCCCAGGAAGCCGACGCCGAGCGCGACCGGGATAGGATACCATTGTACCCTGGTGTTATTCAGGGCAGATCCTAACCGTGATCGGAACTTTTCCTTCTGTTGGCATCGCTGGGACGTCTGTTGGAGTTGAGGTCGTGGCGTTGTTGCGAACCGGCGCGTGCACGTTCGGGAGGTTGCTGAGTATGGCTGAGGAGATAGACCTATGCGGCAAGATCCTGGGAAAGCCCGGGACCTCGCCAGGGCCGAGATGTGTTGTGCGGGCATGATGGATGGCGGCTGACTTTACAGCGCCCTCATTCCAGCAGCGCGTAATGGCACGAATTTGCGCGCAGACGATGCGAGCATACAAGAAGAGATAGACCGATATGAGTGCGACCCAAAGACAGTGGCCGTTCTAATTGTGTAACTATCGCAACAATGCGGGATACACAAGGGACATGGCAACAAGATGGCAGTTCTGTTGTCAAGCTCCAATTTGGCAGATCCAGACCAAAATGCTCGTCAACTTTCCCCAGGTCTTTGCAGCTTCCCCGGCCTAATGCAGCTCTGTAAAGCCAATGACGCAGCTGTCAAAAACCGCTAAGCTGGATTTATAGGCGGTGTTTGGCGGCAGATCCCAAGCTCTCGGTTCCCAGGGTGTGTGCATATTGTTCCCTGTTGGATTGCGTCCAAGTACCCGAAGATGGGACGAATACGTGCCGTGCAGTACCGTCTATATGGTAATCATCCTCCCTCTCGGTTGTCGTAACCTAGCGGTTATTTTGTGTCCTTTCAAAAGTGTTCTGACAATGCATTAGAACATGTACATGTAATCGCGGGCGCAGGTACCCAAGGGTAAAAGCTTCTGTAAACGTTGTAACTTGTCAGGTACAGAGGCCCACTAGGTACATAAGGTGCCGTTCGCTAGCTCAGGTATCATCCTCCAAATCCGCAGGGGTCCTAACCTAGAGGCCAACGTGGATATTACCAAACCGACCAACCAACCTTGGGGACCGCGCCGATCTCGAATACATTGTAACACGCAAGCTCCCCCCACGACGATGACATGACAGATCGACTCGTGTAGCAGGCGATCTTGTTCTTTTTTTCTTATCATTCCTTTCATTCACGGTTGCAAAGACCTCGAACCTTTCCCCTTTGCGACTCCTACACACACACCTGCGTCGTTGCCATCGTCGTCGTCCATTCAGCCGCTGGTCCCGATTCGATTTATAATACAGCAAGCAGCAAACGCCGGCAGCACTCTGATCGAACTTGCCTGACATGCATCCTGCCCGATTGTAGCAACACAACACAGCGTTCCCACGATAGGATCCGTATCTGGACAGCAGCTTGACTCTTGTTCACCACGAAAAAGTACGAGGCGCTCCGAGGGCAGTGCGTCTTGAGAACGAAATCGTTTGCGACCATGGCTTCCACCGATTCGCCTGCGGCTTCGGAAGCTGCATCGCCAACTTTCACACTGCAGATTATATCGCCCTCCGTCAATGTGCCGCAACCGCTTCAGTACACTGGTCTAAGTGCCACGACTACTGTGCGGCAGCTTAAGGAGAAGATTCGTAATGCCATAGAGGCAAGACCTGGCGATTCGGCACAGCGTCTGATCCACCGTGGGCGCCTGTTGTCCAAGGACGATGACACCATGATGGACGTGTTCGGAGAAGACGCGGTAAGCATTCTCGATACTACCTACTTGCACCTCGCTCGCTGGAGATCGCCTGAACTGGTGCTGACGTCCATCATCCTTCAGATTCGTTCGACAGACGCCAAGTCTCTACATCTCGTGCTTCGCGATCTTTCCGACGCACGACCTGCCAACGTGTCGCTCCCTGCCAACAACACAAGCCAACCTGCGGCCACAACACAAACCCGCCCAGCTGGAGAAGCCCCCGTTCAACCTCAGCAGCAGCCACCAATGCGAAACGCGAATGCGCATGCGCATGGGCAATTTCCGCGTCTGCCTTTTCCCCAAGTACATGCGCCGCATCACAACCTGCCGTTTGGCTTTCAGCAGACTGTAGTACACGGAGGTACGGCTCAGGGTCAAGCAGGTCCTCATGCGCCATTTGGTTTTACTGCCCAAGGACTTACACCGGCCGACCAGGCTCAACATATTGCCAGGGCACAACAAATTGCACAGCTACAGCATGCTCAGCACATTGCACAGCAGCAGCATCTGCAGCACCAGAGGTTGTATATGCCCAATATGACTGACCCGCAGCGATTGCAGGAGCTCATCAACCAAAGCCAGAGAGATCGGGCAACAATGGGTCTTCACGGAGCTCAAGATGCCCCCACGGCCTCTACGGGACTTCAAAGCCAGAACAGGACTGCCTCGCCAAGTCGGTCGGACGGCACCAGGACTGTTGTCAGAGAAGGACTTGGCCCTGGCGGTGCGCCGTGGCGTATTGCAGTGAATGAGACTGTCGCGGCCCCGCAGAATCCGCAAAGGAATGCCAGGACAGGCTCTCCATTTCCACCACCCGACCTCCAGAACCTGTTCAGGCCTCCTGGCGGAGCGCCCCAGCCGCCCCGTTCAGTGCCTCTGGCGGGACCACATGGAGGGGGTCTTTCCGGTTCCGATGTGCACAACATGTTCCGAACCGCAGATGCTGGACAGGCGGCAACAAGAGTCATGACAGATGCGATGCGTCGTCATACTAGTAATTCGTCGCTGTTTAACCTCGCCAACAACCAGGCGGCTGAGCCCATCGCTCCGGGTGTCACGGTTCCTTCCAGGACAGGAAGCGCAATGGGCACTCCTGATCCGATCAGAGCAGCTCGAAGTTATATGCGACCGTCCAGCCAGCCTCAAACCCAGCAGTCAACCGGATCAGAAGTCTATATCCTGTCATCGCCAGAAGGCCCCAGGGCACTCTTGGTGAATGGCAACCATGGGACGTATTATACTCCTAATCACAACCCCCAATTCCAGGTTCCGCCTCAGCCAATGCCCCGCCATTACACGTATCAGCTTCCTGGCAGACCAGTACAGCAGGGCCTTCCGCTCCATGTTCCCCCGGTTGTCAACCCATGGGCACCTCCTGCTGCTAACCATGTGACGCAGCACAACCAGCAGCAACAGCAACCCCAGCAGCAGGCACAGGCACAAGCCCAGGCGCCTTTGCCTCAGGGCCTGCCTCTGATTCCCCAGGCACAACCACACTTGGGTCATGCTGCTGCCCATCCCGCTAATGTCCAGGTCCGCGCTATCGCCGTGGCTCAGATATGGCCGCATATATGGATGGTAATCCGCCTTCTTCTGTTTGTTTGGTGGTTCACATCGCCAACAGCAAGTTGGCAGAGGTGGTTCACAGTGATCGCAATCGCTTTCAGTCTGTTTCTTGTCAACACGGGTCTGCTCACACCGCTCGCTGAGCAGTTCTGGACTCCCATGCGCCGGCATCTGGACAATCTTATGCCGGCAGCTGATAACCATGGTCGTGAACGACCTGTCAGAGCTGAGAATGCTCCAGCTAATAATGTTAATGTTGGCGCGCAGGGTGATGGAGCCGCACCGAATCCTGCCGACTTGGCCGCCCGTTTGGTTCACGAGAGAAGAGCTGCGAACGGCAATTGGCTTATGAATCAAGCACGAAGACTGGAGCGCGCTGGTATTCTGTTTCTTGCCAGCATTGCACCGGGTGTGGCAGAGAGACATATTGCCAATCTCGAAGCAGAGGCTCGAGCTGAGCGGCAGCGTCGGGAGCAGGCTGAAGCTGACGAGCAGAGACGCATTGCTGAGCAGGCTGCTGAAGCGGCCAGACAAGCTGCAGAGAACACAGAAACCGGAGCGGAGGGTATCAACTCAGAGGCTGCATCGCAGCAACGGGCAGAAAGCGGCGAGGGTGCAAGGCCCGAGAACCCTGAAGAGCCCCTTATCGCCATTTGATTCAGGAGAAAAGTCGACCTTCCCTATCATAGACAGGGAGATCTGTTTTAAAAATTGCATAAGACAGCGGCCTATTTTGACAACTTATTGTTTCCGAGAAAAGAGAAACGTATACCAAAAGTAGAAGAGAAATGACTTCATTTGTCGGCTTTGCAGATATCAGATCAGATATGATATCTGAACAAGCGAGATGTATACTAGTACTAATACAAACAATGAAAATATCCAATGTGAGGGGGAAAAAGAGTGACAATCTGTGTGGTTGGAAATGACATTGCCAAGTAGTTCAGGTCGCAGGCGACTACTGTGATTTATTCTACAACTCTCACACCTGTCCACAGACCATACTTGGTCAATATAATCAAGTCGACGAGTCCCCGACTCCTCGGAGTGTTGTTGCACTTGACTAAAGTTGTCCATTGCCCATGATTGTGTAGCTGCTTTGTGGCTATATGACATATAACTTAACACTAATACTTGCAGTCTTTACGTGATTACTATATACCTATATATTATTTGTCTGATTCCTGTAGCCTCTAAATACCTGAAGTCTATTAAAAATAATTACACATCATGATTTCGTTTTATCTCGGCACTCCTCGCCAAATCGATAGGGTATCACATCCAGTAACAACAATAATAAGAATAAGAAGAATAAGAAGACGGAAAGAAAGACGGGCCGATCCCATACACAGACCAGCTTCCGACTCCAAGCTCAGCTCACGATCTTACACTTCACAGTCCGTTCGACCTCGCTGCGGCATCTCGACGGGAGGCATCCTGTCGCAATCTGTCCTCGGCCGCCAGGCGTGCCGTAATGTCATGTAGAACTTGTTGCTTCTTTGCTTGTATGACCTCTGGCGAGACTGTCATGACCCCGTCAGTCACACTGTACCTTTGATAAAGCAAGACTGCACAGTCTTCACCGTGTAGGAAAGATACCTTTTGATTTGCACGTGGTGTGGAACACGCTGAAAAGAGTAAACGTCGAGTGGTGCCGCGCCCCGGGCGGCCAATTCTGTGCCCTGACTCGCGAGGGAAGCTGTACCCTGGGTCGTCTGGCGCGATGCTGTATTTGGAGCTGGACCTTGAGTCCCGGGTGGTTATGGACCCTGACGAGCGACGTCGAGCGGTGCTGCTGCTGGCGGGGCTTGAGCAGCCGTACCCCGAAGTCACTCAAAACATTGGATTTCAGGGTTGCGTGGTCGGTGAAGTGTCTTATCAAATTCATATTGTTCTTTAGTAGGCTATCGTTGTTTGGCTCGCGTATCAGACTCCGCGCTTTGAAGGCATTGTTTGCTAGGGGCCGTGGCCTGGCCGCCTGGTGACGGATCGCCCAGCTCCCAACTCTGGCAATGATGCGTGTAGCCATGGTGTGTGGTTTCTTTTCATTTGAGTCTTGAATTATTGGATTGACGCTCTTGGGAAGAGACTATTGACGCGATGGAAACAAGAGCATGTCAACGAGACCTGGGAGCGTGTGAACGAGGTTTACTTATAGAGAAGTTGACGATGTCTTGACTATGAGGATCACTACGTGACATCGTGAAGCAGCAGTGCCCTTGGTGAAGAGTGTTGACTCGCGATAGTCTTGTAACTTGTTCTGCAAGCCCAAAAGCAACTAAGCCAGGACAGCCAGACCAGGACAACCACACCAGAGCTACCAAGCCAGAGCTTCCAAAACAAGGTAAAGAGGCTAAAGTGAAGAAGAAGCCAAAGTATAGGCCAAAAAGATCGGGTTACAAAGACGACTAACCTAGCCTTATGACACGTTGGATTGCAGTGCCCATTTGGGCTATGCAGAAGTTTTGCGATGGTCACGGCCTAAATTATGCGACCGATGGAACAGATTCCAGAACCCCTGGTCTCGTCCACAGCCAAATCTTATCACCACTGAGGGTGGGTAGGGCGATGGATGTCGTTAGCGGTGAACGGTATTTATACCACGACTCAGTCACGCATCGTGGGGAGAGTTTGTTAGTCAGAGACCACGAGGGAAACTAAACCATACCTCGACCCGGGTAACAGTAATCAAGGAAGACATGTGAAGTCGTTCTAGTTCTACAAATGTAACACTTCGATGCATCTCGACAACCACCATGTACTCCCCAACTTCAGCTTCTAATAATAGCTCTAGCTGCGGCTCTCGCCCAAGAACACTACCCGTTACGCAGAAAAACTGCAGCCATGGCATCGACCTCAATTGACGGTATCAGATCACCGATTTTCGTTGAATATTATGAGCCGAAGCATTATCACAGGCTTGCGGCCATCATGGCAGACACCCGTGATCTTGCCATTTTCAGGAGATTTGATGACGTTGCTGCCCTGCGGCTACTGAGCCTGCAAGCTGAGATTCTTGGACTTCAAGCTAAATTTCAACACCAGTGCAAGAAGAACGACATGTCTGGGAATGAGAATGAAAAGAAATATTCGCAAAGCTTTCGCCAGCTGAACATCGGCCGGGATCAAGACGTAGAGCAAGCGCTTGTTATGGATAAGATGTTTTCAAAGCTCGATCAATATTGTAAGCAACTACTGCCATGTGTTGAAATACGGGCAAAACCTAATGCTTCTAGAATAGATGATTGCGTAATTCAAGGTATGTTATAGGTTTCGACGTTCATTTCAAGACTTGATTAGGCTGCCAACACGACTCTCGGACCAGCTACAAAAATCCAAAGCATAGGCGCCCCTGACAATGGACAACTCGCGGCGCTCCAGGGACTGCTATCAGACCAAGAAGGCGGCACACTCTTCCTTGCCGACGAGGAATGCTTCACCTGGGAAAACAACGACACTCGAACCTATATCGTGCCGACCGTGAGTAGCACCCAGAGCGAACCGCTCACGACGTGGATGTTCAAGCTCCTGAACTACTTCTTCTGCCTCAGCCATCGGCTCTTGGGCCCCGCGATGCACGTAAAGAAGATCCAAATCGATACGGAGTCCGGCCTGGCTGTATACAACAGCGACTCGGCGATCAGAAAGGCGTCACGCCTCGTGACCGCAACCATCTCGTCCGTGGTCCCGGTCATGACGATCTATGTCCTGAACGTTCTGAATACGACCGAGAAGCGCATCGGCTTCACGGCCGCGATGACGGCGCTCATCGCTGGGTACCTGACGTTCTTCACTCATGCAAGCAGAGTCGAGGTTCTATCTGCTACTGCCGCGTGAGTCCTGTTCCATGATCATTCTGATACCGAGCAACGTTTTGACTTGGCTCGTCTGACAGGTTCGCGGCTGTGGAAGTAGTATACATCGGGGGCGTTCTCGGGAACGTGTGAAAGCCGAATTCCTCAACCTCTGCCGGTCAATCAAATTTAACAAGGCTTGTTTGGAGTCATGTGACAGTAAATTCGAGACACACAGATCGCTTCATTGAAATGAAAAATACGTCGAGGCAAGATGTCTAAGAATGCCCATGATACCCCGTATCATAACCCTGAGAGTGTTCATACCCGTGATGCGCACCGTAACCCTGGCCATGTGGATCGCTATGATGCATCTGCTCCGCCGGGTGCGGCAGCTCAGCGGGCTGTTGGTACACTCCGGGGCCTCCATACTGATCGTGTGCCTGATACATGCTGGCGTGATGGCTGTCGAGCTCTTGCGGCGCCTGCTCGGCCGGCATCTCCTTGTACTCGTACTCCGGACCCGCCTGGTGATATCCTTGCGGCTGCTGTCGGTAAATGGCGGCCGTGTGCTGGGTGCCAGTAGTGCCATCGAGCTCTTTTGCCGGCGCATATTTGTGCTTGCGCCTCCGGATGAAGAACCAGCAAGCAAGAGCAATAATAATTAGCCCGGCCACGCCGCCAACGACACCGCCTACTATCGCACCCGTCTTCGATCCAGTGCCGGAACCACCAGAGCCCGCGCTCGAAGTGCCGTCCGTAGAGGCCGTGCCGTTTCCATTGGTATTGGACGAGTTGGTACCTCCCACGAAAAGCGTCTTCAGCGCATCGCTGTCCCAATCTACAGCGTCCAGACCACCCTGCGAGTACCACGTCTTGACGACGTCGGGGCTGTCGTACGCGGCGGCGTCGGGATCGTACGAGGCGCTCCAGGTCATGTCGGTCAGATCGAAAATGCCGAGCCCCTGGGCCCAGGGGTCCGGATCCACGAGCGAGTTCGGGAACCCGAGCCAGCTGTTTCCGCCGCCGACCACGAGCATCTGCCGGTTCCCCGCTGCTGTATCGTCGCTGTTGTTGCTGCTGCTGCGCCCAACGGTCACGCAGGCGTGATTGCCCCGCGGCGTGCCTGGGTTCGGCGACTTAAACATGACGAAGCCGGGCAGCGAGAGGACGTAGACGTCGGACGATGTGCTCAGGGTCTGGTCCGAAGAGCCTCCGTATATAAATCTTGTTGTCTTGTCAGCATCAACTATACAATCGATCCATCTGCTGCTGAAATTGCTTACATCTCATACGTCCCGTTGGGCCCCTGGACACCGACACTGCAATGGCCCTCACGTTTGGTGGGTTTCGTTCCCGTCACGGCCTGCTCGTACCACGTATTGTTCTCCAGGTCCATGACCCAGATGCTGTTCCACTCGATCTGCTCGTACTCGGAGATGGGCCCGACGGCGGCCGCCGACCCGCCGAGCAGGACCAGGAACCCGCTCGGGCCAAAGGGCGCGTACTCGAGGCGGCCGCTGAACGTGGTCCCGTTGGCGCCCAGCCCGGCCGAGCTGGCATTGTTCCACTCGCGCGCGGCCGCATCGAACGAGACGACGCCCTGCACCGCCAGGCTGGTGCCGGAGACGCTCTGGTCCGACCCCGTGGTCGCCTCGCCGCCCACGGCGTAGCCGACGCCGTTGACCGTCGCGTACGCCGACCCGACGGTGCGGATCGCGTCGGACCAGGCCACCACGTTGGACACCGAGACCTCGGACCAGACGCCCCCGCCCGAGCCGTCGGCTGTGAACTTCCAGATCGCGTTCTCCGCGGCCGCGCCGAACCACGCCGTCATGCCGCCCCATGTGTAAAAGGCCGAGTTGGCGGGATCGGACCAGAGGACTTGTTGGTCCTGCGCCGGCGCGGCTTTTGCTATGGATCGCAACGTCACTGAATCGTTCGTCCATGCCTCAGTGAGAGGCAGGGACAGTGTTGTGTTTACTGTGAGCCGATTAGCATCAATTGAGACCCAATATTTGTGATGGTCACTTGTCAAAGTATCGTTTTGATATGACTCTTGTGTTCTGTTTCTGTGAAGACGAGAGTCATTATACATACCTGCGTATGACGGATGATCTCCATTGTACTCCCCGTCTTCCAGTTGCGCAAGCTCGCCGCCATCGATATAGACGTAATCCCCCAATACCACCGCGTTGGCAAAAGGTCTCCTAAGGAAATTGGCAGGCGTAGGGTTGTCAACTCCAGCCCACACCGGGTTCGCCCATAGAAAAGCGAGAAGCGCCCCGGCCAGCATCGCGTCAGCCCCCTATTATTCGAGTTGCAACTCTCGTGTTGGACTCTTTTCCGCGACTGTAGGACTTTGACGAACGCGCAAAGACGCGTGATAGTTCGTATGCGCAACTCTCTCATGGACGATGGATGTAGTTGAAGAAGCAAGAAAAGAAACGACATATGGGACAGACACCGCCCGCCGCGAGAGGGATTGCCGTCCACATCCCGGGCAGAAAGAAGAAGAGGCAACTCAGCTAGCCGGGGTCGCTCGAAGCGAAATAGGACTAGACATGGCGTTCTGGATGGCGCCCAAACGGAAAGGCGCAGAGAGTTATAGGCTCTAGCGCCATATCGAGCGGCAATCTCTAAATTGGAACTGTGAACCAATTCTCGAGCCAGCGGCCGCCGAGAGCATGTTGCCAGGGAGCCTTCAGAGGGTCTCTTTACCTCTCAGCGCCGACAAGCTATGTCACCGCCTGTCGGGGGGTTGTTTGACCTTCAAGATGTTACCGCTCTTTTCTCTGGTAATCCTCCGTTTGCCTTCTTTCTCTCTAACCTCGGATTTTATAATTCTTTCTGGTCGGCGTCTATTCCGTGTGCCCAGTCATGAGATGACATGCTCTCGAGGGTATGTACTCTGTAGCCTCTTCCTCACGAGCAGTACACTCGGAGTAGGAACAGAGAAGAGCTGGACCGGGCGATGAACAAGTGTCTCGAAGGATTCCTGAGGATGCATTCCGAGCCGGTGGTACGGGCTAAATATAGCTAAGCTTGTTACTAACCTTGAACGTTTCGCTTCGCTTGGAGCTCAGCTAGGCCGGGACGCCATGCAAGCTGAGTCCAGGGGTTGTCCGTCCAATCAAATGCCTGGAAAATGCTCAAATAAAGAATATGAGAGGACTTTTTGGTTGTCTATGATGATGTAGTCCTGTTCGCTTTCATCTACTTCCTTGCATGAGACCGTCTCGTCTGGTAGATAAACAGCCTCTTACACTTCATGAATATATTTTGGACCAATAGGAGCAGCTTCCAAGCCTATCGTATACAAGACAATTCGCCGCGCCCGGGGTCATAGTAAGAGGTCGATAGGGGCCGCCTCCAAAGTGGTTGCCGGTGCCCCAGTCCTTGTGCTCCTTCGAAACGTTCTTCTCGTAGCTCTCTACGGCCGGCGACTTGCATAGTCTTTTGAGCCTCTGGCGCCTGGACGGCTTTTCGGAGCTACCCGATGTCGTGGCTTGGTCGTCTGTTGGTTCAACGGCAGCGGTGCCTGATTGCTTGGGTTCTTGGCTCATGTCGGTGTGGTTGTTCGAGTGAGTATAGTGAGAAGACGGCAGAGGTCGTGTTATTTTGAATTCGATACACTGCAATAGGATTTGGTTTGTGTGAATTTACTCGTGGGCGTAATGAATATCGTCTGTAAGGTCGCTGTCCATCTCAAGAGCAGTCTATGCGAATATGATATAAGATCGCCAAAACGATCGGCGGCCCAGAGCGGTGTTGGCAATGCAAGAACAGCGAGCGAGTGTGGACTGTCTCACTGGCCCGGTACATACGCAGACGACATGTCGTTCTCTGCCATTGGGGTGCGGATGACTCATTCCAACTGAGAACGCCCGCCGACGCACGAGAAAACGGCCGGGACTTGGATGTCGTCTACGCCTGGTGTGGCTGGGTCGCGCCATGTTCTGTCGCCGCTGGTGGCTATGTGCGGCAGAGACGTGTGTTTAGCCTAATGAAGAACGTATACCATTCTGATTGGGGTGAATATCTTCTTGAATCCAAAGGCGTCTATATGTATTGATTTTGAATGTGACTGCTTGTGTACAGTCTTTTTGTAGACATGATCGATCTCTATGTAAAATACCATTGGTGTGGCTTCTCACTTCCTTGTAGTACAAAATTATCATGTTTGTAGCATTCTCGCACATCGTACTCCACGGCGCTCGAGTTTGGAGCCTTGATACGATGTCGCCTGAGAGATTCCAAGATGCAACTGCGTGGAGGCTTGGGGTGTAGCCTGTTTCGTCGCCGAATGTCTATGGAGGCTTCACAGTGGCTCGATTATCTTCGGGGATCTGATGGATGGTTCATGGGTGACTATCGCTTCTGGATTCCCTCAATCATGGCCTCAATCTTGTTGATAGCCTCCTTGAGCTTGTCATCGGCCGAACCTATCTCGTCTGCGCTTGGGCCGCCGGGCGTAGAGGCTAAGCCCGCAAGCCGCAACGCTTCTAATACCTGGGAATTATCTCCGGCGGAGGGACGACCACCTTTGACAGGGTGGTGCTCCTCGTGAAGCCGGAGCCACTCTTCTCTTGGTGTGGAATCTGGCTGACGGTAGAAGGTGGCGATAAAATTGCTGCCTTTACTGTTGAAGGCCCTCCTTTGTTCAATAGTGATCTGCATCTCAGAAGCAGGCACGCCGACTCCATTCAAGGCCTTGGGCCACGTTGGATCGAATATATTCACCAGTGCATCGTCTGTGTGGCGATCCAGGGCCTTTGGGTATATCAGAACGTTGTGATCTCTCCCAGCGCCCTGCCGCGACGTTTGCTCAATTTCCTTGACTGACAATAACCGTAGTGGCAGGCGGTGTTTGAGAATTTCGTGGATGATGTCTTCCAGGCCCTTTGCGTTGCCTGCGAGGAAAACCAGACGGCCGTATGTGTTGACACAAGCGGTAAGTAGGATCATGCAACTGGGGATGAATGCATAAGGCCTACTAATCACGGCGTGATCAAACTTTGGTGTAATCTGACCCGGAGCCTCGCAGAGGTGAGTCCAGAGAGACTCGCCGTAGACGTCCACGTCAAGAAAGTACTGGCCATCATTGTACTGATGCAAAGCTTCTAGACAGCCTCTAGCTACCCTTGGCTTCCGGTAAATGGCTGTGACTTTTGCGAGCCGCGCTGTCAAGAGACGGACAGCCTTGCTTCGTGTCTCGTCGTCCAACTGCGGAAACGCGCTCAATTCATTGCTGACAGGATCACCCAAGGCATATCTGCCCAAGGCTTCACCAGAGCGTAGAAGAGGGGAAAGCCAGTTGTTGTGCGGGTTGGCGCCATGGATCGCGCGAGCAAGATAGCGAGTGAGCATATGTTCATCGGGACCAGCCAGATGAAGAATGTTGGGACGCCATTTGGCTTTTGGCACATTCAACGGCTTCGGTTCGCCATATACAGCAATGTCAAGGTCTAAACTTGCCACGACGTGGTTACAAATATCTGGCGACGTCTTGTCCAAGTCAGCGTCAGCAAGTAAATGTATTATCATAGGGGGATCATTTCACCTACCGTCTTTCGCCAGAAATCATTGTCCCGCCTGTTGGATAGCGCTGCCCCCGCATCAGCAGCAGGGCGAGGATGCACTCCACCACTTGACACCGACGAGGGTCCTTTACGCACCGGGAGAGCTCCCTTTGCAGTGGCCCCCCTCGATGGGAGAGATGGCCACTCATTTGCAGTCGGACGTCTCGCGGGCCGAATCCTTTCTGAACGAGAAGTGTGGTCTCTTGTAGAAGAACCGTCGACTATAGTTTATGTCAGACCGAGCATGACCTTGAATCTCGTCGTTGCGGTTTTGAAGACCGGCTCACCTTTTCCTTTGCTCGACAAGTGCTGAGCTGCTGCTTGAGCGCCCCGAGACGCCTCAGCTTCCGACCCGGCAGAAAACGCCGAGCGTATAGTACGGAGCCAATTCATCTTGGTCGGCCAGTTGAAGCGTCGCCGAACTTGTAAACTGTCTGGCACAGCAAAATAAGAGTTGCTAGGGAACTAATTGGCTTGTGGTTGAAGTACAGCCTACATGGCAGATTCCATCAACATGCACAAGCTGACGCGTCGAGTATCTCCAGCCACGCCGAACGATTATTGGGTCAAATGTTGTGCTCGGGATTCCTCCTCATCAGATTTTGTTACCGCCAGTTGACCAAAATCGATTGTCACTCCAGCGCCGCGGTGATGGGCGCGATACGGGCCAACAATGCTGGCGACGTTTATTCAACTGGCCACCAGAGGCAAGACAAGCTTCGACCCAGCGCTTACAACAGTGGTGGTATCACGGACAATAAAACCCAGAACTACAGTTCCTGTAGAAAGCTCAAACCGAGACAAGAAGGAGCATGTCCTAAAGGGGTTCGTCTCTCTGTTGTGAGAAAACAGTTCCGACGACGGACGAGATAGAAAGAAAAAATATGTTACGAAAAAGGAACTTGAAGCGAGGCCAAACGTTTATCGATAAGAGTTCAAGTGCTGTTTGTTGAAGCTGACATGGCCTAGCAGAGCTGGAGGTATGATATCCCTGTCGGAGCTGCACTAAATTAAACGCCGCCTTTATTGGCGCGCCCGGCGCGCGATACCCCAGATCAGCGTCAGTGGCCAGCCAGAGGCCTGAGGCTAGAGCCTTCTCTTCTGTACTGTAATCCCAGCGGCCCCCGGCCCCGTGCCAGCGTTGCTCCTAGGAGGGATTACGCCAGCAGAAACAGTGTACGCAGCCCGATCGACAGACCGACCCTCTTCGCATTGCTCATTATCTACCTCCCACAGCTAGAGATTTATTCCCACGAGCTTGTTTATTTCTTCTTTTCCAATCGTATGATACCGTAGGAGCAATTGGTTGCGGCCTTTCCATCCCCGAGCGCTGCTACGATAGGTACTGGGCGAAGATGCCGCATAGCAGTGCTTTGCTTTGGACACGCCCCCGACACTTGCCCCTTGCCTCACCAACGACCAGGGCCGCCTGTCTACCATAAGGTTGCTGCTGTTTGCGGACTGCTCTGCTCTGCTCTGCGCAGCTCTGCCCTCCTCGCCTAGAGCTTGATTAACATGACGCGACGCATCGTGAGTTACGCAACAGAAAGGGGGTCTGTATATACCAACTAGTACTCTTGCTCACACCTCGCCGCCGGCTGCAGGTCCGAACTATCACCCAGCTCAGCGCTGCGGCCTTCTTCACATTCCTCGTCGTCTTCTTTCTCGATCGCAACTTTCGCTTTATACCAAATGCCATACACGAGTACATGCCCCAGCACCACCCGGGGCTCGTCATTACCGATCTCAGGGTTACAAAGTGCTCGAGCGTCAGTCTCTTCTCGTCCTGCAAGCTGGACTCGGAGAAATGGCACCGCATCGAAAAGGATCTCTACCTCGGGAAGGGATGGGTATCGAGCGCATACCTGCACGTGAGAAGGCTCAAGGAGGAAGACTTGACGCCCGACGACAAGGTGGTCATGGACGTCATGGTCGGCCGGCTGGATCCTTCGACGGGAGCCAAGGCCCGTCCCGATCAGCAATGGGAATCACGCGGCTCGGGTCTTTGGATTCTGCGCTCGGCAAAAGTACACGCAAGCGACTCCAAGCAGGCCGTCACTGCTGTTGATCTGTTGTTTGGAGACGACGCGGTCGAGGCGCGAGAAGGCTGGTACATTACCGGGACGCCGATGCTGTTGGACACAAATGCCAACATACCTGCTGCGCACATCACCATCCGCCGGGGCCTTCAACCGACACCCCTCAAGCCTCAGCCCCGAGTCAAGGATAATGGCAAATTCAAAATCATGCAGCTGGCCGATATCCATCTTAGCACTGGTGTTGGCCACTGTCGCGAGGCGGTACCGGATGAATACCACGGGGGCAAGTGTGAAGCAGACCCGCGCACGTTGGAGTTCGCGGAGCGGCTGATTGAAGAGGAAAGGCCAGACCTTGTCGTCCTGAGTGGTGATCAGGTCAATGGGGATAGCGCCCCCGATGCCCAGACTGTATGTGAATCAAAGGAAGACTCACCCCATAAGACTATTTCTAACTCGCCCAGGCTATTTTCAAATACGCGCAGCTGCTCATCAAGCACAAGATCCCATATGTGTCCATTTTTGGAAACCATGACGACGAGAAGACCATGTCGCGAGCAAGTCAAATGTCAATTATCGAGCAACTGCCGTACTCGCTCTCCCGAGCCGGGCCAGACGACATTGATGGCGTTGGCAACTACTACGTTGAAGTGCTAGCGCGAGGCACATCGACACATTCAGCTCTCACGATCTATCTTCTAGACTCCCACTCGTACTCGCCTGATGAGAGGCAGTGGCAGGGATACGATTGGGTCAAGGAGAACCAAATCGAATGGTTCAAGCAGACATCGGCAGGTCTCAAGAAGAACCACAAGCAATATACACATATCCACATGGATATTGCCTTTATCCACATTCCGTTGCCAGAATATCGGGAAACAGAGTCGTTTTTCACCGGCGCATGGCGAGAGGGCGTAACGGCCCCAATGTACAACTCTGGCTTTCGCGACGCCTTGGTTGAGCAGGGCGTCGTCATGGTCAGCTGTGGACAGTAAGTAGTGATGGACACCTGCCTGCGTACGAAGACTAACAAGGCCACTTAGCGACCATGCCAATGAATACTGCATGTTGTCAACAGACGAAGTTGAAGAAGAACAAAAGCCCCGACTTTGGATGTGTTACGGTGGTGGCACGGGCTTTGGCGGCTACGGCGGCTATGGAGACTACATCCGCCGAGTGCGCTTCTTCGACCTCGACATGAACGTCGGTCGCATCACGACATATAAGCGATTAGAATACAACCAGACGGATCTCCGGATCGATGAGCAAGTCATTGTAGAAAACGGCCACCCGCTCCCGCCTCCCATCATCGAAGAAGAATGATTTCTTGTCGACGCCGAATAGACATTGGATACAAACTTTGGTCTAGTCCTCACTTTGGCCATTTTGTTGATTATCTTGGAGGTATGTCTCGGTATGGCAGGGAATGGATGCCATGCTCGAGAAGGGACAGGATCACGGTCTTGGTCATGTTTTGAAAAAGCTATTACACATTGGTCTCGGCGTTAACGGATGGGACTTATCGGAGCGCGCATTGCATCGACTTCTTAGCAAGGGTGGCGTATTGGCTACCGTGAGACAGGCATACGGAACGGGTTGTATATATTGATTGCACTGAGATGCGACCTGAGAATTATCCTCGTTCGAAATGTTGAAAAAAAGCAGTACTCATTTTTCATCTCTGGATTTGCAGCAAGGTCACATGCGTAAGCAGTGAGGCCAGAAAGACAAGTGCTTACCTCGGCATGTACTGGCTGGGAGTGATTGGTCATACTTGGACCAAAGTATAACACGACATCTGCACGAATCTTATTGGGCGGCACGTTATAACTAGCTGCAAGTATACCATTGGGAAGTATATGCTTTTTGATAGAACCCGGCATATCTTACAGCGACAGCTTATCGGACCGGCTTTGCTTGGTGTAGTGTATATTCTTCTTGATTCTTTGGTAGTTTGCTTGAAAGAACTGTCTATCTTCCAAGACTCTCTTCTTTCTATTTATTCTTTCTTTCTGGTATCGCAACCGCTAAAACTCCGATTTCCCATGCAAATACGTAAAAATTCTCTCGGGGGCTTGTCTATTCCTCCATAGCCTTTCTCTCAGATGGCCAGGGGAAGTCGCTTATAACTTCAATTCCCGATTCCCCGAAACTCACGCGCCGAACACCTTGACGCGCTCGTCGACGGGGATGAACGACTTCTCGCCGGGCTTGTCGCCCTCCTTGCCGCCAAAGACGAGCTGGGCGTTGAGCTTCCAGTCGGCGGGCACGTCCCACTGGGCGGCGACCTTCTGGTCGATGAGCGGGTTGTAGTGCTGCAGGTTGGCGCCGAGGCCCTCGGCCTCGAGGGCGACCCAGAGCGCGTGCTGCAGCATGGCGTCGGCCTGCGTCGCCCACAGGGGGAACTTGTCGGCGTAAATGGGGAAGGCGGACTGCTGCTTCTTGACGGTCTCGGAGTCCTCGAAGAAGAGGATCTGCAAGAAAACAATTGTCAGCCCGGGGTTCGTGCGCAGAGGGAAAGTAGGGGAGAGAAAGATCGGGGGGGGGGGGGGGGGGG
>JACVEI010000216.1:22669-55816 GCA_018115615.1 Pestalotiopsis sp. DP-2020a | reverse complement strand
GGGGGGGGGGGGGGAACGTACGGTTCCGGCGGCGCCCTTGAACATGGCGATCTTGTCGCCGGTGGGCTTCCAGTCCTCCTCGGGGACGATGGCCTTGAGGACCTCGCCGGCGATGTCCCAGAGCTTCTCGTGCTCGGCGCCGAACAGGACGACGACGCGGACGGGCTGGGCGTTGAAGGACGAGGGCACGTGCAGGGTGGCCTCCTTGACGATCTCGGCGACGCGCTCCTTGGAGACGGTCAGGTTCTTGGACAGGACGTAGTTGGAGCGGCGGTTCTTGATCAGCTCAATGACCGAGTTGGCCGAGACGACGGAAGAGGAAGACATGTTGGCTGCTTTGGGTATTGTTGTTGTCGTTACTGGAGAAGAGCGAGGAGAGAAAAGAGGTGATATGGTATGGCGAGATGTGATGGGTCGGAAGGATTGTCGCAGAGCAGAGGAGAGTGGCCTCCAGGCTTGCGGGCGAAACATCGTGGGCTATATATATGTACAACACGATACTACCGGGCAACGGATGTTACGACGACTATAACGCTACGACGACACTGGCGGGGTTCCCTGTCTTTTCCAACGACAGACGAGGGGTTTTCGAGGGGTTCCAACGCGACCGGGGTTTCCTTCGTAGAAAATGATCGAATCGTGGGACGCTTCTGGTCCCTCTCTCGATCGAACCAGAAAAGGCGCCGTTTATATGACCGGTCCTGCTGCCCCAAGATGGCGTCTCGGGCCCGGGCGGCCGAATCAGAAGACGACGAAATTCGCTGGAGGGGGATCCACGCCCGCGGAACCCCACCGTCGTTGGTCGCCCTGGGCAGACAAGCGTCTGGCGTCAGTCAGGGCGTGGTCAGCAAGTTGCTTACAGGAGCCTTATGAAAGCATGGACGGTCTGGTCCTGGTCCCTGGACTTCTACGTAGTGGACCCCGTCCATCGTATCGCGGGCTCCACCAGCTTGACGTGCTTTAGGAATTTGCTGAGGTAATAGTCGCTAATCAATGCGCCAAAGGGCCCGTCGAAGAAGAAATCCACTCTATTTGCCCCTGCTCCTCTGCCCCGCGGCAACTCCTGACGGGTGGTAGGATTCGGAATTTGACCATTTTTCATATGAATTCCGGGCAAAGCTACCAAGTCTTTATTACCCGTATACTCGAATGTCCCTCTCTTGACAGCACGTTTCGGGAGCGAACTCGCCTTGGTATACCCGGGATCTTTTTGCCTCTGTATGACAGCGGACTCATATCCAATGGGCAGGCGTCAAAGAGCCCAAAGAGCCGTCAGCCCGGCTGGTCTAAACCGGGATAAATGCATATTTGCATTGTGCTGCTTACAGTAATTTAGAGCGGGTACGAACCAAGGGAACATTTCCGATTCGAAGCGATACTGCTACATGTCAGAATAAGCCGAATGACCCCGATGAGCCGGACCAGATTTGACGTCCTACCAGATCTGCCAAAATTCTTGCTCTTTTCGAAGTCCCCTAAAAAGTCCCTGATCTTATATGCCGTCATTCACTGTCAGGGGTGCCATGCGAGGACACCTCAGTAGTGTCGAAAACCTTAAAATATTTCCCTTGTCATCAAAGAAAAAGAAACGCTGACCTCACCGACGATCAGATATGGAAATAGTACCCCCTGTTTTCCCTTTGGGCGTCACGTTAAATAGAGATCTATTTGCCGTGGCCCCCGTTGTACGAGAGAAATCCATCTGGATGGTGAAGCCATTCTACATAATGACATAAATCCGCTCTGCCTGTCGCCTTGCTATATCTTTCAAGAATTTAATGGCGTGTCCCTCCGTATTATATGGCAATTTTATAATACCAAGGCGTTCGTATCGATCCCCATCATGGTGGGTTGTTGTCTTTGATAAAACCATATCTATCACGCTCGAAACATGTCCGTTCTTCCTCTGGAGATTGACCATCTCGAGAAGCTCAACATGCATCGCGGCACCAGGGATATGATACACGTTGCTGTCATCGTCATCTTCGTCATCACCATCTTCGTCGTTATCTTCGTGGTCTTCACCTTCGTCTCCATCCGTCGAGAGGGGAAGTCTTGTTGGCCACGGATCATAATCCACATAGACGATCCGATCGCCTTCAGATGACTCTTTCATGTCGGGGTTTTGAATGATAACCATGTTTTCCGACAACGGCCTCTGTTCAATGGTGAAAACAATGTGCGTACGCTTTCTGACACCCTTCTGCAGTCGCGCGCAGACTGCTCTACCCTGTAGTGAGAGGGAGCATGTAGAGAATGTACCACGGGCTTTGGAAATGATTCAGAATGCTGTATCAAAGATCGCATGAAAGCAGTGAAGAGGTCCGTCCTATGGCTGCGAAATGCTAGGAAAATGCCTTGATGCCCAAAGCACTCCGGAGCCCTCGTCAGGCTGTGCGCCTTGATGGTAATACTGCAGCTGCATAGTGAGACCTGCATGGATCGCGATGACTGAAAGAGCCTTGGAGCGCAATGAGATATTCGCAGACCAGATCCGTATCCAGCTCACCATCTCTCTCGAGCCTTACTATAATGACTTTTTGATCTGAATGGTTAATATCTGCCAGGTGGGTAGTGTGCTGTAGCATACCACGATATAAACCAGCCGGCCGATTCAGCACACTTTTATATCCCCTACCGTTTTAACGGCAAGATTGCTTTTATTACCGGCAGCGGCTGTGTGAATGGAGCCGCCGTGCATGTGTTGTGACCGTAGGAAAATCAATACGCGTACCTTTAAATAAAGTCCGCGGTCTACGGCCGAGTCCGAGATGCTATGTCCGACATGCCATGTCCGAGACCGCCGACGGCCGCGTGGTGAGGAATAGGCCGAGTTGGATAGGCCGAATCCGATGCATTATATTTAGGCATTAAAGTGCCACGACATCGCTCCAAAAAAAAACTGTCAAGTGTATGTGTCGCTGTTATCTCTCTTACTTCTATGAACCAGACTGGATTATATACAGTGACCATCGGCGACATCGTTTATCGCTCAATCTATAACTCGCCGAAGGAGTCGGAATTTTTGTTTTTTCTCCTTTTCAAAATTCATGCATGAATGCATGAGGTACAGCAAGGGCAGCCCAAGTGCCCATTGTCCAGCTTGCGCGAAACGCCATATTCTAAGACCTTCTTTTTGCAAAATCAAAAGAGAAACACGAAACTGTCACTGTCGAGCCTTGGAAAAAAACGCTCGCTTGTGCTTATGCTTGCGGGAGGGTCCCGGTGCACAAGCATGATAGCTCGTGAGCACAACAGGTCCGATGGCATTGCCCTCCCACCTTGAAACAAGAAATTGCAGAGAAGGGTTGGCCCAAGCCTACCACGTCTCTGCAATGTACTGGCCGACCTCCTTCTTCAGGTCCCAGAACTTCTGCGCCTCGGGTCTTCCCAGGTTGCCCTTGGACATGGCAACGTCGACGAGAGCCTCTTCGACACCTTCGCCCATGCCCTTGGAGCTACCGCAGACAAAGACTCGGCCGTCGACAGAGTTGATGACATACCAGACCAGGTCAGACTGGTTGGCAACCTCTTCCTGGACGTATCTGCCTTCACCACTACGACTCTCGACGATGCGCTTGACGTCGCTTTCATGAACTCCCCACTCACCCTGGTAGATCTCGTCGACCAGGGAGTCTCGGATGCCCTGCAGCACCCACACCTTGTTTGCGCAGTTGGCGTTCTTCAACCTGCGCTGGACAAAGCCTCGGAACGGAGCGATACCAACGCCTGCACCAATAAGCAGCATTGGACCGTCAGAGACGAACTGCTTGGCCAGCGGGTTGGCCATCAAACCCTTGAACATGGGAATGTAGAGCTGTGGGGCAGGCTCGCCGGCCGCTTGCATGGCAGTGTACTTGCGAGACTGGCGCTCGAAGAAGCCGGAGCCGATACCGGTGCGTTGTCCCTTGCGCCAATCCGATGTCTCGTGAACGGTAACGGCAATCTCAATGAGGCGGTGCTGCTTGCCATCGCGCACCTCAAAGTTCTCATGCGGGTCGCTGGAGAGCGAATAGAAGCGCGGCATCAAAGGCGGCAGAACGGACAGCAGGAGATCCAACGGCGGCTTGGCCGAGGGGAATGCATGGAGGATCTGCGATAGCGACACGTGAGGACCAGTACGGAAGTCGCAGAAGACACCCTGACCCTCGCCTGCGCAGAGGTACATGAGAAGCTTCTTCTCGTTGGGGTCATTGGCATACTCGGCTAGTACTCTGAGCAACTGCTTGGTAGGCGGGTACGACTGGATATCAGAGCACCAGGTAAGCAGGGCCCTGCGAGTTGTGACAAGTTCACGAGCCTGTTCATCTCCCCAGACGGTAGGCCATCGACCGCTTGTTGTCTGCAGAAGAACTGGCTTGTCGCGGAGGTACCGCGGTACGCCGAGCAAGTCAAGGACGTCCTCGACGATTTCCGTGTCGTTGGGCGCAGAGACTCCAATAGCGCCACCGACCACGAAGTCCAGGCCGTTTTCGGTAGGATAATCCGTGATGTCGAGATCGAAATGGTAAGTCCTCTTCTCAGCGCCGAGCTTTGTCAGCTCTCGAGTGTTGTGAATCTTGGCCGGGAAGACATGGTACGGCGGGTGTGGCTGCACGAATGATGGTGGCTGAATAGATGTGTCGAGATCTTCAAGTTCAAGGTTGGCGAGGCCGTTGTTGAGCTGATCCGACTTGTCGGCACCGTCGCGTGAGCTGCTCACTGAGATTGCCGAATCGGTTGGCGACGGCAGGCGGGTCGATGTGGGACGGATGGGCTTCAGGAATGACGTCTGCTGGGGCATTTCAGCCACATTCGTGAGCACCTTGGGGGTCTCAGCAATCTTAAGGCAGAGACTCCGGAAGGCGTCGTTGTCGGGAAGAGGGATGCTTTCGTATTCCAGACCAGCCTTCTTCTTCTGGCCCAGCTTCATGCAGCAGCCACCGCCGCAGCATCTGTTGATCAGCTCGGTTGTGGACTCGCCGGTGATGCGTTGGATATCGGCTGCACTCTGGGAGATCAGCCTGGTAGAAGCTCGGCGTCTCCTGTGCGGTTCGGGCTGGGGCAATTCATCCTGGTCCTCCGAGTCTTCCGAATAGGTCAGGGAGGGAGCAATAGAGGGAGTGCCAGGCGAGCAAGGGCCGCAGTCGCGACCCGTGTCGGTAAGAATCTGCTCAATGCGTGTCGACATTGTGAAGCTCGACGTCGCGTCAAGCGGGAAGAGAAGTAGGTGTGTGGAGGACGAGGACGCGAAATAGTAGAGGTGGCGAAAGTTTGGACAAGGTGATTTGTTGCTATTATTGGCCGAGACTTATGACAGTTTCTCGGGGCTGCGTTTGTCAGAAAGTCTATGTGAGGACTTGGGAGTCGAGAAATCAGCCCACAGCCGAGGCCGGTCTGACGATGGTGGGCGCAGTTGCGTGTGTTCCGGTGGTGGTGGCAGGACCCGGTAAATTGGAATGGGCGCCAGTGATCAGGGACGTTGGATGCGCTGATGTGCCTCTAGGTATTTTTTCAGTATGTGCACAAAGAGCTCGAGGTCTTGTAAGTGTATTGGAAACCGAGGCAGCGAATTTCCAATCGAGGTGACGAATTGACGAGTAGAGTGGCCGAGGGGAGGGTTTGGTGGGTGGCAGATTTGATCTGATAAGTAAAGCGAGGGTCAGCGATGATGAATGTGGGTATTACTCAGTCGGTACGCAATAAACCTTGGGTGCTTTTTTTTTGTGGAGGTACCCGACCCACAGCGTACCGGCTAAGAGAACCGCTCGCGGAGCCCCCCTAATCAGATTGAAGTGCAGCCGGAAGTCGCAAGGGTTGGGTACGTACAAGTGCTAGGTACATACAAGACTTTCAATTAGGTGCCGATGCCGTCAAATTGCTTTGCACACTTCAACCTGCTCGGCGGACGCCTGGAACCACACGCGCGTTGAGCCCTGACGACAGCCAGCCAGAGCCAGCCATTCAGCACATTTGCGACTGTTTCCCCCCGTCGGCTGGTCCCCGCTGAGGGACTGGAAAAAGTCCAAGAAGAACAGTGAAAAAAAAAACGAACCTGCGGCAGTCCCTGCTCCGCCCACCAGCAGCGCGATTGACAGACACCCCCTAGCGTTGGTCGCTTTTTTCCCTCCTGTCTTCTTTTTGCCGTGTAATCGATTTCTGGAAATACCCTCCGATCCTCGCCGAGCCAGACCCAACGTGTCAATTGCGTGCGAGCCACTCCAAATTCAGAATGTCAACGCTGCCAGATTAATGACGACGGCATGGTGACCAGGCGAGCAGGTCTTGCAACAAAGGCGCACGCTTCTGGCCAGGAAAGGAGAGGACAATGCAAATCCTTGCCGCTTACAGCACTTTCCTCTTCAAAGAGAGTGGCCAGCCGTGGCCGTCCGGGGCCCAAGATTGCATATGTAGGTATCTGACGAATTACCTGATATTTCATTACAACTATCGGCAGGGTCGGTATGTACCTATTTACGTACGTTGGCGAGTTGGGCGCACCGACAGACATATGGCCCCCTTCTCTCTCCGAATTCATAAGTAGCTGCCACGCGACTTTGAGGTCATAAGCAGCAATATGACACAAGGTTGCAGGACAGATCTTCCTGTGATTCCAACTGGACGAGGGCTTGGGGTAAATGTAGTAGTCGGGATAATCACTACCTACTTGTGCTTCATCACGCGCCTACCTTGGTCCCCCAATTGTTCCGAAGGCGCAGTGGTCAGCATATTCTCTCGAAACATGGCTTCTTCCTCGGTACAGTGCTCGGTTCGGCGAGTGATCCCGCAAAGCGAACCGAATACCTGATACGTCGACGCCTCGTCGGACCTAGAGACTTCGCCGCTAGGGTCTACGTAGTGCCTTGTCTGGGGTAATATTTCCCCTTCCCACGGAAACGAGTTGTACACTCTACACAAACCTGCACAGCCCGGTATGTGCATACGAATCACGATGATGGGGTCTTGCTCTGTCTGGCAATTCTGGGTCGGTGCGAACAGACTGTTTTGCTTCCGTCTCTCCAATTCCACCATTGGAATCGACTCCTCATCAAACCGGGAATAAAGATGATAAGACGAACGGACGAGGCAGACCGGCGGCCACGGATCGTGGATACCGAACGACAAAAAGTCGGCAAAACCAAATGCCTGTCTGTTCGTGCAGAAAACAGCGGCAGCGGCGTGGAATTTGGCACAATCAACAATAACCAACGGTCGCCGCTCCACATTTCGCAACACATGATGATTCGACGACCTACCATTTGATCCCTAGTACCTACATGCAACCATATCTGAACAGATTTCCACCTCGCCGGACAGAGTTCCCCGCGCGCCGCTACCGGAAACCGGGAAAACATTGGAGCTCCTCCCAGTTTTCCAAGGTTCTTTCTGCTCTTTGATTCTTAGTGTCCTTCCTTGCACCGTACCGTAGCAGCCATCGGTTGTCATCCGAACACCCATCAGCCCATGATTCAAGCCTCCAGCCGTCTTCCATTGTAATCCGAGTCAAGTGGTTCGTTCGCAGGTGGCGTCCCCCGCGCAAAGAAGGACTGCTCCGACGATTGAGTTTTTGGCCCCATCGCGATGCAGCTGCGCTAATCTGCCTGCAGTTTGTGACAGACAATCTAGACTAAGGTTAGAGCCCTCTATCGGCTCTGGTGGGATTCTGTGGGTGTCGGTAGGATCTCGCCAATGCCATGTCGGCATTTCTTTGCCCCTTTTTCACCAACACAACATCCCTTCGACACGGCCAGCACGGCCAGCACGATCCTGGGGTGTGTCTCCTGATTTCAGAATCATCGCCCTGAGATCCCCTGCGGCCTGCGCTTCGTATCGCACGGATCACATACCAATCTTATCAATCTAATCAGCGCGCCATGTCTTACCCGGGTTTTAATCAATCTCATCTAATCTTGTGGGCTCCGAGACCAGCCATGACTCTTCCAGAAGCAAATCTCGCGTAAGAGATCCGTCTCCAGGGCCCAGGGCTGAAGGAGACAACGACGAAATGCAACATTCAACCCTAGGCCGTGTCCACTTGGTCCAGCTTCAATGCCGGGGCAGAATCCATCTGATAAGATTTTCTGTGTCCCAACGCCTTGGGATCATCTCCATCATTGGCCCAACCATCGAGGTTCCACGACGCCAACAAAGCTCGTGGTGGAATGGCATTACCGGGGCTTCCGTCGCGTTGCATCCCCGAGGCTGACTGGTTCAGCTTTGACTGTTTCAGTGCCGCGATCCCTGAGCAATTCCCATCCACTAGGATGATGCCCATGGATGGTCGAGCAGATCCTGATGATGAACACGTCGTGTACTTGATGTGTGTTCAGACAACAACTCGTGATGATCAGCCAAGCCAAATGCGACTATCGTGCAAGGGGAAGCTCAGCAATTACGCTTGTTCAAGTACTACGCTTCTCTACCTAGACGGAATTGGCTGGCCGTTGAAATAGATAAGAACTGGTGCTCTGAGTCTGCCAACTGCCGACCTGCGATCCAGTCAGTCCTGGCGCGAACAAGCGGCTCAGAATCTCATACATATGCGAGTTCCTAACAAACTTTGCCAAGCTGACCACGGTTCGTATCCCCTGTTTCGTATTTGTCGTTCATCCTCGCTACAATATTAGAATGTGGATCGCCGAGTCATTTGTTTCGTTGAAACAGCAACTTTGCCGGTGGTGCTCGCAGCTTTGATCTACGGTGAGATACGCGTCTATTTCATACAGACCGACTCGACACTTGAACCTTGAAGAAAAGCAACGCATGATTGTCAGCCTCCCAAGCCGCAAAACATGCACTGCTTGCTAGCCAGTTCTTTGGTACATACGTCCTTGCTTTCTGATCTCTTTCAGATCCGCCATGCTCTTCAGACATATAGATCAGGGAACTATTGGACATGTGTGACATGGCCTGAGCGAGACTGGTGGTGCCAGATTGACATCTGCCGCTCGACATGGCGTCTAAACTGCTCCACCGTTCCATCATCAACCGTGCTGTTCTTCCACAACAAAGTGGAATGGTTCCAACAACTTTCCCCAAACCTTGGACTGCTCAGAGACGTCAAGGATCTGATAAGCAGCATTGATCTTTTCCCATGCACAATAAACAGTCGCGACAAGGGCCATGTTGTCCAGCCTCGCCAGCTTAGTGACTGATCGCCCGCGTGGAAGGAGTGAGGTCTTCGATTGGAAGACTTGGACCCAGAATAGAGCGGGCCATATTGAGAGTCATGAAAAGACAACGTCGAACGTGCGTTGGCCTCGTCCACTTCGATTTTCTTCCCAAAGCTGGAGCCGATATTGTTTTTTTTTTTTTAAGGCACGGCAACAATCGCGATGGACTATCGCTCTCCCTAAGGCACACAGCCTCGCAGATAGACGTGGTTGATTTGGCCTGATACCTGTTCGGCAAGAACATCCTTTCATGCTTCCGGTTTCTTTTCTTGGCCGCCGAGGCCGCCTTGAACAGCGCAGGGTCCTCACTCGCAACGGTGGGGATGGCGTTTACCCCAGAAACAGCTCGACAAAAACTTGCGTGGTTTTGTTGTCCACGATCCATTCCACTGGAGTCGGCCACTTCACCGGTGCGTCGCGAAACGCGGATTTGAATCCACAGTCCTCTGCGACGCGGGGGGGGATGGTGTTTTCCACATGCCCCATGATTTGCAACCCCATTGATTAGTCGTGGTCGACCTCTGTTGTCTTCCGCGTCGCTTTGTCTCTGAGAAGTGCATGAGGCGACCTTCGGTTGATACTGGCCGCGTAGCCGGGCTGGCCAGACCCCAGATTCTACGACGCTGGCTTGTCAAGCTGGCATGAGTCTCACCAGCTCCGTTCGTTCTCTGCTCAGTTTCATGGCTGGATTGAGGGTATCGGGTATGCGTGGCCTCACGGCAACCTCCCCCCAGAATTATGTCATCCGTGGCGGCACTATATCTTTTGCATCTCGCAGTCTTGTCGTCCGCTGGGCATCATATGTATGCTAGACACACCCCATTGCATCCCCCCCCTCTCTCTTTGCTTCCGACGGGTATGCATATCTAATCTCGAGAAATACGGTCTGTATTATAGGCTCCTTTCTGATAGTGATTTCGAACCAGGTTTGAACGGCACCACCGACCGGGCTGGCAATAAGTGGCGGAACACGCAGGGTGAGCGTCATACATCAGGAATGCACAGCATACCCAAAGCTCTCGACAGGCTTTCCAGATACACCCAGTCCTTTGCAGGGCGTGCGGTTTGATCCTGGCGGGCGGATTAGGGGGTAGCCCAACAGGCTCGCAAGGTCCAGCGCAGAATCGGGATGCCATATGAACCTCGACGCCCCCGCGGCCACATGGCTATACATAGTCCTGCTCGTCATTTGAGGATATAGATCGGTCCTGGAGGACGACTAGAAGCTACCTTGCTTCAGCGCCGTGCAGATACGCCGTTGCCTCCAAGGGTGCGATGCATCAAAGTGTATGTATGCACTCGCACTTCGGAGAGGAAATAGTATTCAAAATGGAGAGAACAGCCAAAAACAAGACGGAAAAAAAAAAAAACTACCTACCGGTGGAGTACCTCCCTATCTATCAATGTGGTGACTGGCCTAGTCGACCTAATTCGCTGTCCCTGAGGGGGATTCAGTATCGGACCATTGATGGGTTCGAACTGGTGACCTTCGCGGCAGGGTCGGTGGCGAGATGTCCCCATGGGAGAATCTGCCCAGCTACCCGCTAAGCCACAGTGTCCTTGCTCAGGTTTGTTGGAAGACGAATAGGTCAATGGGACTTATCTGGTTGCATTGGTTGCCCGGTCGGGCGGACAAAGGAGTGGTTACCCAGTGTGGTGGGTGGTTGGTGGTTGGTGGTGGTGCAAACGGCGGTTGCTGGGGCGGCTACCTGTGCTGTCAGGTCAAGAGTGCGCCGACCTCTAGAACCTCCTAGGCCTGTAGGTCTTTGCGGATTTGTATTGTATCACTTTGAGGGGAAATCCGGTGCAGTCTCATGCGCGCGGATGCCGCGCGCGTGGGCAGAATATATTCAGATTGGTTGCCCTCATGTCGAGGGCGCCGAGGAGCTTGTCTTACCAGCAAATAGTGGCAGCTTACCGGGAGATAGGAGGAACGCTGCCAAGATGATGTGACAAACCTCTGGCTCCTGTACAGGGCCCCTTGGTCCTATTGCTGCGAGACGGTTCACCGACGTTGGGATACACTGGCCGTGGTCACGATGATCAACATCACTCGGAATTCGAGGAGCCTCTCACTGATGAGGCGTGGTTCGGGAAAGACTTGGATGTGTTCGCGTAGTATTACTTTATCCATCTTTGGATCATATTCTCTGTAGCCCCGGAATGAATCATGGCTGGTTACTCCGAGAATCTCAGGGAACGTTTTCAAGGGTTGTTGATCAGGTATAACTGTCTCCGTGCTGCAGCAGTACGGCCTATCTCTTTGGTTGTAAGGAAATGGGTCGTGCAACGATTTATTCCCTGCTGTTCAGATAGCTATTCGAGGAAAGTGTAGATCGTCACATTGTTTTGCTTCCCAGGACCTGCAGCCCACTCATACATTGCCCGTATCGAGTCCGTGATGCGACTTCGATTCCCATCGCCCTTCTGTATCTGCTTTCAGCTGTTTCTCCGCGGCGACGGGACCGTAGGTACAATAGATGAGTGCCATCCAGCCGTCTGTCGCCCGAGTACGCAAATGCTAGTTTCGAGCGGGATTCGCGCTGGTCCTGTGAGGTCAAATACAATGTGGTAAAAATCGTCATCACTTCTGGAGGGAGTCGCGGCGGTATATGCCATAAGTTTCGAAAGCTTGATCGATCTCATTCAGGAACTTGACTAGCAACATGAGACGCGTTTGTTTTGAACAGCATTGAAATCAACATGGATTTAACTATCTTCCATTATCGTCGTCATTGGCCGTAGAGGCGTTCTCCCTTCCAAGATTCTTCGAATATTGCTCGTGTCAAGACTTTGAGCAAGCACTTCTCGATATTTGTCAGAGACTGCTCTCCGAGCGTATATATTAAAAAACCTGGTTTCTTCATACCTGAGTATTCACTATCATTTGTGGCTCGGCATCTTCTCAGTTATTGCTTAGTCGAAGGACTCATAGTCCCGGCCGGCATATAAGCCCTCTTGGAAGGCGGAGACGCCTAGCTAGACGTTTTATCGCAAACGTTTGACCGTTGCGACAGAGATTCCAAGAGTGGATAGACTGTTCAGACGGAGCACATGATGAGGTACAACAGATTCTGCTCGACCGGGACTACAAGTGCAGCTAGAGTCCATGTAACTAGATCTTCTCAAAGCGATGGGTGCTCCTTTGCAGATATCGTGGCTGACAAGATTCGAAAGATTCGAAGTCCTTGAAGATAGTTGCCACCACGGTAAGTAGATGTAGTATTATCATCAGTAGCAGTATTCTTGACAAGTCATTCATTGATGAAGAGGTCGTTCCAGATAGAGCACCTAGGCAGGTATGTACAGCATCAATCGAGATGCGTATCCTCTCATAGTGCTGTACAGTCGACGCGTCATCTCAAGTGTAAAGATTTGTACGATATAGAGCTATAACGAAATGCCAAGCCGTCGCTCTTACTTTTCGACAAGAAATATCAATTTTCCGACTGCCGCGAGCTTTCCAAACGTGCTCATGGCTGCGTATGCGACGGTTTCATCCCAAGCATGAATCAATGGACAAGAGGTCACATGATGCGAGTATTGTCAATACTTGAAGAAGGACTGGAAATCAAAAAGATGGAACGAAACTGCGAGCTGAAGAAGTTGAGAAACCCTGAACCGAGGAACTCCGGAGCGACCGCGCAGACAGTTTCACGGGAATTCCGCCGAAGGTGGAGCACGGAGTCAATCGAGCGTGTCGGAGAAGATGTAGCCGAAAGCTGCTGACGACGCCGAACACCACGAGAAAGAGAAAGGAAGAGGGGCAGAAGAAGCAACGTTTCTCCGGCGTGATTATGTCACGGATTATAAGCGAGAGAAGCTTTTGAGGCTCAACCGTTGTGGAATGAAATAAACATGAAGCTGTGTGGATTCCGAACAGCTGCACGTCCATCTCCCGAGACCCCCCTCCTTCATTTGCTCCCCTTCCCCTTGCCAATTGGGACCTGCAACCAGACACACATATCCCGAGAGCTTGGCAGCAATGCTTTTTTGGTTGGTTGTTGCGTACCTAGGTACCCACGCCTTTCGGCAACTCCCAGTTTCGTCATGGGGGGCAAATCGGGAATAAAGACCAAACCTAGAGATCTCGACGTGGGTTTGTCGGGTTGTTCTTTAAAAATGTACAGACGAAAGTGTTGCATCTGCAGGGTCTTGAACTTTAGAGGTGGTACGTAAGTGCGCCACTCCCGCTATCAAGCCTTGTTTTCAAAAAAGCTTCTCCCGGGGCGCCTACGCCGTGGTTGCGTGGGGCCGGGGGGAGAGTTTAGAGAGAGAAGTGTCTTTCGGAGGGGGATCGACGCCGGGGGCAACCCCCTGTTCGGAGACACGGCCAAGAGATTCACAATAGCATTCGGAACTCAAGCTCGGGGACCCGCGAACATCAAACGAAACAGGGCTGGTTGGCTGGGCTTCCTACCACCTAGCCAAATGCAGCAAATCCATTACAGCTTTGGGCAATTCGTCGCTGGCGTCGAGCGGAATAGGGTTCGTTGTAGGGCAAAAAGATCGTCAAAGGAAGGACAGAAGGAGCCATGGGGAAATAGCAACAAGCTCAAATGACGCATGCAAGCACTGTTTTTTTTTAGTGAGCTTGTCAACGGCAGTAGGCACTTCCGTTGAGTAGCGCCTGCGAGATCTACCATATATTTCCGACAAAGGGAAAGAGCCAAGGTGGCCACCAAAAGGACTATCTATGGAATCTCTAGCTGCCGGTCCACTAACGAGAGGCCTGACCGCTCGGCAACCCGAAGGATGAAGGAACATGCCGTGGGCAATTGAATCTTCTTTTCTGTCTTTCAAAGAACTGGCAAGCACTCTGGTTGACCGACCGGCTCTTGGCCGATGGCTGGCTGGGGAAAAAAACAGAATGTGACGCGCTCAGAGCCGCGAGACTAGGGTCCGGAGGTGACAGGTCCCGACTCCTTAGTTCGGGTCTCTGCTGCCAATCCACGTTTCAGGAAGGCTCGCGACTGTCAGAAGCCCTCTCACGTTATCCTCCTTCAGTCTGCAAATCAGTAGCAGATTTGATCGGGATTCTCTTGTTCGGTTGCTGTCTGGTCTGGTCTTGTTTAGTCACCAATTGGGAAAAAAGTTTCTGATGCACGGCGAAGTTTTTGGGTTTCTGGTGAGAGCGTGGAAATCGAGTCCTTTCCGAGGTCTTTCCACTTACAACCATGTCCTCCTCTTCCGTCTCCATTCCGGGTGCTTTACTCCCACGTCCTTTTTCATGCTCTCTATTTTTTCCTCTCTCTCGCCTGCCAATTCTACATGAACAACTAAGTTGATTCAATCCTCTATCCGTTACCTTGGTGCCAAAAGAGAGACATCAAGCCAGGGCTGCAGTTGTCACCTGCCGAAGACAATTTGTTTGTTGCCATTCCATCTTCCGTTCTCGTGCCTCTTCCTTCTCCAACAAAATCCGGAAGGCTTCCCTTCCGGCGCGTGGGGGCCTCATTTGGGTTAAAGTGTTTGGCTCTTATTGGACTTTGCTAGGCCGTTCATTCTGTCTTGTCTCCACCTGTCAAAGCACGCCTAGCTCAGATCAATATTAGTAGCAGATGCTATTCTACTAAGATATCATCTGTCCTGGGTATCCTTGGGGCTGGTTGGTTTCCCAGGCGGATCATCAACAACTATCGAATTTCTTTATCAGCCTGCTTGCGACGATCTAGTTTCGACGACCCTCTTCTCTGTTGCTGCTTGGTCTCTTATTATACCCCCGGCGTTGCCAAAACAAGTTCGCTGTCAGATCTGTCTGCTGTCAGAACATCACCTGTCAAGAGAGAGAAAGAAACAACTACACATATATACTGTCTTATCGCCTCGCAACTCACATGATACATCGTCCTGTTGCGCTCGTCAGCGAACACAACATCTCCTCCCCTCCCCTCCCCTCTCGGAGCAATCTCCGCCCTCTCTCACACATTCATAATCATGGAGCTGTCACAAGAAACTCTCAACATGACCTCGATGGTCGACTCGCCTTCGACGACGACTGGTACTGTAGTAGTAGGCCAAAACCTCACCTACTATGTCATCATCGCTGCCACACTTCTTCTGGTCTGGCTGCTTCGGCCCAGTCACCAAAGCGCTGTCTCGGCTCCCTTTTACAAGGCATCGAGAATGAAGTGGATGTTTAGTGCCGATACGCTTGTCCGAGACAGCTACAACAAATTCAAAGACCAAGTATATCAGATCAGATCTACCGAGGGTGTACGGACACTCATTCCCGCCAAACTGATCCCCGAACTCAGAGGACTCCCTGAGGATGTCTTGAGCGGATCGCAAGCCATCAATGAAGCCATGTTGGTCGAGTATACCAAGTTCACCTTTGGCAACCACGCGGACACCATGCACCTGCTCCTGAAGAGCAAACTGACGCAGCACCTCGGGCGCTTCGTCCCAAGGCTCAAGTCGGAGTTGGAGTTCATCGAGAGGACTGAGTTCAAGGATTGCAAAGACTGGACGGCGGTCACTGTTCAGCCATTTATCCTCCGCGCCGTTGCGAGATTGAGCGGCAGGATATTCGTCGGAACAGAACTTGGACGAACCGAGGAGTGGATGGAGCTGAGCATCAACTTTGCCGTCAGGGCTTTCATCGCCGTGATCAAGCTGCAATTCTTCCCTACATGGATGAGGCCTATCGCCAAATACATGGTTTCGGAGCTGAGACAGATCGACCGAGATGTCGCAAGGGCTCAAGAATTGTTGAAACCCATCATCGACGAAAGGCTGCAGGATGAGGAGCTGGACCCGTGCGGCGAAAGGCCTGATGATTTTGTGCAGTGGCTACTCGACGCTCTGCCGCAAGATCAGAAGAGGGACTACTATATGCAAGCAAAGCTGCATCTCATCCTCTGTGCGGCAGCGATCCACACTACGAGCAACTTGGCCACCGACTGCATTTACGACCTCGCAACACACCCAGAGCACCAAGATATTCTTCGAGATGAGGCACAGGAGGTCCTCGTGGAAGGCGATGGCTGGGACAAGAAGGAGAGCATGGCCAAGCTGAAGAAGACGGACAGTTTCATCAAGGAGTCGCAACGCCTTGCTGGAAACGTCAGTAAGTAAACCCACGTGATACTTATCTTCTCATGTGAGATCTTCTGCTAACACTCACAAGCATCCTTCATTCGCAAAGTCGTCAAGCCAATTGAGCTCTCGGACGGCACTCAGCTACCCCCAGGAACCAATCTCCTCGCCCCGCAAATAGGTTTCAGCCATGACGAACGTTATTTCCCCGACCCCGAAACATTCGATGGCCTTCGCTTTTGGAAGATGAGGAATCAGTCGGAAGAGGCAGCGAACCGCTGGCAGTTCAGCAGCATTGGCGACTACAACATCAACTTTGGCCTCGGAAAGCACGCTTGCCCTGGTCGCTTCTTTGCCGGAAACGAGATCAAGGTCATTCTCGCCCACCTCGTCATGAACTACGACATCAAGCTCAAGGATGGCGAGGGCAGGCCAGAGCCCGTCATGTTCATGATGAGCAAGACTGCCAACTCCAAGGCCGAAATCATGTTCAAGAGGCGCGCCGAGACATGAGTTCAGCACAATTTCATGAAAGAAAGATCGATTGCATGTGACATTAGACGGCCGGCCATAAAGATACCATTGTATTGTCATGATTTGACAAGCGAAACAAAACAAATGTCTCAACCCGTCGAGGTCCAAAGGGACAACCGAGGCGCAATCCCAAAAGGTGGGATCAACGACCTTGCACCACACAACATATAGACTGGTGGCTTCTGCATTTTTCGGGCATGTCGGATTGTATAAATGGGCCGACGAATTGGAAATTGCATCGTGAGGCGTAAGGCAGTCAGTCACTCTTTATAGAAAGACGAGAAAAATAAGATACCAAAATAATAATAAAAATCATGAAAATAAGTCATACATGTTTATTCACAGTGCTCGAGACTTCAACTGCTGAGCTTATTCATGAGAAGGACCCATCCACAGATCATACCGGAAACCGCTTCTCTCGATGAATGCCACAAAATTTGCCATGGCGTTCGGTTGTACAACGAATGTCCTTGCGGTGCACATTCTCCAGAAATGACATGGTCAATATGACAACAGTCGACTCTGCAGTAATCAAGCTAGAGTGCGAGCTCTTGTACTCAATCTCGTCTGGTTTATTCAAGAGACCACCAGGGCGTCGTCGTTGACTTTGATGCCTGCGTGATCGGTGTCAGTCTTTCCAAATTCGCTCTGGGCAACGTCTCTCTCAACACGAGAATGCTAGAAAAGAAACATTCAGAACTGACCTGGTAGATCGAAACACCCCAGGATGCCATCGGTGCTCGTGATGACGGTATCTGCATGAGAAGTTCCGCGTCAGCTCTCTATTTCGCCGTTTTTGCCTCCCGTCGAAAAAACAAGCCCCCAACAGGAATCTCAGAGAGAAAGGTGACTGTTCTCTTTCCGTCTTACCCAGATCCAGCGACGTGTCCAAATAGTCATTATGCGAATCGGCGCACTGGCACGAGACGGTCGCGTCGCCGGCCGACGCCGCGCAGTCCCGGCACGAGGACAGCGCGTGCCCGAGCCGCCCGGCTTGGAGTGTGCCCTCGTGGTTGGCCAGGCAGTCCTGCAGGTCGATGGCCGAGGTGGTGTTGCCGGAGGGGGACGGGCAGCGCGCCACGACGAAGTTGCCGCTGTGGTGGTACCCGAGGGACCATGTGGAGTAGCACGTCGAGTAGAAGCCCTGGGCGGCGGCGAGGGAGGGCAGGGCGGAGAGGAAGAGGGTGGTTGGCTTCATGGTCGTTGTGGTTTTCCTTCCTTTTACTGTGGTATAAGTGAAGTTCTGGTTCGGCTTTGGTCAAGTCGATGGAGCTTGTGATTGGTTCGCGGGGACGAGTAAACAAGTGTGTGTATAAGTGCTGCGTGGGTCAAGGCTGGCAAGTAGTACGGTCTGCTCTGGGTCGTATTTCCTTGGCTGTAGGGAACGTGATGTATGTATGGGTATATCATACAATAGAGGAAAGAGAGATCAGCGCGGTACTTCCTAGACGGGTTGTCGGGTACCAGCCGGTATCTATATATTTATACACACATTATCCACAGAACTAATCAATGTCTCTGGTTTTCCTCATGACGGCCGGGTTCTTGACAGGCTGCAAGGGTGATCAAGGGAGTGTCTTCTCGGTAAAATTAGATTGGGAATGTGGGGTTCAGAAACCTGGATAAGGACGCCCAGGTATGATTGATTGTCCGTGGCATGTGTATGGTGCGATTCGTCTCTCTCTTCTTGAGCTTGGATCCCGCCGCTACATAATCATTATCACGCCTTGTGGCCGGCGTGGCATCAGCTCAAGAGGGTAGCATCGTCAAAGACATCGAGTATTACCGAAAACGGATATCCAGCAAGCGAGGATGAACCCTGGGCAACGAAACCGCCCAGTAGTAACACGGCAGACCTAGGAGACGAGAAAACCACATGTCCGCTGCCGTGTCCGCCGGGTCCTCCAGCGTCTCCTCGATACCACCTACGGCAGACCAGCTCTATACCCAAAAGAAAAGCCTCTCGGGCCCAAACGGGAAGGCAAGGCAGGTAGGGTCCCGCGCCGTGGCGCTTTTTCTCCCCACTGTTTCCGGGAAAAGCAACAACCCATGCAACTTGGACATGACCTGGACAATCGGACAATTGGCAGCAATTGCGACGCTGACCTGAGGCTGAATAATACCGCCAAAACAGAAACAGAGAAAAGGTTTGCTTTGGTAATGGCACGTGGGTGACATTCTGTCCGTTTCGTGATCTTGGTCATGATAAGTGAAAAATTCCAGTACTTGTTCTTCTTGCCTCCTTTTTTTCAATTCTGGGGCGCGCAATTATTGTCGCTGCAGCTTTCCGCTCCAGGATCATCTGATATGACTGATTGTCTCTCCAGTGACCTGACTTTTGCCCTTGCTCATTGGGGAGGCGTCTTACCTGCGCCTTACTCCCCAGGGAGGATATATTAAACGGCGGATGATGAACCCCCGAAAGCCGGAAAACATTCTTTGCAAGGCGGTCAGGCTGAAAACGAAAGTCACATCAATTGACTGATCATCACGAGAAATATATGGCGCACAAGTTGTTTGCTGCAAACAATACTGTAGCTTTGTTGGAAATGACTGGGGTATCTCAAAAGCGTCATGGCGCTCGCTAATGTATCTAGTTCTCATTGCCCATTACAATGCTGCGAAAAATCCAAAAAGTCGTCCGTCATGCTTTCATTCTTTCTTCGTGTGGTAAAGCCAGCTCTCCGTCTGCAAAAATGTTCCTTGCTCATCATTAGTACCTCATCGTCGGATATTACCCGGTAAACAACCAAATCACCCTAATGTCCCTCCAGCGGCGAAGCTGAGGACCTGTCCTGCAGTATGAATAAATGATGGAGAAAAGATATGCACGCTTCGAAACGCCCATCCTGAACCAAATGCTCATTGCAGAGAAGTCTTCTCTGATGTAATGTGTGTTGGGCTTGCGCCCTCTTGAATCTTTAGGTTTTGTTCTTTCCAAGTATGCCCGCTCTTGGTTTCGTCACGAGCCTGTTGCAGTGCAAGAATCGAGCAAGAAGAGAGTTAGCGAATGTTGATACCATCTCGTGGCTGAAAAAGATTGTCGGGGTTTGTTGTTGCCTTGGTTCTCATAATCATATGCTTGCGAGTCGGCTCTTTGTCTCGGGGACCTTGGCATAACAGACCATGAGCTTCAGCCTGGTGTCGCACTCTTCGCACTCGGTCAAGAGTGTGCGATCTTTCCAGATTGAAGTCTTCATGCCCGTCGAGGTCTCATAGAGGCGGTTGTACCACCAGCGACCAACCTTGGCCACCATCTTTGTGATGTTTGCGTCGCCCTTTTCGGTCTCGTCATTCATCATCTCTGCCAGGCTCCGCTCGTCCTTTACCCGCTTCCGCGAGCCACCTTCCGACGACGAGCTGGCAACGGCGCTTGCCACGGGCACGCCGACCCAGCAGTTCTTGATATCGGTGAACCCCTGTTTTCCGAGCAGACGTAGCATGATGTCAGCAGTGCTGCTGAGACTAATATCAGCTTGCTGAGTGGTGATCCTTTCCTTCAGCTGCCGGACTGCGCGCCGGGTATGGCTGCCCATCTTGTTCAAGTCGACGTCGAGAATCGAAAGTTCGACGTACCCACCGGGCTTCAGTACACGACGAGCTTCCGAGATGATGTTGCGATAGTGGGCCTCGGGAGCCATGGCGGGGAATCTGAAAACAACAGTCGTAAAGGTGTCAGATCCAAACGGAAACTTATCCTTGTGCGAGTGGAATTCAATCTGGTGGTGGTTCGGTGGTGATAGCGGGAATTTTGTTGAAGCTCGATGCTCTTGGGATAGTGGTGCGCGAGGAGATAGGTTGAAGAATGTTGCCGCCGGGTATGTCTCGGCAGCATAAAACGACCAGTCGTCGTTGCCAAGCCCGTCAATGACCAGGATGGAATGTCGCTTGAGCGATCCCACGGCGGGGATGAGCTCATCTCGAGATGGACTGAATAGCACATGACCAAATGTGAGCCATTTGCTGACTGTCATGGAACCAACTCTGAGGTTGACTTGGGCAAGTGGAGTCTCTTCACTGGCGGTGCTGCTGCCCGATGCTCTCGTTTGACGACTCTTGGCTGATCCAACACTACTTCTCTGAATAGACATGCGAACATCGGGCGACTCGGTAGTGCTGTTTCGTTCCTCGTACCCTGATACAAATTCCGATACTGAGAACGGCGTTTGTGGAGGTTCGGTTCCGAACCGGAAAGCAGCGTTGATACGTGCCGTCATGTCAGCACTGTAGTGACTCGATGTAGACTTTCCTGTTGTAATGGAACTGCGAACGTCCTTTGCTTCATCTTTCGGCTCCTCCTCAGTCTGTGCCCGAGGTGGAAAGGTGCGCACAGTGGGTGACTCCAAGGGCCCGGTAATCTTCTTTGTTAGTTTCGTGCCGTAATTCTCGAGGTGAAAAGGGACGCCTTTAGAAGAAGTTGCCGACGGCGGAACGTCACCCAAGAGGTCGTTGTACTCATCCCAGATCTCGTCTTCAGCCAAGGGTGCAGTAGGCGCCGGGATCACAGCGACATGTTGCGCGAAGACTGCAATGCCCGAGCAACTTGAACTGGAGCTTGTCGTGCACTCGGATCCTTTGCGTGGAGGAAACGCGAGGAACTCCCCACTGGGCCGTCCTGAGTCGAGCGACCGACTTTTCCGGTGCCCAAGAACTCTCAAAGGAGGGCTGGTTTTGGTCGTGACGGTAGACACGCCCTGTGAAAGATCCGGTGTCGACATCATGGATGGGTTTGGTCCTTTGGCTACAAAGTCTCTAGTGATGCTGCGACGATTTGGTGGAGGAAGTTGCAGGCTGACCCGGTTAAATGGTCGCGAGAAACTCTTGCTCGATGTGTGCTCCGGGCGCCGGTTGACCACTTTTGGAATCCTTCCTACCTGCGGCAGACGGCTCGGTCTGCCCACGGTTGCCTTGGTTTGCTCTTTGCTGGTCTCGGCCTCGCTTGGCTTGTGCTGTAATGATGTCTGCGATTGGACCTCTGGGGATGCGATCTGTCTTTGAGGCGCTGCGATCCTCGTTACACGTGCTGGCTGGATAGCACCATCTGGACTTTGTGTGGACGGCGTCCGCTCATGGCTCTCTCTTGTGGGACTTTGAGATGGCAAGCTTGGAGACACTACGATATCAGCAGCCCTCAAGACATCTCTCACATCTGGACTCTCCGAGTCTTCTTGCTCAGACGAGTCTAAGATTGTGTAGAATGCGACCGGTTTGCTTGGCGCAGTATCGGTGGCAGCCGTCTTTGTTGCTGCGGCGTCTTTCTTCTGTGTCCTCCCAAACAGATTCCACCTCCGTGGGGACTTGGCTCGTTTCGTCAGCTTCTTTGGTGGAGGAGGTGACAGTCTTGTTTGGGGCAATTCGAGATCAGACTGAGACAGAGCTAGGGAGTCATCCGTGAAAATGGTGTCGACACTCGCCATAGATGGCGAGGCCATACCTCGCGTCTTGATGGGCTGCGGTAGGTTGACAGCTCCAGATGAGCCAAGCCGCTGAATAGATCGTCTGTAGGCAAGTGTAGACTTCATGGGGTCGACCTCGGAATCGATACTGTGTGAAGGACGATGGGCATTGGCCGGCATGGCAGAGGGCCACAACGTGTTTCGAGCATCCTCTCGGGAAGAAAGCGACGTCGAAGAACCTTTGCGAGAGTCAATGCTGGGCCGAGCATATGCGAGACTCTGATTGCTATCGTTGCGGGGGAACTCGGCGCTTGTGTTCCTGTTCTCAATGATCTCGCCACCTGCTATCACCACCGGTTTCAGGCGCTCAAGGAAGAATGTATCCTTGGTTTGGGTGCTGGCAAGACTGTCGGATGAGGACGATGCCGCAGGTGGCATCCCGCGAGTCGGAGGCGCTGTGCTACTGTTGCGTCGCCTCGTTGCTCCGATCTTGCCATAACCTTCATGGCCAGTGCCAGCCGCAGGTCCTTTTCTTGCTGGCTTTTCCTTCTTGTCGGTGTTGACATCCGAATCGGTCTTTCGTCGAGTGAAAAGACCAAATTTTGACCTGAAAGTAGAAACGCCGGGACTGGGTGTCCGATCTGGTCGGCCGCGTTCTACCTTGCCAGGTTGAGGTTGCGGCAGCGAGGTGGAAGTGGATTTCAGGTTTGGCGTTGGTTGACGATTTACAGGCCCTTTCTGTTGCAATGATTGATCATGTATACTTGATGGATTCGTGGATCTAGGTAAAGAGCTTGTTGCAAGCTGGCTGCTGCGACGCCGCTCGGATAGACTGGTCGATGATAAGTTGCTCTGGATCACAGGAAGAGGTCCTCCGAATTGTGAATACAAGTCTGGAGTATTTTCTCTGCTTGGCCTGGATGGTGGTGTCGCTCGTGCTTGCGGGGATGTGATGGCCTTTTGGTTGTTCAGCGGCATCGTTTGCGGAGATTTCACCGGAGACGGAGACCTCATCACCTGGGGAGACTGTTTTCGGGATACCTTGGATGGTGATGCATGACCATCATATTCCTTCTTGAGCTTGTTGGAGGATTCCCTCGGCGGTGGATTAGGTGGGCGTGATTCCAAAGCTCCTTTCTTTTTGGGTTTCTTTTCCGCATCGCGAACCGAGCTGGAAGAAGATGACAAGGACTCCCGGACCATGGAAAGCGCATGCGAGTTGCCGCCAAAGGCATCATCATCGCTATCATTGTTCATACTTCCAGCACGTCTTCGAGTCACCGGCGGCCGACCGGTCTGTTTTGCTCGTGTCAGAGCGTTGCGCGTAGGAACCACCAAGCCCGGAGATACTGATGACATGGAAGTTGGAGTCGTATCACGACTATAGGGGCCGCCACCCGGAGATTCGGAGAACCTCGTCGACGGACTTCCACTAAAACTGCTCAACTGGCTATGGCTGCTTCCTCCTGAGAATAGAGGTGTCGGGGGTGGCAAGTCATGCGTGGCTAGCCGGAATAGCATCTCGCCAGCTGGCCCATCACGATGAATCTGAATGTTCCGATACCTATCCAGTTCTGGGTACATGGTTTCGGTAGTCGTCACTGGTAGATTAACCTTGTGAGGGACTCGACTCTCCGCCGGTGCTTTTGTGACATTTTGTTCTAGACGGGGCATTGGCGCCAAGTCCACCGGAGCCGGGGGACATGATGTCGAGGTTGTTGCATTGGACCACTCTGACTTGAGGGGAGGATTGCTGCGAAGGTCGGATGATTTCGAAGGGACAAGGGACTGCTTGCGTCTTAGACGAGGTTGAGCAGCACCAGTCTCCCTCTCTCTGGTAGGCATGGCCGGTGACGTATATGCAGGCTTGGAATATTTGGAATATGAAGGATAAGTCGTCGAATTCCAAGGCTGACTAACAACATCCTTCGGAGCCGGCTGTGCGGTGGAGATCGAAGGTTTCCTGGTGGTAAGGGTTTGCGGTATCCGGCTTTGTGTTGTAGATCGAGGAGTTGGGAGTCGTGAAGTTGGCCTGCTCATGGAATTTCCCTGGCCATGTGGGAAGTCCCCGGACGACGCGTCCATATGACCACCCATTCTTCTTTGCATAGGCCCATTGCCACTCATACTTCTCGACTGAGAATTGGATCGTATCGAAGACATGACGACAAATTCCTGCTCCTTAGCTGTTGTGCCTGGCCCTCGATTATATCATTATAATATTAAGTATGCATCGCCAACCCTGAAGGCAATGAGACTTGTGATGTTGGAAAGCTTTTCCGGATGGTATATCAGGCCAGCTGATCCGGAGAGGAATCGTGTTGCTTCCGAAGCAGGATCATCAGACGCTCGGGTTAGATTTCCAAGGAGGCGAGCAGCTTTGTACAATGTTGATGAAATCGCCTATAGGCTTTCCATGGGCTGACAGATAGATATACAAGGGATGCAGGATTAGAGGAGAAGATTCCGATGGATAGAAAAATGATTGAAAAATCATGGATCCTCTCGCAAAGCTAACAGACAAGGAATATCGTGGGAAGCTGGCTTGAGGGTAGCTTTCCGCGAAAAGCTTACACAGCTGTGATGGTGTGAAGCTATGCCCTTCACGTAGTATGTGATGGGAAGAGCCCCAGACTAGTGCCCGAGAAAGGTGTGGGCGATGGCGTTGATGGTGGGAATCGGGCGTTTAACACTGGATCTTGGTGTGGTGCTTCAACGGTGCAGGCTCCCAGGCCCCTCCTCTGGGCACAGTAATAATAATAGGTTGTTGTCGAACGCCTCCAAGCTCTAGTGCTCAACAAGTCGTAACTAGTTGGCAATACACGTTGCGAGCTGAGCGAAGCGTGTAAGTGGGCACCACTACTTGCAGTTTACAAGGAATATGCTGAGTGATAGTGGGAGGAAAACAAATGAGAAAACACTTCTGACAGGTGAGAGTGAAGAAGAAAATAGCACGAGAATCACGGACAGCACAAAAAGAATATGAGAGGGCAGAGAAAAATAGTATAAGAGGTACATTCTCGTGTGCGGTTCCGCCAAAGAAGAACACTAGTAAACCATGTACTATCGACTATTTGCGAGAGGGCTGGAGCAACGAAGATCATGGAGGCAGAGGTACGTGATGTTCAGGTACACCTCCGAGGGGCAGTCAACAGTGGCGTTGAGACCCCTGCTGCATACATAGCCTTTTTAGACCAACAAGCAGATAGGTATCGTGCTCATTCTGTCTCGATATGTCATATGTCCGGTGTGCTGGGCCACGACTGGAGTCGCCGAAGATGCGGCCTGGGAAACTGCCCAGAGAGGAGAGGCCCTGGGCGGATCAGATCCAGCGAGATCGCATCCACAGGGCAAGGGGAAGCGCTGAGCGCTGAGTCACTAACCTAGGTTAGAAAACCAGGCAGGCCAGATGCCGCTGCCGAGAGAGACGACAGACGAGACACAGCCAGTTGACGAAGCACGCGAAAGCGGAGGCGGCGGACAGGGTTGCAGGTAGGTAGTGTACGGAGTACATGAGGTAACACCACGGTGAGCAGTGGGGGATCGCGGTAGTTTGGTGGTAGCAGTGTTGCAAAAACCAGTAGATACTACTCGCCGCTCGCTGTTGCAAGGGACCGACTGGCTATTCATGGGTTACCACGCAACACTGGTATCCAATGCTACTGCTCGCAGTGGGGCCGATGATGGCAAGAGAACGAACAGGAACAGGTTGGAGAGGCGGACAAGCGGACCACCAGATACCGTGTGAATGGGTACAATGCAACTGCGCCGCCATGCGCGTAAACATGTCTGAGATGCTGCATAGTTCGACGTCCTATGAGAGACCAGGACGGCAAAGTCGCAAAGGCCATTCGTCGAAAATGACCCTGGTCCATCGGTCGCACATTTCCTCCTTGGTGATGGGGGAGGGAGGAGGGTCACTTCACTCGAAGCTAGAAATCTTGTGTGTGAAGCATTGCATTCTGGTGGGCGACACAACATAAAACAACCCTGTTTTGGTTGTCAGAATTTGCAGAATTTGCAGCCAACAAGATGAACGCATGGACTGTGATGGGCACATCACAACACGAGACATAGAAGGAAAAAAAAAAGCGAGAGAAGATATTTCTCCTTCTCGGATGAATATTCCAATGTGGAATGCCGAATTGGTTGGACGTTGGGGACGTGTTTTTGGTTGCTTGGGGCCTCGAACTGAAAGGTGGATCGCGGCCCTAGCTGGTGTAGAGGCGGGCAAGGTAGGCGCCAGGAGGGAGCCTGTTGTGGATGCTAACGGGCTCATTCTGCTTGTCCAGTGCGCTTGCAGAACTTGATCATTGGCAGGGAACCGCGATACGGGAAGCGACGGGTTGGCGGGGTTGGCCCGCTAGCTAACAGTGAAAGTCCACCTCACCGGAATGCGTTACCTGCCAGCCATTGAGTCTTTCACGATTGTCAATTTCATGTCGAACGAATGCTAAAATTATCACTATGGGGATCAATTTCAGGTACAACTGTTCTGGATATCAGGTATCTTGGCCTCAGTGGACTTGCTATGTATGAAAATTTCGGCTCCGGTCATGGGCCAGTTATAACCGTCCCTCCTTCGTGCATGCATATCCGGGTCCACATCATGTATGTCTCACTTGAAAGCGGCCGATTAGCCACAGGAGAGCGGCAACCGAGATCCTCGTCGATCTTGACCAGTTTGATTTACACTTATTATTTCCATTATGATAAGCATACTCGTTCTGTTCGTCTCCTCTTTTTGTCTTAGTATAAGTGCATTTTTCCAATATCACAATGGCTGGTGAAACGACTGCCCCGTTACTCAACACCGGCAGTTGATTTTGTAGACCCATCTCGTGGGAGCCTTGAAACAGCAGTCTTCTTATTGTACGGAGCCGGCGGCAGAGCTTGATAAGTACCTATATACAAGAACATCAACATCAAATAGAGCATCCAGTATTGCAACGACTTCATTGCCCATATAAAAGGTTTTCTTCTCAAGTAGCACGAGCCCTCTCCTCCCAGAGTGACGTACACTCAATGTTATCAGTGTAACAGAAGACTCTCAGAAGCCGTAGGAACAGACTCAGTGATCCCATGTAATCGACCCGGACGCCTTGTCTGTGTGACCTTGTCTCTATTTCGATCATACTTGAGCAGCGGACTGGGGGAACTCGGAAATTGGAAATAAAGAAAAGAGCCATAGAGCACAAATTACACTCAATTGCCCAAATTCCAGTTTATTTCATCCCTCTTCTCAAAAAATCTATTGGATGCCGCCATGAGATTGCTAGGAGATCTCCCAGGTGAATTTATTCCAGATTTCTGATTGGTTCGCCAACGAGAATTCATGGCCAATCAAATGCTTGGTTCGCCCCTTCTCTTTAAACTTGCTTGATAAGTAGTATCCGCGTGGACAGGCAGTCGCGAACGATGCATCGTAGCTGACATCCATGGTTTTCACTGAATCTACACCGAGACATTTTCTGTCACCAATTTGCTTTATCCTTGGAGTCATCTGCAGTACATCTTTTTTGTCCATCGGCATCCACTAAAGGTCGAGAAACCAACTCAAATCAATCGATAAGTCATTCCGATTTACTCACCAACCAACATTGGGCTTTTTGAGACTCGATATACCGAAAAGAAAAGAAGGTTCGCACTACGTGTGATGCCAATACGCTCTGACTCACAGAAAGAAACGGCAACGGTCGAGATGGAAGACGGCAAGACGGTCCGCTGATCTGGCCGCTTTCGAGAGAAAGCCCGAATCCGAATACTGCTATCTAGCACTAGGACGAAAGAGTCCATTGAACACATCAGACACTTTGCTGCATGGCAGATGGCTCGGAGCCAGTGTTTATTCGGTCACGGTGAACTTTGAGTAGAACATATGACTTCGTGGGGACTCCTGCGTCGTCGATCGTCGTCCATGCACGCAAGGCAAGCTGAGAAAGACCCATGTATAGTGGGCAAACCTTGGGCGCTGGATCCCGCCAACGGCCTCACAGACGAGCTTTGCCAGAACGTCGGGACCAACTACGAACGCGCTACCAGACTACTATTTCTGTCTCAATCTTGTGGTTCTCAAGTGTCCCCAGGCCTGTCGCTTTTGTTGCCTTGCAGCCGAAGCTGTGGCGACGGTGCTGGATTTTCTTCGCCTTTCCAGGAAGTTGCACTGCCACAAGAACGTGCAGCGTCGCATACTGGCCAGCAAAACTGCTGCGCTTTTCTCGCTCCCTCACAGACAAGCGAAGTGGACTTGTGGCGTAAACAACACAATCTGCGACTGACGTGGCATACTCTCGTGCGAGCTCTGGTCATGGACGCCTCGTGTCCTTATTTGAATCAGGGAAGTCGAGAGGCAAAAGATTGACATGAACTTTTTACAGATGCACGGCGACTGTTGAGTCTCGAAGACTATCGACCGATTCAGGACAAGTTAGCTGCCTCCCAACTACATACGGTACACACACACCATGTTGCAGCCTCCGATGGACCTTTGACCCAACCAGATCCGCCAAGGACCCTGATCTCAGAGGACAAGGTTCTGACCCGCCGTCGCAGCGGGTCTCCAATCGTCACCCCATGTTTTGCCGCGAGCCAGAAATCCACATTCAGGTGAGCAGGGTTTCTCGCGAAACGATTGGGCCCTATCGTCGAGATGGCGATTATGAATGTCCCTCCTGGTGCTTGCCCTGCTTGTCTCGAAGGTCCTCGGACGGGTAACGTGATCGCGAAGTGGTGTAGAGGTCGTTTGACCTGTCTCCTGCGGGATATTTGCTCAACGGTCGCCTGGCTTTCGAATGGACAGACCAAGAATCCGTACTTGTGGACAGCGCCTATAGTCCGTGTCACTATAGCCCAAGCGACGAGGAACTGGGAAAAAGATTTGCGCTTGCAAAGACTAGTCCAGAGGAGTCGAGTAGTACAAGTGCAACAAGTATCTGGCCTTGAAGCGCAGCCGGCCCCCAAATCGGATCGCCATCGAACGTTCTGAGCAGGTACAGACATGCGCTCTCGCGTCTATCCCCATTCACGTTGGCTCCATGACTGCGCTGCTGCATGCATGTCTTAGACATACAGATTGCCTTGCGGAACCCGCCCCATCCTCAGCTCACTCAGCCGAACAAGGTCATCACTAGTTCCGGCAACGACCAGTTGTCAAAGAGACTCGGTTGCCAAACTAACTGCGGAATCTACCAAATTATTCCGCTAGCTTTTCTGGGTTTCTAACCGACACATGTCATAGTCACTGACTGCATTAATTCACAAGCGCAGGAAGCGCATGATCGTGCTAAAGAGGTTATAGTCGCGCTCATTGTACAGTCCGGCGCCGTGCTAGCCATATGACAGCACAACTGGAGCCAGGGCTGATTTGCCCTTTTGGACGTGGTGTCGCTTTACTCCACCAACGCTATAACTGGCCGTGATGTGGAGTCGACCTAAGGCATCGGGATATTTTATACCAGGGAACTTTCAACAAATAGCAAACGTTTCTTGCAACTTGCCCCTTTCTCTCATAGGGACTGTAGGGATTACCTGTTATCTCGTGGGAACTCGGCATCCATCATCAAGACGGATACCGTCACTAGGCTCACCCGACTGGTGGCACACTCTTGGCTGTCAACCAAAGGGATATTGGTGCAATCTAGACTGCCTTTCAGGACAGAACTAACTTGGTCGATAGGATGAAGATGCACGCCGTACATATGGCCGCGGGCTGATAAAGACGAGTAACGCTCCATGGCCACTCGTCAGGCTCACTGATAAGCTTTGCCTCGACATTGGACTGTGGTCCTGGAGCTGCAGGCAGAGCTGACACGAAGAGCTGAATCCTGGAATCCTCCGGATGCACGCATTGGTTGTAGTCCCGTCTTCTCCGACTCCCGAGCGCAGAGAAATGATGCCTGCTCCAACAAACATGGAACTTCCCAGTTACTAGAACCCGCGGCTTGCTTTCCCGGAACGCGTCGACCGGGCCACAAGAGCCTGTTTTGCAAATGCCCAGTGTGCTGCTCATGAAAGTGGCAACAAATGGTGAATAACTAGTATCATCCTTGTATATTTTTCAGTTCTATCCGACGGTGCCGATCCAACGGGAAAGGGGATGCGGGCGTCCCACCTACCAACGGACTGACAGCGGCATCGAAGCTTTCTGAAAGAGGTAAAAGAAAAAGAAAAGAGTTTCTGCCAACGTTGTTCCTAATCAGGAATGACTATACCGATACAAGACTGGAACATTCTGAAACCGGAAAAGAAAAAGAAAGCAAATAAAAAATGTTCGTCATATGACTTGTTGTTGGTTCCTGCAAATCCCGTCATGGAAGACGTGATTCAAACTGGTCAGGTGTCTCACGTCACATGTTCTCTCTCTGTGTGTGTCTCAAGGTCATGTTATTCAACGCTTCTGTGCAGAGTAGCAGGATCGAAAGGTTCAGCTCCGAAAGGAACGCGAAATACTGGGCCACTTGGACTCGATTCCTTGTTGGCTGTCTGCATAGTAGGCGCTGCCGCGATGACTGGTTGGTAGCAAACAATATTAGCCATTGGCATGGAGTATAGTCCAGTGATATCGCTTTTCTTCTTCGTCTGTACAGCTGAATCAGGTAGATGATTGCTGAGGGCTGCACAGTCGAAGACAAAATAAAACGATATCACTGGACCTTACAAGCCGAGCTACGGGCCCAGATTTTGACCACCACTTGGAGGCACCAGAGGCAGTCCTATAGATAAATCACGAATCAGACTAGAAGGGCGTCCTGAAGCAAGTGTATTACGGACTCAAGGAATATGCAGCCCGGACCTCCTGATCGGGGCTCTTGATCGCTGCAGGTATTTCAAGATAGAATGGCGTAGACGGAAGAAGCATGCGGAACACGAAAACATGACGTGACGACGTGAAGTCGTCAGCATATCCCGACCGGCAAGCCAATCTGCGATATGACAGACAAGGGACTCGGTAAACTTGCAACAAGGAAGAATTTCTCAAAAAGGGATCCGGAATCTTAGGATACTCGCAACTTCAATATACTCCCAAGCAGATATATCAACGTATAACATCATAACAATTCAAACTCTGATAAACCCCTCCATCCCTATTACCGACTCTGGGCAAGTATTAGATAACCTACAAAACGTGGTCGGCCCTGCCTGATTTTATTATATATACACATGGAACCTGCCTCGGCAGTTGCTTACGCGATATATACTATAACTACGAGCGAAAAGTCTGGCCCATGTGATTAGCGATACAAACAAACAAACAACTTGGCCCCAAGATTAGAAACCTGGTAAATACGGCACGCAGAAAAGAATCAGTAGAGATAATACTCGCGGGACAAGTATACGCAAGACGCTTCTTCAGTATGACGGGACCCAAAGATTACCATAATACACAAATTGTTATAATGGCATTCCTGGAGTCCACCGCACATTCATGTTCTTCCAGAGGCATCGCTGGACCATGGTATGTGTGCCGCCAGAATCCGTGTCACTGGTCATATAATTTGCGGCGAATTTCTTGATCATGTTGTCTACATATGTCATCTGTACTAGTGGAACATTAATCTCCAGCCCACGCTCCCAATGACGCAGTCTCAATATTAAAATCGCGGTGTTTCCTCCGGCTTTCATTTGGTTTCGCATCCTCTTTCGGGCGTCGAGCTCAGTTGTTAGGAACCACCTAGGCACCGAATCTCTTTGCTCTAGCCTCAGCCTTTGCTTTCTCAGCAGGATCGCTTAGCAGGTTCTTGGACGCACCACCTCCGTTCTGTCGTCTGCCTTCGTTTCTGCCACCACCGCCGCCACCTCCGCCTTGGCGGCGACGGTCTCGTCCCCTATTGTTGCCGCCGCCCCGTCTGCCATCGGTACTCTGTCTCTTGGCGTCGCGCTGCTGCTCGCCGGCGCCAGCACCTTCCCGGCCGCGCTTCCGCTCTCTGCGCTCGGGAAGAGCCGAGTCGAGGCCAGCGACACTGGAGGCATTGTTCGCCTCTGCGCCGAACCGTGCTGCGCGTTCTGCCTTCTTCTTGTCCTCCTCACTCTGGTCCACGACGATGCCGAATCGCTTGGCGCGCTCGGCACGCTTGCGCGCCTCCTCATCGGCAGTCGATGCGGCTAGGTGGGCCGAGAAATCTTCCTTGGGCGCCGGGGGCTCCTCCGTGGCGGCTGCTGCATCTGCTGTGGTCTCGGCCGCGGTCGCTGAAGGCGCGTCCGTGGCGGGCTCTGCGACCGCCGGCTTGGGCTCTTCTGCGGCTGGTGCTGGTGCGGGCGCGGCAGCTTGAGCAGGCTCAGCAGGCTTGGCTGCCTCAGCGGGTGCTGTTGTGGTTGCTGGGTCGTCATCATCCCAGTCGATCTCATCGTCGGCGGTGGACTTGGCGGCTGGTCGGTGGTCAGCCTTCTGTGACGCGCTGCGGCACGATGGCACCTTTTTGGAAATCGGATGGAAGGACTCGATGCCGCGCAGTTGTCGCGCAGGCGGCGAGCAGTGACGCGATAGTGGAATAAGAATGCGAAGATTGGACTAACCGGGCTGAGCGGGCTCTTGGGCCTTGTCGTGCTCGAGGAGGCGTGCGATCAGGTCTGCCTTGTTACCGGCAACAGGGAGCGACTTTTCCTGCAGGAGCTTCTTGAGCTCCGGCACCTTCAGCGAGTTGTAGTCGGTCATTGTGTCAGCGGCGCTCTGATGAGGTGCGGTTCAGCGCGCAGATGGAGATGGGATGATAGCTCGTCGGTTGCTTGATTGTTCGTGGGCGACGGGCTAGAATGTGGCGCTGGCGCGAAGTGATTTGGGAGATAGTAGTAATAGTATTATGAGACACGCGACGGAATTGGAATCGTCGAGGTGTCGATGGGTTGACAAAGAGGAGAATGATGGGAGAAAATGAATGAAAGAGAAGCGGCGTCACAAGCGTTGGATGGAAGCTGTGGGTGAGGTAGGTACCGAAGTTGAGGGAGCTTAGCTTTAGCTTCGACTTGGAGCTAGGGGCCAGTGGAGAACTGCTTCGCTTTGCTCTGCTTTGCGCCTCGCCTCTGCTTTTTTT
>JACVEI010000216.1:1606-22589 GCA_018115615.1 Pestalotiopsis sp. DP-2020a | reverse complement strand
TTTTTTTTTTTTTTTTTTTGCCTTGTAAATTAGCCTGGTTTTGGCTGCAGCTCCCCCGGAATGACGAAAATGAAAAGAAGCAGGAACGCGGTCGGCGCGACAACATTTGCGCACGGACCATTAGGACGCTGATCCGCTAACCTAGTCCTGATTGGCTTCTTCCATTTGATGTGTGCCTTCTCAACCTGTCACTCCACATGTGCATCAAAGTAAGTGAACAATCACAATTGCCTCGCATCTCAAGTTGTGCTGGATTCATGGATATAGTACTTTGGATAGGATGATCACAGAGATGCTTGCCCATTTTAAGAAGACAAGATATGCTGCCAATCAAGCAATATTGAACAAACAATATCCATTCATGTACACCAGGTCAACACATTGGTCAACACGAAGCTGCAGATAATATAACACTGGCACACTGCAATGCCCGTATCTCATGTACGTCTTCTTCGGATCTGAAAATCCCACACCAAAAGACGGAGCCATCAAATCCTTTCTGAACAACGCCGAGCTCTCTATCCATGCCATGTAATGCTCTTCCAATCCAGATCATGCCAGCCGCTCATGCCTCATGATCAAAATGTCGGAACAGGACTCCAAACGAGAAAGCTGAAAGCAATAAAGCTGAAAAAAGTAAAGCAAAAATTTGTATGCTGTCCGCAACAAAAGGGGTATCTCTCAACTCGTCCCGACTCTTCCACAAACACTATTAACTGATGACCACCTCTTGCGTGACGAGGCCATAAATCCAGCTGGCTTCTGCCACACTTGCGCACTGGAAGCACCACTTGCTCACATTACCACTGCTGACGCCGCCCATGTGCATCACTCCAGCCGTGCCGTTCTGGTCAACGACCTCTTCCCACACATTCAATAGAATGCCTCTGCTCCCCAGTCTTGAGAAACAACGCGATCCCAGTACCACGTCCAGTATCAGTACTGTCGTGTTTATATCCGTTGTCTTCTTCGGGATCCGCGTGACGATGATGCGCTTCTCCATACCTTGGTACTTGCGCAGGTTCTGCCTTGTGCCCGATGGAGGGCGCGTAATCTCGAGCAGGCAGTTTCCATGGTCCTCCCATTTGCTGGCACTGACCATCAGATGTAGACGGATCTTTAGGTTGTTTGTTGTCAAGCTCATCCTAGCCGCGCTTCCGGAGTTGGCGGCACTGACTGATGGCGAGCGCGGCGGTGTGCCCGACGAAGATGAGCTCGTGTATAGCGAAGCTTCACGGGAGCCAGGCCGCATTTGTTTGCCGACCGACGACCCGGCGATGTCAAATGATTGGCTGCCACCGCCCATCAGCCTCCTGAGCAGCGACGATGCCGATACGCTGGAGGCATGCGACGTACTGCCTGCCGACTGCGAGGGTGCCCGCGTAGATGCGCGGTAGCTGTTCTTTCGTCCGAACCAGCTGCGGCGGCGCGACGAATTGTCGCCATCTTGGTCAACAGCTTGATTCTGACCAAAGTTGCGGATGCGTGCCTCTTCTTCCAAGGCCTTGAACTTGGCATTATCCATTCGGGCGCGATGGACCGAGACATACATGTCCTCCAGCTCACCGACTGTGGATGTACGGAACCGGAATACGCGCGTTTCGAGCTTGGCAACCTTGGGGTATAGCCGCGCGTAGTGCAGAACCGGAGATCTTATCTCGAGATCCAGTGCGGTGCTGTTTCTAAGCATAACTAGAGGTGTCAGATCGAGTGCTATCAAAGGTCGATCGTCGTCGTCAGTGCCGGGGGCAGAGTACGCCTCAATGAGACCGGGGGTTGTGACGATGGTACATCTGTCAGGCCACAAGTCCTTCCAGCATCCCTTTTTGTTGTCCCAGTATGATATTGAAGCAGTATACTTGAAAGCGTACTCTGGCGCCTGTCCATCAACTTTGGGGATTCCAGCCTGAGAAGCTGAAGCCGAAGGCGTAAGACTCAAGTCACTCTCGGAGATCATGGAATCAGCAGGCCCCTCTTCGTGCGACTTCATAATGCTGATGCCAGGCATGGGGTCCGGAATATCAATCGCCTCCAGCTCATCGTCGGAAGAGTCAGATGAGTAATCGTCGTCCTGGTCAGACTCTGAGGACGACACGGATGTTTCTGAAGGTTGATATTCATGCTTCAATGGGGAAGAAGTACGGCGCTTGACTCTTGAGGGTGTCAAATCCACTGGAGGATTGATGGACTGCTTTGAGGGCAGGCTGCGATGAGCGGGCGGTGGTGGAGGTGTGTCCTCTTCTGTGGAGGTCGCCGCCGCTTGAGGTTCTGCGAAAGCGTGGGGATCTGGCCGCATGTGCTCACGAAGAGGATGGGACTTTTCTTCGCCCTGGGCTCTACGATCCGACGCATATCTTGATCTTGATCGGGGAGCCGACTCAACTGTCGGTGACTTTGGAGGAGCAGGAGAGGTTGCTGCAATGGGTGCTGCTGGCACGCTTCCGGTTCGTTGATGATAGCGACTTGGCGACGCCCGCTCATGTATCTCTGGGCTTGATTCTGTCCTTTGGGGCGGTTGAATACCATGAGCATAGCGTCGTTTGCTTTCACCAAGTGGTGCTTCTTCGACTGTTGGCTTGGCCACCACTGGTAGAGATGAAGTTTCGCGCGGCTCAACCTTGGAGACCGCGGGTGGTAGCGGGCTCGTGCCCAGAATGTCAATCCAGTCCTCGATCTGCTCGTCGTTATCGGCCGACAAGGTGAAAAGCTGAAACCACTCATCGTACTTTCCTCGTACCATGACCACTAGCTCGCCATCGCGGTCGCCCTTTCTGGAGGAGTAGTGCCCTCCCAAAATCGGCGCAAAGAGAAGCCATGATCGTCCTCCGCTGCCGGCCTCGCGAATCAGGAGATCGCCAGGGTCTGATTTGAACAGTTGATTGTCTCGAGAAATCAGTTCAACTTGGCAGTCCAGCCTCTGACCATTGGTGTGGCGGAGATCGAGGGAAAACATGTCTTTCGCATATACCTGCCGGAAGCGGTCAATTTTGACATTATCAAGGGCTTCCAAGGTCTTGAGGTCTCGGACACGGCTGGTGTCGGTGTTGATGGCGTCGTCATCAATCACTCTTGCGCTTTCTTCCTTATGTCTCCGGCGAGCTTTCTCCTGTAGAGCCTCCCAGTGTGCCGCCAGATCTTGATATTCATCAGTACCGGTAACGGTACGATAACCCTATGTCACATTAGCTTTCTGATGACGGCTCCATAGAATTGCTATTACTTACTCTAATGAACCTCGTGATCCATTTCACCCGCACAAGAGGCCGCTTCAGCAAATGTGCCACATCGATTCTCTCGCCATCTTCATTTACCACATCACCTTGTTCGTTGCGCGGCAATGCATTGACCAGGGAATCGTTGTCGTCGAGAGATAAAGGAGCTAAATTGACGATCAAGTCGTTGAAGCCGAGCCGCCAGACGTCCAGATAATTATCATAGACTGAGCGCGTCGATTCGAGCCAACGGGGAAGCTTGTGTGCGTCTGATAGGGGGCAACGTCGGTGTGCATTGCGGACCTTTTCCAAAGCGATGCCCATCTGAATGACGGACTTGGCCACAGTATCTTCCTTGTCTTTGCTTGACGAGAAAAGATCCTCAGAAACAACAGAGCCGTTGCCATGCACAAACTGGTTGAGAAGAACGGGAATGACTCCATCAACCAGAGTTTTGAGCTCTCTCTGGTAGAGATCTTCATCTCGCGCAAATTCTCGTAATAGCCCCTCGATTGTGGCTGAGTCCAGGTGGCTCGAGGTTCTGCGTACGCTGCGCGTGGACTTTAAACTCCGGCTGCGTCCGATGTGGTTGCTGTCATCAGGCAGAGAAAGGGCTGAAACCAGATCGGAATGCTTTGTCAGTCTTCGCTTCAAGCCTGGTTTATTGCTTCTGTGGCGAGAAAGCGCAGTACCAGTGCTTTTAGTAAAAGCAGTGGTCTGAGTGATTGTCGTGTCAGAAAGTACAGACGAAAGATCCGACTCCGAGGTGCCTAACGACTCCAGAGACATGATTGTTGAAAGCTCGTGGTGACCCTTTGTAGGCGGCGGTCGGCGCCTGGGGTATGATGACGTTGCTGGTCTTGACTGCTCGGGCGACTTTGGTAGCTCGTCTTCGTCGCTCGAGTATGATCTTCCCCCAGAAGAGCGCCGCCGTTCACGACGATCCTCTTCGTAGTAGGAATCATCATCTTCATCCTTGTGGTCGTCTGTGCCGCTGGGGTAGAACATGCTGGATTCGCCTCGGAATGCTTCCTTCAGCCTTTCCTTGAATCCCTTCTTGACGGTCGGTTTTGAGGGAGTCGAGGGGCTCCTGACAGCTCGACTTCTCCTCAAGCCACCTGCAGTCTGAGCTGCGTCGGCTGACTCGTGTTTGTCTTGCTCCTTGGGCGAGACGGGCTTCACAACTTCTTCCTCTTTGGTAATGACACTGTCCTCGTCCTTTGAAGTCTCGGTCACTTCGGTTGATGTCCAAGTCGAAGAAGTCAATTCTGACTGGAGTTCTCCTGTAGACTTTTGCTTTGAGGCCGAAACTGGTCGCTCTGGGTTGCTTTCCACGTTTGGCTTCTTTTCTTCATGATGTTGTTCCTTGGCCTCGGCTGCGGTCGTACCAGCCGAGTTCTCCTCGACAAAGGGGTCGACGGTCTTATTCAGCCACGACTCAATGCTGCGTGGCTGATTAGCCACTGGTGGTTTGGGGGGAGGCTCGGCCCTTTCCGAAAGGATCTTTTTGCTTTCGACAAATGCCTTTTTCAGGACGTTAGTAGCGCCCTTGAAACTGGATGTCCTCTTTGCTTTCGCAGGCCTGGCTCCTCCTTTCATTGGCAGGTTTAACTCGCTGAATGCCGAATAACCGACCGGAATGTCGGCCAGTTTGGAGGGGACACTGGATGGAACAGCAGAATCGTCATCACCACTAGTCCACGACTCGCTATCGGATACGTCCTCCGTCATCGTGGTACCCGTATCGCCAGTCATTGTGGTGCCCGTATCCCCAGTGGTTTGCGTCAGCCGTGAGGATAATTTCGATGACTTCCTGCGGCTGCTACGTCTCGTAGGCGTTTTAGGCTCGTCGGAACCAGACTCTTCATAGACTTCGATCTTCTCTGACTGGGGTGATTTCTTTTGTCGACTCTTTGGCCTTGCTGAGCTATGTCGGGATGACTCTCGTACTGTGCTGTCGCCCTCGGATCTCCGATCTCCCGAGTATACTCGAATGCCATCATCCGGCAGTTTCGGCTTTTGGGGTGTAACTCTGATGCCATCATCGTGGTCGATTTTCTTCATTGGTCTGACTCGGATGCCATCATCCGTAGTTGCTTTGGAGGTATTTGACCTGCTCGTTTCCACGACAATTTCAATATCCTCGGATTTGGCTGTTGATTTTGCACTCGACCTCGCACTAGAGACGTCGCCCTCGCTCCGCATCGCTTTGACGCGAATCCCATCGCCACTTCCACTGCCCACCGATCGCGAAACGCTATACCTCTTCACTTGTGGCTCGTCGGGGATCTCTACACGGGCAGCCCAGTCCTTGATCTTATTCTTCACTGCCGGGTTGGGTGCTGTCCTCGGCGAAAAGTTCTTGGGCAAGGATGGCCCCGGGTCGTTACTCGGCTTGGGAGATTTGCTTCTCGGTGGACTCTTCTTGTTCTTCATCCAGTTGGTGTCGCTCACGACCCTTTTCTTAGGCGGACTGATTTCACCACTTCCTTGAGTATCCTGCTCTGTCGCATCGGCTGATTTCTGATGCTCTACAACGATGAGCCGGGGCGGTTTCTTCTTGACGCCCTTGTGCTTGATCCTCATGCGGTCTTCTTCTGTCACACTCTCCTCTTCCACCTGGATATTCAGCTCGCTGGGTTCGCTCGGAGCCGCAAGGGGATCTGAACCATCCGCAGCCGCCACATTCTTCTTCTGCCATTGCTTGACTCGATCGTGCACGCCACCTGGCGCCTGAACCTTGCGCACTGCGTTCTCGCGCATCTCCTGTTTGACCTGTTCCAGCGTCATCTGCCTCTGCTTGAGCCTTTCGCGGTCGGCGGCAACGCGAGCAGGCGTCTGGCGGCCGAGCAGGAAATCCCCCAGCAACGTTGGTGGCGGTTTCATGGTGGCAGCCCGTTGGCGAGTGGCTCCGGCAGCAGGCGCACTGTCTGGAGTGGCATCGGCGCCGGGCGCGGACATCTTTCTGGCATGAGAGGTTCCATCTGGAGTCTTTGCTTTGGCGGCAGCCGAGGCGCTGCGAGGAGTTTTTGGTTCCGCCGGTTTGTCGTCTTCGGTTGTCATGGTCTGCGGACATTATAGTAAGCAACAGTGGATTACGGCGAGGCATGAATAGACCCTCTAAACGTGCAGATCTGGGCTGTTCTCGGGGTAGAGGGGCATTGCGAGCATCATTGGCCGTCGGGCGACGGGAGCGCATGCAATTGACCGAAGCACCACCACAACAACAGCGCATATGTGTGTGATTTGGGCGAATAAGAAAAGGCTGTCCCGGCAACTCACCTTCTACCTGTACGGCATGCTGTCGGCAGCGGAATTAGGCGTTGCAGTGCTGCTGCCTGGGAGAGAGGCTGCCAGAGATTTGTGGGAGCTGGTGCAGAAGTAGATACGGTTTGAGTTGCCCAAAGGTCAGCTACAATGCGGTACGATCGAGTACGCATGTGCGAGTATGTATGTACTATGCGCAACTCTAGGTTCGATAACGGAACCCAACCAGTGTCTGTCGCGGGCTCGGGCCGGCGTGCGCAACTCAAAAAAAAATAAAGATGAGGGCGGTGAGTGGGAGAGGGAATCCACAGCTGCTCAGGTTTTGCACAAAAGAATGCAGTCAGACTTGCATTCGTGGTGATGATGACGGAGAAGCTGTCCCTCTCTGCGTGGCCCAAAAAGCAGGGCGATGCAACACTGCCTCTGCTGTAGGTACAGCACAACTAACTCTCGGGCGACCAATAGCGAGCGCTGGTGAGCTCAGTCTGTCAACAAACGGGACTCGGGTCTGGAAGGTGGGAACAGATGAGGTGGGCTGTGGGGCTCTTGGGCTCTTCTGGGCCTGGTTCCGATCAATGATCGCTAAACTTGATTTAAACTACAGATTGATGCACTAACGAGCCCAGACAGGGAGGCCCTGTAATTCGGAACATTCTGTTTACAGCTGGGCGAATCAGTACCCGGGACCCTGGACGGCCACACGAGAAGCCGGGAAGACACCCTGCTCAGGCGATCAGCAGCTGATAAGCACGGTAACTTTCCCACAACTTGTTGCAAGCATTTCCCACGCATTTGTGGCTGCCATTGTTTCCTCTGCCTCCTTGTGGCCAGCAGTTCATCAATTGCTGCCTTTAGCTTCGCGCATTACGCTAGCTCATGGCCCGTCGAGGGATTTGCACATGACAACGACGCCGCGTGGGAATAGTAGACCCATCTTACCCATCAACCTGCAAGCTGGAAGGATCCCAGTTTGCTAGGATTGCCTACTGCTTCCGTCTAATAGTTGGTTGGCATGTCTCAAGTGGAATATGTCATGAAACCATCACAACCCAGGTAGGGATGAATCCTCTGGCCACTGTTCGTTTCATACACATGTAAGGCGCATATTGGCTGTCAGTAAAGTCTAACCTAGGTGGCTCCGAGCTTGGGTTGCCACTGTCTGTCTGTGCCTGACGCACTCGAGGCTGGATGGCTGCACTCTCCTTACTGTTTATACCTCTTACAATTGACCACTATCAGTGCGAACATGCTTTGGGCTCGAAGTCACGGTTATACATTTCACAAGTCATGATTGTATCCACTTGATTTCTCTGAGTATTCAAGAGTGCTTGAACAAGATGGTTGACACTGATAGATCCAGGTCGGAGGGAAAGCTGTTGCAACGAGTATCGGACTCAAACGGATTTGTTTACATGAGGTCAATTTACTATCGCTTTAACGGATATCTCTGGGTTGAGGCATCTTCTTTCCCTATCCATCGTCTTCTAGACAAATCATCATACAGAGTAACGACCTTCCCAGCGGCAGATCGACTGTTCAGCGGCTTACAAGACGTGTGAGGCTCAAAGGCAAATCCCCACTCCCTTGTCTGGCTGCATTCCCATTTCCCTCATGCCTTGTTACCACGATGTACATAACTGAATCGCCTCGCACTGCTTCCCACAGCGCCCCCAAAGTCAAAATGTCCGCATCATGAGATTCGACCCCCACGTACAGGACTAGGCGAGCTTAGGAGCACATCAGATTTCGAAAACAGAAGCCGCCCTCCTTCTTCTCTCCGACGGGGGGCTTGCCCGTCCTGAGGTTTCGAATACAGCGGACGGCCTCCTCAAAGACGTGCTCGACGCCGGCGCCCGTCTTGGCCGAGCACTCGAGATACTTGACGGCGCCCATGCGGTAGGCGGCGGCGTCGCCCTCGGGGGCGCTGACCTTGAGGTCCTGCATGTCGGTCAGGTACTGGGACCAGTGCGTGTTGCGGGTGTCGATCTTGAGGCCGACCAGGAAGATGGGGACGCGGGGGCAGTACATGTGCAGCTCGTTGAGCCACTGGCTCTGGGCGTTCATAAACTTGCGGTCGCTGTTGATGCTGAAGCAGAGGAAGACGGCGTCCCACTGGAGGTACGAAAGCATAGACAGCTGGTGCAGCTGGCGATTGCCAGACGTGTCCCAGATCTCCAGGTCCGAGAGCTTGCCGTCGACGTTGATGAGTCGGCTGTAGAGCTCGTAGCTGGTCGGGTACCAGTTGCTGTCGAAGCTGTCAAAGTACCAGCGGCTACGACACGAGAGATCAGCATGGGTTGTTCTTTTTTTCTTCTCTTCTCCCCCGTTCAAATCTCAAAGATAGGACAAGGGGTTACTCACAGAAGCATGTTTGTCTTACCGGAGTTCTGGTCGCCGACGACAGCAAGTCTCATTCTCTCGTGCGGGCGCTCATACGAAGGAAGAGTCGCAGCAGCGCCAGACGATCCGATCGACATGCCAGTGAGCTGGCAACTGCTCGGGCGCGCGGAGCTGAAGACGCTTGACCAGCCGCTGGACAGTCTGTGGGCGGCATTGACGGTCGAGCTGACGATGCGATCTCGGCGACGCAGGGTGGGAGCATCTCCATCAGCCTTGGCCTTCTTGCTTCGATGCTGGTCGCCGTCGTGGCCGGTGTGAGCATCGTCCTGATTCTTTACATTCGTTAGTTTGTACCAGGTAGGTATTGAAGGTAGGTTTCCCGTTGAGCTTACCAACGAGTGCTTAGGGCGGGCAGAGGGGCCGGGCGCAGCGTTCAGATCAGAATGGACGCTGGGGACCTCTGTGATCCATCGAAGCATGTTGCCATTGGACTTCCAGAGTCCAGAGACGGAGAACGAGAAGTTTCTGGCACTGGGAGGCTTGAAATCTTTGGGAACCGGGGGCACAAAGTCGCGGGGGACTGGGTGCGAACGCAGCGGGTCGGGATGGTCTTGGACAATGCCCTCTCTGTCGGGAATGTTGAACGGCGATGAGCAAGCCTTGTTGGACGGGGCTGCGAAGCCCTCTCTGCGGGGGGTGTTGGGCGGCGAGAAGCATGCCTCGTCGGGCGGCAAAGGATGTCCCTCCATGATGAACTGATGATGCAGAAGCACGAAAACAATCAATGCGTGCAAGTCGCTGATGGACAGGGCAATGGATGTGATGAACGAGGTGCTCTGCAGCCCTTGGGGATCGGGTTGCTGGGTGAAGGTTGCAAAGATGGGAAGGTCCGCCGAGCTGCAAGAGCTTGATTGCAATTGTGTCAAGACAAACGGAACCTCATGCGCGCACCAGAAATATTTATTTGCAAAGGAACTGGGACTAGTGATTGGCTGCCCATCTTCACGCGCGCGTTCGTCTCAAGTTGTTGCAAACGTCGCTCCTAGAACCGTCAGGTTCAGTGGCTTATTCGACACGGGATAATGTTGTTTTCACGATTATCCAGTTGCCCTCGTGTCCTTGGCCGCTGTCTCTTGTTCTATTTCATCGCAATGAGTTTCACTTGGCGACAAGAGACAAACGATACTAGGCCAATGTATGTATTTTGTTCAAGTAGTTGAAAGACATCAAAGTCTGACCAATCTCTCTGATGGAGTGATCTAATATACGGCGAGCCTGGCATTTGGTTTCAGCTCTTCCTATCCATCTGAGGTAAGTCATTATCTTCAAATTTATTTATTGAGATCTACCATCTATATGAGTTATTCGTTAAGTTGCGAGCTGTCCTTGATGACCAACCACTTGAATACAAATAGAACTATCGACCATATTGTTCTCAGTACAAAGAAAGCCCCCAACGCAGGCTCCCATAATGATGGCTGTTGGACGCTAATGATCAAGATTATAAAACTTACACAATTCCCGCCATCAGATCCGAGGAGACAAGAATTTGAAATACTAATTCTCCAATCATGGCCGGGGTAGACACAGCAGAGGTTTTGTGACTCGTTAACATCTTGCCAGAAACTTTAGAAGCGAATATCCAGTGGTACCGAACAATCACGCGATGCCGTGCCGAACCGGACCGGGGTATTCAAATAGAGGACCCCCGCAACTCGGATCGGAGCCATGCCGTCCCCTTATAAGACTCAATTCCGCTTGATCTGGTCCCGGACGACTCATGAGAAGCTGAAATGCGCCGGCCAAGGTTTGCTCCCATAAACTGCCCGATTTCCTTGATCAATTGAGCTTGTCTTTTACAGTTGACAACATTCAAACCGAGCAACATGGCAATTTACAAGCGGACAGCTGGGATCACGGCACTGTGGTGCCTCATTTGGCATACTTGCGCGCAGACGACCACAGCCTCGGCAAGATGGCCGACCCAGACATTCGTCACAGAGCCAGGCCTCCACCCGCCACAGGCTGCCATCAACCACACAGACGACTCAGCCCTGGCTCCGGGATTGGTAATCTTCTCACAGGACGGCACCTACGCACCGGAGAGCGTAGCCCTCATCATGGACCGCAAAGGTGAGCTTGTATGGCAGACGGATCCAGCGATCGGCGATCTCCAGTACTTGAGCCCCTTTACTCTCTTTGGGGACAACGTGCTGGTGGGCTGGGCCGGGACCAGCGACAACGTCAACGGCGACTCCTTTGGCACCGTGACGATGTGGAACGACAGCTACGAGCCCATCTACAACATCACGCTGAGCGATCCGCAATTCGAGCAGCTCTACGGCAGATACGATTCGCTGCTCAACCAGCACGAGGTCTACATTACGTCTTGGGGCACCTTTCTGGGCCTGGTCTACGACCCTGTTCCTGCAAACCTGAGCGCGGTCGGCGGGCCAGAGAACGGCTGGATCCGCGACGGCGTGGTCGTCGAGATCGACGTCGAGACCAACGAGCTGCTCTTTGTCTGGCGCGCGTCCGACTTTATCCCGATCGAGGACTCGTACGCCCCCATCGAGAACGCACGGAGCGGGTTCGGTAACTCGTCCGAGAGTGGATGTTCATCTAAACTCGGTCGCCAAGCTCAACGGCAACATTGTCGTTTCCAGCCGCCACACCTTCCAAGCGATATACATTGACAGGCAGACCGGCGGCGTGAAGTGGATCATTCAGGTCAGTACCCGCCCTTCTCGCTCTCCCCTGCCTCTGCCGTTTGTGTCAAGTTTTGACAGGGTAGGACAACACCCGAGTTTTGGCACCGTATTGAAACATGCACAGGGCGAAGGAAAGAACGACTTCACCATGGACGCCGAGGCCGTCTACAGGTGGCAGCACGACATACGCATCGAGCAGACGGCCTCGGGCCTCATGATGCACCTGCACGACAACCAGAACAACTACACGCCGCCGTAGAACACGTCCTCGGGCCTGCTGGCGCGCATCGACGAGAACGCCCGGCATGTCCACTTCGTGCAGCGGTACGCGGACCCGGACGACGCGGTCTCGGTCTCGTCGGGCGGCAGCTACCAGCCCCAGCCCAACGGCCACGTCGTCGTGTGCCACGCCTCGCAGCCCGTGGTCAAGGAATACGCGGAAGACGGCAGCAGAGATCCGGGTCAAACTCAGAGGTCCAAGGTGCTGAACGTGATAGAAGTCGCCTTGTGCTGGAGTAGTACCTTGTTCTTGTAAGAGCATCGCAACAGAGGAGGGCCTGACGAATGCGACTTACTACGTTACTCACTAGTAGAGGATGACGGTGGTATTCGTCAAAATGAAGTCTTGATAGTCGCTAAATGACTCAGTGCCAGATGGCCCACACAATCCAAAGGGAGAGATGGTGTACATTTCGTTCAAGCCATTATCGACCAAAGCTCTGGAATCCCAACTTATGATCATACCGTTTATCCGGATCTGTTTGCCTTTCTCGTATGCAAAGTAGCCATTTGTCATCATTACGCCCTCTGGACTGTCACGAACGGGCGTTGCGCATCGGAATTTAATAGGCTCCAGTGTCAGTCGGCGGCAGTGAGCGCTAGCGCAAATCTATAGCATTCCTTGCGCTGACCTGGCCTTTCTGTAAAGATGATCAAACCGCTTCTCTTCACGATGACGTAATACTGGAACAGCTTAGACATTCGAATTCTGCACAGCAAAAAAAGTCCCGATGTTTTACGTTGGAGTGGTGTAATTATTGAATCGATCGATGCGGGTCAACTTAAACCCCTCCTCCATCATCGAGGTTCCCCGCTTACATGATGACCAATGAACCTATGATTCCTAAGCCGAGTGGGAATCGCTTCAAAACCGAGGACTTGCTCATACTTGCTTTATATTTATATCGTGTCCTACGGTTACTACCTCTCTGTAGACATACCAGCAATAACCAAACACATATCGCAACACATAATCATACGCAAGGTTCCCAACAAGATGGCCGAAAAGTCCAACATCCACCTCTACACGGCCCAGACGCCCAATGGCATCAAGGTGTCCATCGTTCTGGAAGAGTTGGGACTCAAGTATGAGGTACAGATCTTCGTCAATCTACCCTCTTGGCATATCGTACTAACTCGTGTCTCAAGACTACAGACATTGAATTCAGCAAGAACACGCAAAAGGTGCGTTTCTAAACTCAGACAAACGAGCCTTTTGTGCAAAGGACCACTCGTCATTGACAGCTCCCTCTTTCAAGGAGCCATGGTTCCTCGAGATCAACCCCAACGGCCGCATCCCGGCCCTCACAGACGTCTTCGAGGACGGCAAGCCCATCCGGCTGTTCGAGAGCGCCGCCATCATGCAGTACCTCGTGGACCGCTACGACAAGGACCACAAGATCTCCTACCCCTACGGCTCGCGGGAGTACTGGGAGGTGAACAACTGGGTGCGTATTTGCGTATCTTTTTGACTCAAGAGTTCGCGTACTGACTGGGACGAAACAGGTCTTTTGGCAGATGGGCGGCCTCGGCCCCATGCAGGGCCAGCTCAACCACTTTAACCGTAAGCAGGGGCGAATACTGAAGATTTATCTCTGTGAGACGTCTGGCTGACACGAAGAAAAAAATAGGCTACGCGCCGGAGAAGCTCCCCTACGCCATCGACAGGTACAAGAACGAGACCCGCCGCCTGTACCGCACCATGGACACGGCGCTGCAGTCGTCCAAGTCGGGCTACCTCGTCGGCGACAAGTGCACGCTGGCAGACCTGTCCTCCTGGGGCTGGGTGGCAGTAGCAGGTAAGTCTCTCCTACGACGCGGTCTAAGAGACTGCCCGAGCCGCCTTTTATCTGCCCATATCCACGATCTCTGTTACTGACTCGTTACCGCAAACAAAAAGCCGGTTCCGGTGTAGACATCAACGAGTTCCCTGCCCTGAAGAAGTGGAGGGACCTCCTCCTCACGCGCCCGGGTCTCGAAAAGGGCCGACACGTGCCCTCGCCGCACAAGGCCCTCGAGCAGGAGAACCTGACCGAGGAGCAGATTGCCGAGGCGGCCAAGAAGAACGCCGGATGGATCCAGGCCGGCATGAAGGAGGACAAGAAATAAGTTAGAGCCGGATGACAGGTCCCTAGCATTAATCATTCATCAACAACAAGCATAGCTCGTACGATTGCATCCCGATGCAGCCGATCATTGAAAGCGCTTTACCAATACGTGTGATTTTCGTGATATTGTATCGTATCAAATTACTGCTAAACAAGTAAACACGGATCGCGGGGATTTCTTTGTCATTGCTTATTTTCCAGACAATCCCACGGCCGGCCTCCACTCGAAATGGTGCTTGCCCTTCTCCGGCCCGCCCACCGGGTCGCTCTTCTTGTCGTACATGTGCTGCCCGAAGAAGTCGAGCTGCGCCTCCATGAACTGCGTCGGCAGCTCCGCCGACGTCTGGTACTTGAAGTACTCGAGGCCCTGGCTGACCGAGGGCACGGGCGTGTCCGCCGCGACGGCCCGGAGGACGACCTCCTTGGCGGCCGGGTACGCGCCGCGCAGCTCGCGGCCGACCTCGGGGTGCGCGAGCAGGTTGTCCACGTCCCCCTGGGCGTAGACCCCGTCCAGCAGGTCCACGATGTGGTCGGCCTGAATGATGCAGCCGCCGCGCCAGAGCTGCATGATCTTGCGGTAGTCGAGGCCCCAGCCGTCGGCGCGGTCCTTGCGCCGGATCACGTCCATTCCCTGGGCAAAGCAGGCCAGGAAGCAAAAGTACGTCGTCTGGTGCAGCAGCTCGACCACCTCGCGCTTGTCGTCGCGGGACCACGGCTGCGCCTCGACGCCGCCCGACGCCGCCTTCTTGTTGTCGATGCGCCGCTGCAGATCTGCCGACGCGCACCGGAACAGGTGCGCGCTGAGGATCGAGGCCGCCGGCGAGTGTAGCGTGACGGCCTGCTCGCACGTCCAGGTCCCGGTACCCTCCTCCTCGGTCACGTCCTGGGTGACCTTGTCGCGCACCTCGTCGACGACGCGGCTGCCGTCCTCGTTCTTGGCCCGCTCAATGTCGACGCCGATGGCGACGAGGAAGCAGTTCCGCAGCGGGCCGGACTTGTTCCACGACTGGAAGATGTCGGCGACCTCGTCGTGGCCGAGACCGAGGCCCTTGGTCAGGATGTACCAGACTTCGGCGATGGCCGACATCATGCCCTGCTCGATGCCGTTGTGCACCATCTTGACGTAGTGGCCGGATCCGGCAGGGCCAACTGGGTTGGTACACGGGCGGCCCTGTTCGTCCTTTGCCGCCACGGTCTTGAGGAAGGGCATAGCCTTCTCGAGCGCCTCAGGCGTTCCTCCTGGCGACATTGACGGGCCATGGCGGGCACTCTGGTAGCCGCCCGAGACACCGCATCCGATGTAGTGAATGCCCTTTGGATCCAGCATCTTCTGACGCCGCTCCGTGTTCGTCCAGTGCTCGTTGCCGCAGTCGACGATGAGATCGCCCTTGTTGAGGTAGGGCAGGAGTCCCTCGACACACTTGTCGGCCGGGCCGCCGTGCGGCGTGCTGAACACGAACAACTTCGGTAGGCCCTCGGTTTCTATCGACTTGCAGACTTCCTCGTAGCTTTTTGACCTGCGTACTTTGTCGTCCAACTGAATGTCCTTTCCTTGCTTCTCGAGCGCATCCATATTCTCCTCACCTGTTTAATGATGAGCCAAGACTCAAGATCACTATGTCACAAGGTTTTGCACTTACTAGGGTCGAAAAAGTGAACCTCATAACCATGTTCCGCAAAGAGAAGCGACATCATTGCGCCCATACTCCCGACGCCGAGCATACCGAGCTGAAAGTCGTTAGGGTCAGAAGAAACAACTTGGTCTCGGGATGTACTCACTTTCTTGATATCTGCCATGATGCAATGTTGTTTGAACGAAGAGACTGCTACAAGTTTTATGATGTTATCACTTTCGAGAAAGATTTGGTTAATATGAAGTTTGTTATGGTGAAAAGAAAGGCCTCTGAAGAAATTTTTATGTATAAGTATGGGTGATGACCGCCTTCGACAAAACGTCGTTGTACGCCTACGCATAAGGGTTACAGGCAATAGGGCCGTTTGGGTACATCAGAGTTACGTATGGGATGGAGCCAACAGCGGTTAGTCATTGACGTCACAGCCCACGCCTCGCAAGGACACGGCAGTCGATTCAAACACGAACCTTGATGCTCTGATCCACTGGTATACGACGAAGAAGTTTGCAAGATCATCCAAGGTCAGCTCACTATTGATTGAGACGAAATAGAAAGCCGACCAGCAATGATTGTCCTGCCAAGGCGATATGAGAGGATCGCCAAGGTTCGCATGGCTATGTATAATACACCAATCTGTCTAAGCCAATCAAAGATGAGATCAGGTACCCCACGACAACACAAATCCAGGTCACAAGTCAAGTACGATAGGTATTGCCAATAATCAGATCGTGTCTATTCTTATATAACTTAAGAAAAAGCACAGATTTCTTCTCAATAGCATACAGCTCGATTCGTTTCATCTCAATGATTAGATGAAATTCCAAGGCGCTTTTTTGTGTAGGTATTAAAATTGTCCCCGCTGCTCGTATGGGTCTGACATTGTTGACATTTTGGGTGCGCGGATGTCTCGAGCAGTTATCTCGATACGCTCTTTGAGGGGCTTCTTGGAGGGGCTTGCCTCGTTCAGGCTTGTACGGGATCGAGCGCTTTTTTCATTCTTTTGAATATAAAGACAAGAGACTTTGCTCTGACTGAACGGAACGGATGGTAGGCATCTTATATAGATAAGCATGACTCCATGCCGCCATTGACCAAGTCCTCTGTAGATCCCATATCAGCACTGCAGTGCGATATGCGCTGTTCCAACAGGATTGAGAACAAACGTACCTATTGAGAGTCTTGGTGCCATCCAAAGGTCGGAACTCGCGTTGTCCATCTGTGACCCTGCACGACTTCTTCATGGTATGGTGCAGGCGACATCTTGTGTCGAGAGCTGGAAACACCTCTTTAATGCGATCGGAATGCTTCCCAGCCACATTGCCCGTGGGGCTCAGCTTCAGCGCATAAGAGGCTATAGCAGCGTCGGAAGTCTGATGTCCGGCGTGGGAAGGTTCGGACGAATATATCTCGGCAGTAATCTTGGTGATGCGGATAGCACATTGTCGACGACGACCTTGGCCTGGTACTTGGCAACTGCTCTGGCGGATCAGTAGGAATGTCCAATGTGCGTTGGCATTGTCAGAATTGCAGAACAGATAGGCAGAAAGGAACAAAAAATGTGTATACATAGTTGTCTTGTATCGCAACCTTAACGAGGAATAATTGGAGGGCAAGTCGGATTTGGATGTTGTGATAGAGATCAAGTTTGGAGGGAGGGCCATCTGCGAAAGGCGAGCTTGTCAACTACATGTAGACACGAAAGTATTCAAGAACAACCCGGCAGTAGGTAGCAGTGCTGTGCTTGCCAAATACAAGTGTTTCCATGAAGTCATGGGTAAATTGAAGGAAGGCACGCGCAGTCTCGATGCTTCGATTTGATGCCATGCACCTTCTCTCTATATGGTTCATCCCATTTTCAGCAATTCAACTCAACTCTAGACGGAAAGACGTCCGATCAGTCTGCGCCGTAATCTCAGGCCATCAATAGACTCCTCGTGGTTTCCTGTACTAGTGATGATTTCAACTGAAATTTGCAGCGTGGCTCTATTATGGGTTGCCATTGTCAAGATCGACCATTCCAGACACAGTGACAGTGATCTCGCCAGTAAGAGTACCTACATATTCCTGGAATGGACATCACCATCATTATCTTGAACACGAAGTTACAAGCGAATGCAAACACCAGCTATCTCGACAAGCAGCCGATAGCTGTTTGTAAAATCAACACTGTATAGTACAAGACACCGACAGTGGAGATTACACGATTGATATTTACCAATTGTACGATCATGAACGTACAGCAGGCTATACTGGACCCTCATTTCAACGAGTGACTCTTCTTCTCTGTTATCAATGGTGGTCAACACGCGGGATTGCCTATCTATGTTGCCCCTTGGCGAGAGCAGATTTAATAATCATGGTCTTATGGGACCAACAAGGGACGATCAGACCAAATATGACTTGAACAAAAATATGTTTCGGGGAACCAACTTTCCTTCGTCGGCACCTTCAATGCACACATCGACTACCTACATAGATACTGCTCATACACGAGGCAGGTCCGAGTGAACGCTTGGAATCAAGGACTATCTTGTGCCTACGTACAGAACCGAAGACAACGACCAAGGTACCTACCTGTAAGTACGGTAGACTCATAGCTGAACAGAATAACAGCCTAGACCAAAGCACACACCAGTTACCACAGAATAGACAGCCCGTGCGCCACGACCAGCCCAGGCTAGATCGGGACATGAACCATATGACCACCACTATCAACACCAAGCACGTGGCTCTGGAGCCGCCCCGGCCTCCATGGCAGAGAAGCCGGGAAAAGAGATGTCCCAAAAACCATGGCTGAAGTCGAATCCGTCTAGAAGATCACCAACGGAAGGAGCTTGACGGACAAAGAAAGGACTCATGCACGAGGCCAAGTAGAGAACTCCAAGCCGCGGATTTGAACAGCTCAGAGGTCTCGCGGCCCAGAAGCCCGGGTCTATAGATGGTAGTCAAGACCGCGTCCAAGACATGCATCCGCATTCGAGTCAGGACGTTGACTGCTTGCGGTGAGGGCCCAGACACGCATGCGGACGAGGTATAGGCTCGCACTATAATGCCGCTTTTTCTGGGATGAAAAGATTCTCGCCCTCGCTCACTTATACCATATGGGATATACTCCGTCCTCCGCCCGTCTGATCCCGCATCTGGCGGACGAACCCCGCGGGCAGAGAGTCTGTACATTCCTCATCGAGCCAGATTGGCGAGTTTTCGCCCCACCTGGACGGCATATACCTGGTCTGTATTACTGGATTGCGAAGGGATCGCGAGTTATCTCTGCCAATCGAGACGCATGCAGTTCGGCTTATACGGCAGTTGGCTTCGCTCATGAGCAGTTTCTAGTCGGCGGCAGCAGACTCCGGCCCTCTCTGATGGCCGGGTTCGCCGCAGACCATCGATCGAAGCACTTTTCTTCTTCTTCGATATTATACTCACTTGACCCCTCCCATCGGTGTTGGCTGGCACTGACCTGCCTCCCCAGACGAACCTTGCATAATCGGAACCAGCCAGGAAAAGGTCTGGTGCCGTGCGCAGGCACAACGTCTGTGCGAAAACTATGCATGGGAACAGACTCATGTGTCTAGGATTATTTCCCACCCACGGAGTCGGAGCGCCCACTATGCAAGTCAAAGTTGTACGTACCTAACCCATATCATCCGAATTTATCTTTTTTCTTTCTGCGCTCCCTACGTACTCCAACCCGAGGGAATGCGCATGTCCCCAGAGAATGAAGGGCGCGCAAGCCACTGGGAGGTTTCAGATGCCACCTGCAGGGACGGCGCACTCCAATGGTGAGGGGCATTCCCGTTTCGTTCCAGGCCGTTTTCTCCTCTCTCCCTGCCTCGCCTGCCTCCTCCTGTTTCTCAGGCGGCAGAAGAAGGAGGCAGCAGCAACAGCAGCATAAGCGCTTTGGCTTTTCAGACACGAGCGCGCTTGAGCGAAACGTTTTCTCTTCTAATTGCCTCTACACCAAAGGTTTCGAAGATCAGACTGGGGGCAAAGAAGGAGGAAAAGGGGTCGCTTCCTGCTTCCTCTCCTTACACGCGATCTGATTGATCATTGGACCGAGCAAGATCTTGCCTTCATGGCATTGAAAGATTTCCGTTGCCACATCTACTTTTTTTTTCTGCTCATGAAATTCTGAATGGGTGGCTCAATTGAGGGAGAGGCAAGACATGCATTGGCGTTGGACGAATAAGGAGCCGCATTCGTTGGGATACTACCATATAAGGCAAGTGATAAAAAGAAGAAAACCCGGGTAAGAGTTCAGACATGCACGACATTGGCGGTTTACATACCTACTACACACACTTTTCTGGGAGTCCAGTCAGATACATAGGCTATTGGCTGCGAACCCCTTACGAATGCGTTCATGCGATGATGCGTTCGCGGAGGGAAGTCATTTGCATGTAGGTATTGGCAGAGAAAGTGTGTGCAGCGGCGGGATAGAACGGGTTTTCCTTTTCTTTTTGATCTGGACCGGTTTTTTCCCCTCCTGATCAGACAAACAAGATTCGAATCTGCATCTGAGACCAGACGCCCAGCCGTTGAGAAATTGAACATGGTTTGGTAACATTGACGTAGATCACGACGTTGGGAGCCGCCATATACAAAAAGAAAAGAGGATAGAGTTGTAAAAGAGGCAGAAGGGAAAGATGGGAAATCGTGGCATGTCCGTGGTGGTTGGATGCGTGTCTCTCTCTCATGCTGGCGGTGATGGGTGGTTAGAAGGATGGACGGTGGTGGGATGGGAAATCTTATCAACGTACAGACTATGTACAACCTTCTTGGCGTTGACGAATTCAGACATGCGGAACCATGTCGTGCCGCGTGTTCTTGTCCAACGGCTTGCCTTTTTCTTTTTCGACCCCCATGTTAAAATTTTTTTTTAAAGTCCACGCGCGCATGATAACTCTATGCGTACACGCTTTCTTGACTTCCGTACCTACACATGCCGAATGTAAATCATGAGTGAAAATTCCAGCCCGATGAGAAAGCTGTTCCGTTGAGAAATACTGCACCGCCGGCGCCCGTTCGTTCGTTTTGCCGTTGGGCGGCGGATTGGTTGGTGGGATTGATTCGGGTTCTCATGCATGCATATCATCAAGACAGATATATATCTTCTCTATAGCGAAAAGACTACAATACACAGAAACGCAGGGGTGGGCAAAGAGCCTTCTCCCGACTCTCGATCAACGGAGGCAGCCATCGCCGGACAATGGCCACTGCACAACCCCCCCGGAGGAAGATCGTGCGATCGCACAAGTGGTAGGATTTCCCCCGGGGATGCAATTCTCGTCGCTCTTCCAACGACCGAAAAGGCCCGCTTCAGTCTCGGGGGTATTCGCACCTTTCTCTCATCTGATGACCATGTACGTCCGTCCCCGCGTCCGTCCCCAGTGCAGACGGGCAAGTTTTTCTTCTTTCTTCTTTGCTGC
>JACVEI010000694.1:0-16426 GCA_018115615.1 Pestalotiopsis sp. DP-2020a | reverse complement strand
TGCTATCGATGCTCAAGCGCATGGGCAAGAAGATTGTAATCATAACAGAGGGCCCACAAGACGCACAAGAGAGAGCAGTCAGGGACCTTGGCATTGCCGGCTTCGTCTACTTCCTGGCTACCACGAATCATTTCGGCGTGTCAAAGGTTGATGGCTTGTTTCCTAGAGTTCTCGAGCATTTAGGAATCTCTCCAAGTGACATGGCCTATGTCGGAGACAACGAACAGCGAGACATGAAGCCAGCAATGGCCCATAGTGTTTTGTGCGTCCATTTTGCAGAGGCGGAGCACATTGCGCTCGATGCGTCGCCGCCCCGAATCAACACGCTGCGAAAGCTACAATACATCCTCTCAGGTGAGATCTCATGATCAGATGTGGCATCTGGGGTAATCTATTGGCCGGGAACTTCTACTGCATAGCATTGTGGTGAGTGTTGGTACCGCTCAGTCGAGCCGACGAATGATGACAGCTCCGACAAGCTGCGCCTTTTACCCGATTCTTACTCCCTGCAGGAGCAGGGAGTCAGCTGGAAAATTTCTACTTATGCCCATGTCACGAACACTTACCACAATCACTGCCAAACTCAACATTGTGAGCATCCCTTGGAAGATTGCTACGATGCGTGTAATCAACACACGTACCCTTGAGCTCCACGAGTCTACTGACCGTCCATACGCGATTCTTTCGCACACCTGGGGTGAGGAGGAAGAACCCTTCAGCAATACCGTGAGTGGCGCAGCGCCCATGCCGAATATTTTGCCAAGAATGTTGAAGCAGTTGCGGATGGAAGCGTTGAGCCAGCGGGAATCACCATGCTCAAGCGTATCAAGCGCGGAGACAACCCGGCAGAGAGCGAAAGGGCGCGATACCAAGGCATGNCAGCGGGAATCACCATGCTCAAGCGTATCAAGCGCGGAGACAACCCGGCAGAGAGCGAAAGGGCGCGATACCAAGGCATGATCAAGATCCTCCGAAGCGCAGAGAGGGCTTTGAGTGACGGCTACAGATATATATGGGTCGACACATGCTGCGTCGACAAGACGAGCAGTGCAGAGCTACAAGAGGCCATCAACTCCATGTTCAAGTGGTACGATTGNGATCAAGATCCTCCGAAGCGCAGAGAGGGCTTTGAGTGACGGCTACAGATATATATGGGTCGACACATGCTGCATCGACAAGACGAGCAGTGCAGAGCTACAAGAGGCCATCAACTCCATGTTCAAGTGGTACGATTGCGCCAAAGTGTGCTACGCATACCTGTCGGATGTGGACAGCAGGACCCCTGGACAAGGCGACTTGACGAGCTCCCGGTGGTTTTCTCGGCGCTGGACACTTCAAGAGCTCCTCGCACCCCGTGAAGTTCTCTTCTTTAACATGAACTGGAAGAAGCTAGGGCGTAAGTATGATTTCCTGGATGTTCTAGCGAAAAGGACTGGCATTCATCGTTACTTCTTGCACACAGGAGCTGATCGACTAGAAGAGGCCAGCGTAGCTACCAGAATGTCATGGGCAGCCAGTCGCGAGACGAAACGGTTGGAGGACAGGGCATACTGCTTGCTGGGTCTCTTTGGCATCCATATGCCCATGCTCTACGGCGAAGGAGCTCTCGCTTTTGAATGACTTCAACTCGAGATCATGAAAAGTTCCGACGATGCTTCCATATTGGCTTGGGACTACTCCGGGACGTGGATTCCTGCCTCGCATGATCTGATTGCGAGACTCGAACGGACGGGAAGTGATGGCTGGACGTATCATGGCGGCTTGTTGGCGACATCTCCGGACCAGTACGCAAAATGCCACCAGATCCGCAACATAAAGACCGTGGGATATGAGACGATGACTTCTTTCTCCATGTCACAACATGGCCTAGAACTCGAGACTCTCATAGCCCAGGATCCATCGGTACCAAACCTCTTCTATGCGATTCTATCATGTGGGATGGTTGACCATGACATACCTGGATATCATGACCTCGTGATTCCGCTCATAACGGCCAATCAGAAAGCCGTGGTTAGCCCGTTTGAGGGTGTTGCGGCCGTGCGCGCAGCATGGATGACTCCGATGACAGTCACAGAAAGCTTCAAAGCCAACAAAATGGTCTCGAAAATTCGAATCGTTGACAAAACCAAGTGGCACACCCAGACTCGGCTAGGCCTCCAGTTCAATTGCCATCTCTTTGATCCGGAGTGGGAACTAGTGGGAATGTACCCTCCCGGACCCGATGTCTTGCGTATTCGTCCAAGAGGTGGCCTTTACGAGGAGGGTCGCAGCGTGCCAATGGTGCACTTTCCATGGGATGCACAGACGAGGCGGCTCTTCTGCTGGAAGAACAAATCCAAAGATTCAAGAATCATCGTGTCCATCCACCTCGACGCCGCACAAAACTCGCGCTGCACCGCACTTGATTATTCGAACCCTCGAGTGACCTGGTGCTGGATTGCCAGGCTAGAAGAACCCTTCACTCTGGAGTGCGCACAGAGAATTTGTTCCGACACTCGACATTACGTTCGCCAGCAGAAACGGCTGCAGCTTTTTGAGCTGCAGAGTTCCGATGGACGACCGGTACCCTACCATGAGATTTTGAGTCCCTTTCAAGTCCGTGATCTTGAATTGGTCCTGAGCCACCTAAGCCCCAGGACGGACCATGGCAACGAATCCGTGGATATCAATCGGCTCATGTAGAGCCATTCAGATAACATATCGAGATCGTCGTGATAGTATAGCCGGACATAGTATATTATACTTACAAAAGTCTTCGTCCGGCCTAGGGAATTTACTTTGTTCGAAAGTTGCAAATTTATTATTCAAAAGAGGAAATACTGAATTCAGATGAATTTTAAACTAAAAAAGTTCTTCCTAAATCTATTAAATTATTTTTACAAAATGAATTTATATTTTGTATTATCGTAAAAAGAAAAAGCGTACTTTCGCCGACACGACCTCGGTACAGAGATTTTGTAAGATTATTATACGTAAATGTAGAGTATACCAACAAAACTAGCGCTTGCAAACCCATCCAATAATATTCCGCACAAAACCAACAGCTCCAACCAAACCCACCATTCCTCATCGACCATAGAACCGGACCTCGGCAATGTCTTGGCCCTTCTTCGCAGTCTTCCGAAAGAATCTCGACCTTTTTTCGAGGGCCGATCCGATATGCCGGATCCGAGCCGCACACCAGCTTTCGTGGACGTCTCCCCCAAAAGCCGCTAGACAGGCCCTCCCCTGGGGTGATTCCTGGGCCTTCCCGAACCGGGCTTCGTCTCGTCTCCGAGCTTCGACTTTCCCTTTCGCCTTCCCCACCAGCGAGCCAGAGATAAGGAGACCCCCAGCCAACGCTCATTGGCCCCGTCCCGCACCTCCCCGGGGGCGAATTCATCTCGGTCATTACGATTCGTTATGGGGATGTTCTTGTCATATCTGTATCTTGTTTGCTCCTGCTATCTATTGTAATCTGGGTCGGCTGGCGGCAAACCATATATGGCTTGTCGTTTTGAGTTTGGACGAACACGGTACTATTCTAGACCTATTATACACAGCGCGGCCATGTTAGCACCGAGTAAGAGAAACAAACCAGTCTAGAAATGTATAATCCCCCCGAGCCCTGGCCCGGCCATGTCCCCCAATATGCAAGGGATCAAGTGATAAGACATTCGATCAGCTCCGTCGCATGCGCGTCCCGTATCGCAGACAGCCGACACCCATCGCCTGCGGGCTCGACGAGGAGATTCGTTGATAATGAGCGACGATGCCGCGCCGCCGAGGGCGATTCGCTTCTCTTGGCTCTCCGTCCCCAAGCCTGCTCGTTCAACTTCCAAGCTGTATAGCTGCGACTAGGGCATCACAATGGCAACAGACATCAGCCACACGCCGCCCGACCTTGGCGACGGGGAAAAGTCCCCCGAGACCACGTACGAAAAGGACGGGGTCAAGACGGCGCACAACCTCCACGCCGGCCAAGATGTCGAGCTCGAGAACGGCCACCTCGCCGAGCTCGAGGTGGACATGTCGCGGGTTTTGTCCAGGGTCGAGGAGGAGGGCGACTACGAGGCCGACACGTCGCCGTTTCCAATGGTAAGGGCCGTGGTACCTGAGACGGACGACACGGCGATTCCTGTCAACACGTTCCGGGCTTGGCTGCTCGGCATTGTAAGTTGATATGATGCTTTCGTACAAATGACCAACCTAACGGAGTGCCTTCCAGATCTTCGTCTTCCTTGGCGCCGGAGTGAACCAGTTCTTCTCGCTCCGCTACCCCGGAGTCCGCATCGTGTCGCTGGTCGCCGAGCTCCTCGCCTTCCCCCTGGGCGTCGGCCTCGCCAACACGCTGCCCATCGGCCGCCTCAACCCGGACCGCCACTTCAACATCAAGGAGCACGCCCTCGTCACCATCATNGCCGTGGTACCTGAGACGGACGACACGGCGATTCCTGTCAACACGTTCCGGGCTTGGCTGCTCGGCATTGTAAGTTGGTATGATGCTTTCGTACAAATGACCAACCTAACGGATTGCCTTCCAGATCTTCGTCTTCCTTGGCGCCGGAGTGAACCAGTTCTTCTCGCTCCGCTACCCCGGAGTCCGCATCGTGTCGCTCGTCGCCGAGCTCCTCGCCTTCCCCCTGGGCGTCGGCCTCGCCAACACGCTCCCCATCGGCCGCCTCAACCCGGACCGCCACTTCAACATCAAGGAGCACGCCCTCGTTACCATCATGGCCAACGTGTCCTTCGGCTTCGGCTCAGCCGACGCGNCCGCCACTTCAACATCAAGGAGCACGCCCTCGTCACCATCATGGCCAACGTGTCCTTCGGCTTCGGCTCAGCCGACGCGACCAACATCATCCAGGCCGCCCGGCTGTACGGCTTCACCATCCCGCCGGGCTTCTCCATCCTCGTCGTGCTGTGCTGCCAGCTGAGCGGCTACGCCGTCGCCGGCCTGTCCAGCCCCTGGCTCGTCAAGCCCGCCAGCATGATCTGGCCCGGCGTGCTGAGCAACGTGGCGCTGCTGTCGTCGCTGCACTCGCGCGCCAACGCCGTCGCCGACGGCTGGCGCATCACCCGCATCAAGTTCTTCATGGTCGTCTGCGCCGCCGCCTTTGTGTGGTACTGGTTCCCCGGCCTCATCTGGACCGGCCTCAGCTACTTTACCTGGATCTGCTGGATCGCGCCCAACAACCTCGCCGTCAACCAGGTGTTTGGCATGGTCACCGGCATGGGCTTGTTCCCGCTGACCTTTGACTGGTCCATGATCGCCTACAACACGAACCCGCTCCTCAGCCCGCACTGGGCCGCCTTGAACGTCTTCTTCGGCTTCGCTTTCTTCTTCTGGATCATTACTCCCGCCCTCTACTATACCAACACTTGGTTCACGGCGTACATGCCATTCTGCACGGCAGATGTGTACGATCGTTTCGGTGACGTATATGACACGTCGCAAGTCTTGACCAACAACGAGTTCGACCAGCAAAAGTACTCGGCCTACTCGCCACCTTACCTTCCTGCGACTTTTGCGTTTGTTTACGGGCTGTCTTTTGCCTCCATCACTAGGTACGTTCCAAAACCGTCAATGAAGCTGAGCGGATTCAATACTAACCGATTAGTGTCTTGTCTCATGTATACTTCTTCCACTGGGACGAGATCAAGCATGCCCTCCGCGGCACACTCAAGCTGGACATCCACGCTCGTCTCATGCAATCGTACAAGGCCGTAAAGTGGTGGTGGTGGGCCGCGATCCTTCTCGTCGTCCTGGGCATGAGCATCGGCACCGCCGTGGGCTACGACACAGGTCTCCCCTGGTGGGGCGTCATCCTCGCCTACATCATCCCAGCCGTCTACATGATCCCGTGCGGCATGATCCAGGGCGTGACCAACGTCGACGCCAACCAGCTCAACGTCCTGGCCGAGTTTATCGGCGGGTACATGTTCCAGGGCAAGCCGATCGCCAACATCCTGTTCAAGATCCTGAGCACCGACGTCGTCGGCCAGGGGCTCTACTTTGCGTCCGATCTCAAGCTCGGGCACTACCTCAAGATCGCGCCTACGACGCTCTTCTTCGCCCAGGGCATCGCCACCGTCCTCGGCGCCCTGACGCAGACGGGCGTGACCCTCTGGATGCTGGGCAACGTCGAGGACATCTGCGAGGAGGGCCAGCAGAACGGCTTTAGTTGTCCTAACGGCAGAACCACCTGGTCTAGCTCAGTTATATGGGGTCTCGTCGGGCCCGCTCGCCTCTACTCGGTCGGCGCCATCTACTCTGGGCTGCTGCACTTCTTCTGGATCGGCCTGATCCTGCCGCCCATCACCTACTTCCTCTGGAAGAAGACGGGGTCCGACTTTGTCCGCAAGATCAACTGGCCCCTCATCTTTGTCGGCACGTACAACGTCCCGCCCGCGACCGGCATCAACTACTCGTCGTGGTACATTGTCAACCTCGTCTTCAACAAGATCCTGTACCGCCGCTTCTACGCCTGGTGGACCAAGTATAACTATGTGTTGGCCGCCGCGCTGGACACTGGGCTGGCCATCAGTGGTATTGTCATCTTCTTCGCCGTGACATACGGCCCGAACGCGCAGTTCCCGGACTGGTGGGGAAACACCGTGTGGCAGAACACGGCGGACGGTCTGGGGCTGCCGTGGTTGCAGATGCCGGATGTTGGATATTTCGGACCGGCCAACGGGACTTGGACATAGTCGACGTGAGATATGGTTTAGAGCGCCACTCGACTTGGAAGATTGGTGGCTATATAGGTGATGTAGTGTTTGGTTCTATCTTTAACTTCTATCGACGTGAACATGTAAATGACTAGAAACTCGAACCTCAAGACGTGTCAGTAATACGCGCCGGTGAATAGTATAAATATTTTCATGTTAATTTAAAACGTCAAGGCTTGTCGCGCCCGAGTCCCTCCTTGTACACGGCCAGCGCCCGCTCTCTCGAGTCCTTGTGTACGACAATGGGTTTCGGGTAGCCCATCTTCTCGACCTTCTTGCCGGCGCCGCGGCCGTACGGGTCGTGGACCTCCTTCTCGGTGCAGCCCCGCAGCTCGGGAACCCACTTCTTGATGTACTCGCCGCGGGGGTCGAACTTCTCGCTCTGGAGGACGGGGTTGAAGATGCGAAAGTAGGGCTGCGGGTCGACGCCGACGCTGGCGCTGAAGCCCCAGCCGCCGTTGTTGGACGCGAAGTCGCCGTCGATCAGGTTCTCCATGAAAAAGCGCTCCCCCATGCGCCAGTCGAGCAGCAGGTCCTTGGCCAGGAACGACGCCACGATCATCCGGCACCGGTTGTGCATCCACGACATGGCCTGCACCTGGCGCATCGCCGCGTCGACGATGGGGAAGCCTGTATGTCCCGTCTTCCACGCGTCAAAATGCGCCGTGTTGTACGACCAGGTGATGTTGGAGTATTCCGGCTTGAAGGGCTTGTTCATGCTGTTCATCGTTAGCTTCATGTTACCGTCGAACGCGGACTTTCAGACTACGAACCAGATATACGGCCAATTCACGAGGACGTGCTTATAAAAGTCGCGCCATGCCACTTCGCTGATCCAAACCTGGATTCCCTCCATGCCGGCATCCAGCTTCTTGGTCTTGTTCCTGTCGCGTGCATACCGGACCGCGGTTCGCGCACTTAGAGTGCCGGCCGCCAGATGCGCAGATATATTCGAGGTGGTAATGCCTGCAGGCAAATTCCTCGCATTGTGATACTGGCCAATCTTCTCCTCGCAAAACTTCTCGAGCCTTGCCTTTGCTTCGTGTTCACCCGCGGGCCATATGGCGTGCAGCCGTTGCGCATCCTTTTCGGAGAGTCGCTTGCCCTCTGGCACGTCGGGGATCTCGCAGTCGAAGAGGGCCGCGACCTTCTCTCGGGCGTCGGCCGGGTTCTTCTCGGGAGGATCAAACAAGTCGAGCAGCTCGGGGTCGGCGTGGATCTTGGCAATCCAGGTCCGTTTCCACGGGCTGTAAACAGAGTACTGCTTGCCGGTGCCGCTGGTGAGCAGCCCAGGCGGGACGACACAGGTGTCGTGGACTACCTGCATATCAATGCCCTTCTCGGCACACGTTCTCACCAGGCTCGCATCTCGGCGCAGTTCGTCGACCTCGTATTCCATGTTGGCAAACAAATGGCTTACACCCCATTCCTCCAGAAATTCGACAATGCGCTCGGGTATCTCTTTCCGCCTCTCTACGGTCTCGACATACAGTGGGATGTCGAGCGCGGCCAGGTCCCTCTTGAGAACATGCAACGTGCGGATCATAAAGTCGACGCGGACGGGCGCTGTCAAGTGCGCCTCAAAGTCCTCGGGGCTAATTATATACAAACCGATCAATGGTATCCCGGCCTCTTTGGCCTTCTGACTGGCCAGCCAGAGGGAGCGATTATCGCCAGTGCGCAGATCCATCTTGAACCAGTGCACCACGGCATCCTTGGCCTGGACGCCCTGTCGCGCCTGCGCCGTATCTTCCAATGCGCCGAGCAACGTGTTGATGGGGCGCGGGATCTCGTCGTTATTATAGGCGAGCGCGCGGGCATTGCTCATCTCGTGCGGGTAGTACTTGCGCAGCACGATGCCGTGCTCTTCCGCCTCGGCGGCGAACGGGTGCGGTTCGCGCAAGTCCGAGGAGCCGTTGGCGAGCTTGAACTTTTTACTCGAAGCGGCGACGTCCTCAGGCTCGACGTCGGGGACCTTGCGCTTCGATGGCCGTCCTCGCTTGAGAGGCATGGTCGCGGCGGCAAGGTCCTCCGTAGCAGCAGGAGACTTGCTCTTCGGTGGCCGGCCTCGCTTCAGTGGCATGGTGTACATGGTCGCCAGTAGGAAGCGTGATGGCCAGGGTTGCGATGCTCTACAAGGAAACCGAGCGACAGTGGGATGCGACAAAGAGATCAGAAACAAAGTGCGAGGGCGTGAGATCATTGGCGTAACCGAGGCCTGAGACTTCTCAGCTCGAAATAATGCATTAAATTGGAACCTACATTTATTATTTTTCTGGACCTGTCTCGCTCCAGCTCTTTTCTGCGATGTCATGACGCAAAGAACAGGCCGGCGATCGAGCTTTAAGCTGTGCTTGGATGATCTATCATCTGGCGGCTTGAGCTAGGGAAACTTAACCGTACTGGGGGAGACCCATGTTGCTTGTTTGGGTTCCATCAACCAGCAACACGTCAGTTTCGCACCAATCGCGTGTCAACAGCTTCTCTTTGAGGACATGGAAATGTTGCATATATGCTTGCATCGGCGACTGAAAAGTTCGATTTCAGGCATAGTAAGATCAAATATTTGTCTAACATACCTGTAGTCAGCTATCAAAGTCTGTGGATCTTGTAGTAGGTCACCTCGTTATGCTTGCAATTTCATCAGCAGAAACTCGGGATTCGTTTTCATAATGGAGTCACTGGTAAGAATCGTGTCCGCTCGAAGAGCAATTGAAGGTTGAGCGAGGCGATACAATGGTGCTGAGCACACATGGAGGGTCGTGGCAAAACCGACGAAATAGGGCGAGTGTTCACCAAGAAAGTCGATACGTGGAAATTCGTCGGAATGCAAACCCCATGAAGAAAACTTGGGCAGATTGGAGATGTATGGCCCGTATCTGTACCGTGATGGACAACTCTCGCATCACAATTTTTTCAAGGCCAGGAGTTCATCTTCGGCACGGAGGCTATCGAGGTAGCCCCAGACTCCTCGAGCATAGAGGCCACACAAAGGTGAGCAGCGAGGAGACTTTGCTAGCCGGTTCCAACACGCATTTCACCTAGAACGGGCCACATCGCGAAGGCGCAGATCGTACAAGGGCGGACGTTATGGGTTGGTTTAGGAATCGATTTTTATTTTCCGTTCCCTCGTCAGGATGCTGGTGCGACCGACGTTTCTAATCGGCGAGATGCATATCAAAGCAGGTACCACGTGAAATCGTCCCTCCATCCTGCCGTAATTTCCCAATGATCCAGTCAACACCGAAAAACCTGACGATGCGCGTCAGCCGGGGCGTGGTCCTGATGAATCGTTCTCGTAGAAGGCTGTCGACGTACCACAGAAGAGATCCATCGCTTATCGCTGGGCGCTCCAGACGGACTTGACGAGACCGTCACGCTGGGCCAGGCGGTTGAAAGCATCGTCGCTCTCACCCATGGCGCGCACGAAACCGCAGAGGGCGTAGACGTGGTTCTCGCCCTGGACGGCACGGCCGTTCTCGTCAACCTTGGCGACGGAGATCTGGACGGAAGCGTGGTCCTTGGCCTTGATGATGCGGTTGGTGGCGCTGCACTTGCGGGGGACGTAGCTATTCAGACACACGAGTTAGCATCGCGACTCGTGACTCTCTCTTTCTTCGCATCCATCTCTTCTTCGGCTCGGAAAGGTTCGGTGGTGATTTTTTTCTCCTCCTCCCCCATGTCCATCAACCGGGTCTCAATTGGGCACGTACAGGTCGACGATTTCTCCCTTGTCGTTCTCCATTTTGGCGACTGTGAATTTGTCTGGTGATGGTCCTTGAAAGGGTGTTGGGTGGGCAAGGATGTGCAGGTCGGTCGCAATTTGTCGTCACGAGTGAGAGAAGTCCAAGGTCGATTTGCTAACAAGTCTCAAATTATTGTTATCCAGCAAAATTCGGTGGAGGGGTTGTGGGCTGAGTCAGCGGTTGAAGTCCGGTCTTTAGTCCTGGAATAAGTGGAGTCAATTGGAAAGCTGTGGTGGGACCTGCCAGCTCCTGCCAGGTAGATGCGGAAGGCACAAACCACGTGCTCTCGCGGAGGCGTCGCGTATCGCCTTTGAGATTAGGACGCCAATGCCTAGCAGGTGGCCCCTCCATCGCGGCATCGTGTTGACATCAAGACTTTTGTCCGTACATTGTGTATACAAGTTGCCGCTCATCGTTGCGACTCTCTCCGTGCTGTCAAGGAAACCTCGGCAACCGCAACTAGAGGTCCCAGTCACCATGCATATTCTCTCTGCCAGGTCATGCTGAAAGCTCGGGATCAGTGGCTCCAACACCATCTCCAATCTGCCTGCCTCCATTTTCCGTGGATGCGCTGGTCGCATACCAGTCCGCCCGCGAATATACTTCAATTTGTCTTTCACATCCACTGTCAACTTTATAATGTCTTCTCCCGCGAAAGAAACAAGGTATGATGCCTACGTTGTTCGGTCCTCGTCACCGGATCTTCCTAGTCTTGGTGAGATCTTCAAGAAAAGCCCAAGAAAGGCCCCGCCGCTGCGGAGCGGGAGCAATGCGACAGCTATACCAGCCGCTGCGCGTACCACTTTCACAAGTGCAGCGGAGATCCTACGTGAGGCCCCCGAAATCGACATAGACACGGAGGAAATCACACATTCGCCGCCCCGGAAAGCGAAGCCGCCGAGGAAGCCCAGGGCGAAATCGCAAAAGGCAAAGGATGCTATTGTGGTGGGAGACGAGGCTGGCGTGATACTATCGCCAAAGCGATTCAAGAGTCAACCGAAGAGTCAACCGAAAAGTCAACCGAAAAGTCGAACCAAGACATCAACCACCCTTGATGATATTCCATCTGGGCAGATGGCAGCACCGAGGAATAGGGTCGCAAAGGCAACAACTACCAATAAGGGCAAAGCGAAAAAGAAGACAACTGAAGCTGTGTCTCGGCATTTTGCCAGCGTAGAAAAGCCCGATACGGAGAAAGATGCAATCAATGATGGCGAGCTCGAGGAACCTCCGCAGCCTCTGGAGCCTGCCTTGGCCAGGAGGATAGACTGGACGCCGCCGCGGGCAACTAGTGCTCCTGTCGTATTAGACTCGGAATCTGATCAGAGGGAACTTCTTTCTTCGGCCGAGAAGGCTGAAGCATCTAAGGATGTTTTCCAGAATCTGTTGGACGACTTTGGGCACAAGAACAAGGATTTCGATGCAAGAGACAATATGGAGCCATCGGAAAAGCCCGAAGGAGTCTTGAAGAAGCGCAAGCGTCTTGAACTTGTGTCTATGACTGAGGACAGGGGAGAAGATCAGCCCAAACCAGCAAAGGAAGCTTCACCTACCAAGGCCCCGGCTGTCAAGAAGAAACCCAGAACTCTTACCGAGTTGGCAACAGCCCCGTACGCTCCTGCGGAGTATTCTGATGTCGATCTGCTGGCGCCCGGTACCAAAGACTCCTTACTCCGCTATTTCGATACCGATGGTCATGTCACAGCCTTGGTCGAGAATCAATCCATCACCATGGATAGGAATAATACAAATCCCAAGAAGAAGCCAGCAAAACCGAGAAAGAAGAAGGGAGCCACGGTCGAGGACCCAATCCTTCTTTCTCCCAGCTCAGCTTTAAAGCAGTCCACGGCACAAGACTTTGTCTTTGGCACATCCAGTCAACTCATGCTAGAAGAATCACCGAGAACCCTGCGCAACCTGCAAGCGGCCATCAAAGCTTCAATGCAAGACGACCATTTTGCTAGTTCGCCGGTAGTTGAGACTGCGAAACGAATGGGGCTATGGCACGCTGGAGCAAGAGACACGGATGGGGACTTGCTCGAAGCCGAAGCAATCGAACTCATTGGGGAGAAAGAAGAGGCTATTGTAACCCAGATGGCCTCAGCCACGGATTCCGCAGTACAACCAGACTTCCCTGACATCTGCGATCTTTTGTCTAGCTCACCGCAGGCTGCAAAAGCTCCAATCGATCCCAAGTCACATTTCTGGGAATCGCAAAAGAACATTGACCGCGCATCCGAAGATGCGGCCACCAGCGCATCAGAGCCTCCTCCGTCGTCTCAGCAGCGATCTATGAACAAAGAGACTGCTGGTGCATCGTCGCCACGTCCGAACTATGATCTGTTCACCGATTCTCAGTTGGCTAAGCAGATCAAGACATTTGGATTCAAGCCTGTCAAGAGACGAACGGCGATGGTCGCACTACTGGACCAATGCTGGTTGAGCAAACACCCCAATGCTCTGCCGGCATCATCAGCGGTGGGTGGATCTGCGTCAATGTCAACATCTGCTGTTCACAAGAGCCCCAGAAAATCCGATTCCGCAGCCCCAGCGGTTGAGGTTGAAACCACGAAAAAACCGCGTGGTCGTCCAAAGAAGGACAAATCGGTGTTACCAGTGGAGCCTGAGGTTGTATCGCCAAAACGAGGACAAGGTCGTCCAAGGATGACATCAATTAACAGTACTGATGTGTCACCGAAACGAGGACCAGGTCGTCCAAGAAAAACATCAATTGATAGTACTGATGTGTCGCCGAAGAGAGGACTAGGTCGCCCAAGAAAAACATCGGTTGACAGTACTGATGTCGTAGGGGCGGAAAAGATGGCGCCGCCAAGACAGAGGAAGACCTCCAAGAAAGAAAAGGAGATTCTCGATTCGGAAGACGATGATTCGCTTTCGCTTTCTCCTCAGTCGCGACCAGAATCTGTATTTTCATCGCCGCCGCCAATTGATCTTTCAACGTTGGAGGAAGGTGATACGACTCTGAATCTCGACCCTACAGAACAAGAGGCAGACATGTTTGTACACATAACAAAAGCTGTCACATCTGCTCCGCGATCAAACGATTCCAATGAACCGTCGTGGCACGAAAAGATGCTACTGTATGACCCCGTGGTTCTAGAAGAACTGACGACATGGTTGAATGAAGGTCAGCTCACGCGGGTCGGGTATGATGGAGAGGTCTCGACTACAGAGGTCAAGAAATGGTGCGAGTCCAAGAGTGTAATTTGTCTCTGGAAAGCCAACACTCGTGGCAAGGAGAGGAAACGATATTAATGATACCCTATATTACTTTCGTAGTTGCGCTGTGAGCATTGGTTGCTAGGCAACTTGCCCCAAGAGAATCCATTTTATTGCTGAGATGCCTCCAGATGTCGCTGCAGCAGACCACATCTTGTTCTTGTACCTTTTCATGAAATTGCTTGAATGATTATTGCCAATGTCGCGCGCTGGGCATATCTTTTATTCCCGTGGCGTCCGCCCAAACTTGGGGATCAGCAAGCAGCGGGCGCGGTGTCAGTGTCCAAATCGCGGGGAGAGCCCCGACTCCGTGTTCAGACCTCGGCATCTCCAATTCGCGGCGCTCCCTCATTCGCATGACCATCCTAGATTCATTAAAAGCCGGCTCCAAGCCCCCGAAACTTGAGTTCATAGCTAAAGGCAATGTCACAAATGCTACCAGGGCGCACTCTGCTGTTGTGCCGTTCTCATTGCGCCCAGAATCCCGTACAATCGTCAACGTGGATAGTCTCATCGTTTACGTCTAGTGCACCTCAAAACGTCATAAATCCGACCCGATCAGCGCCAGGCCGCTCACAAAGCACGTGGCATCGCCCACTCACACATTCTCGCGGACAAAAGGCAGCACCCATCATGACATCGAAAGTGGCTCAGTACTCGGTGGCTGGCGTGTCCGCGGACAAGTCCAAAGGGAAGCCGCCCATGGAGCCGCGGCCCAGCTCCAGCATTATACTCCTCTCCCCGACCAATCAGGTGCTCCTGGTCCACCGGGTCAAGACGTCGTCCACTTTCGCCTCGGCGCACGTCTTTCCCGGCGGGAATTTGTCTGAGTTCCATGACGGCGCCGTCCCGCCCCCCGACGACCCGGCAAGGCACCAGGATGGTCGGCCGTACAGACTGGGAGCCGTCCGGGAGACGTTCGAGGAGACTGGCGTCTTGCTCGCTCGGGGGAGTGATGGTAATCTGTTGAGTCTGCCGGCTGCAGAGAGGGATGCGGCGCGGAAGAGGATATATGCCAACGAAGTTTCCTTCGAGGAGTGGCTGAAGTCTGTGGGAGGAGAGGCCGATCTGGGTGAGTATAGACCATCCTGCTAATAGGTCTTCTCTACGGACTACTGACCAAAATTTCCAGAGAACCTGCATCCCTTCACACGCTGGATAACACCACCGGCCACACCAAGGAGATTCACCACGCAAATGTACTTGTACATGCTGCCACTATCCAGCAGTCCAGAGTCCACCCCCAGCACGGCCGCCGACGTCGCCGCAGCAGCCAGCCAGTCGGAAGCCGTCCTGCCCACGCCGGACGGCACCGAGATCACGACGTCCATCTTCGAGGACGCGTCGACCTGGCTGGCGCGCCAGAAGCGCGGCGAGGTCATCCTCTTCCCGCCGCAGGCCTTTCTGCTGACGCTCGTGGCGCAGCACTGCACGGGCGGCCCTCCCGGGCACCACGAGTCGCAGCGCAAGGCGCTGCTCGCGTTCCTGCGCAAGACGCCCACGGCGGCGCACCCCAAGGCCGTGAAGCAGGCGACGTCGCAAATCTCGTGGGCCGACAAGGTCATCAGCCCGGTGACGGCGCTGATACGGGCCGACGGCCGGGCGGTCCTGAGCCTCGAGAGGCCCGGGCCGGAGCTCAAGGGCACCGGCCGGGGAGGGGACTGGGAGCGCGTCGTGCTGGTAAGGTTCGCTAAGGGTACGGCTACCGAGGTCGAGGTGAGGGATCGGGAGGAGGTTTTTGCCGAGGAGCGGGAGCGGGCAGAGAAGGAGAAGGGGGCAAAGTTATAGCCGGCTGATAGGGAATATAGAATGCATCGCTGTCGATAGATGTATCATTCTCCCATTATCGCAAACTGATATAAACACATTCCTGCATACAATTATTTTAGATGTTGTTTTTGTGAAAATTATGGCCAGTTGTTCACAGCCCCTCGAAAGTGTCTTGCTCAATACCAATCATAGCTACAATACTTGATTGTATTTGGAAAACAGCGACGTTGAGTGAATTGATGTAAAACTGAGGATATTGATACAAGACAACCACCTCCAAATAATGAGGATCATGTATTCCAAAAAGCGACAAAAGGTAGCTACCCAGACCCAATTGAACCTCCAAGCCCAATCAAACATTCACAAGTCATACTTTGGTTGATCGGCTTGATTTCAACTGGGGGCATACTTGCCACCATGCCGTCGCTCCATATAGTTCTTCTATTTTGCACGTACTCAAAGCCAGTCACCCCTTCACTCACCTTGCTCGTTCTGTCCCAGTTGTGCCAAAGTCAGCCATTTTTGCCTGAATTGCCTGACTCCTCGGACTCCCTCTCCCGAAGAGCCGTCGGCTGTCAAGCTAAATTATTCATTGCGAGATGGCCAGTACTGACACATTTTCCGGGCACTCCGATGCAATAATTCAAATTCTAGAAACGGCAGTTGATCCAGTAAAATGCTAATAACTGGATTTTCACAAAACATGACCTTCAGTACATGCACCAAACCACAAGCTCATTAGATGCAATTATTTTGAGACGCCTCAAAGTTCAAAAATGTTATTCACCATGATAGCAGTCAGGGAAATTTTATTAGTGCCAATATGGCGTCGAGAAGATGGCTTAACCGTAATTGGTGGCGAATGGTCATTTCAGAGATTCAAAATAGGCATTTTTATGAGAATTACTATTCGGGCTATGTGCCTTGGCTATCCGGGCTATGTACATAGGTACTTACTG
>JACVEI010000139.1:0-25852 GCA_018115615.1 Pestalotiopsis sp. DP-2020a | reverse complement strand
CTCTCTCTCTCTCTCTCTCTCTCTCTCTCTCTCTCTCTCTCTCTCTCTCTCTCTCCCCGCTACGGATCCTGCGCAACCGCATACGCCCACGTCTACTTACACTCACCGCCCCAAGGTAGACTTATTGGGAGTGGTACCGCCATTCCCTTCACGGCCCATGCCGCTTCTCCGACCGTGACGATGCCTCGCCTGAAGGCCATCACCACCGGCTCCGTCCCATCCTTCCTCGATGTAATCTTGAATCTCGATGAGGCCGACAGCTCTTCCACACTCGCTTCCCAGGATACCTGGCTTGCACAAATGAAAGCAAAGCAGACCGGGAAGCTGCTTATGTACGGAGATGATACTTGGTTGAAATTGTTCCCGGACACCTTCGACAGGGCCGATGGTACATCTAGTTTCTTCGTCTCGGTATATACGCTGCTTTTTCGTTGTTGCCTCTGGCTTAGCAGGCTAACTCACGGCTCTGCCAGGACTACACCGAAGTGGACAACAATGTCACTAGACACATCGACGCGGAGCTGCGGCGGGACGACTGGAACACAATGGTCTTGCACTATCTGGGCTTGGATCATATCGGTCACAAATCTGGGCCGCGGAGGTATTGTCGAGCCCGCCCCCCTCCGCTTTCAACCGGAATTTTGTAGTCGAACCGAGTCTAATCAAGCAACCCTAGCTCTGCCATGGTGCCCAAACAGATGGAAATGGACAATATTGTTCGGCGAGTCTACCAAGCTATCGAGACACAACCGCACCTACAGTCCACATTGTTGGTGCTTTGCGGTGATCATGGCATGAATGACGCCGGCAACCACGGCGCTTCCTCGGCTGGCGAGACATCGCCAGCCTTGGTCTTCATCTCCCCTCGACTGAAGCCCGTTTCACGGTTTACAGTTACCCCCGCCCCCTTCGCCGAGGACTTCCAATACTATTCACGGGTACAGCAGTCTGACCTCGCGCCGACACTCGGTGCTCTGCTGGGCTTTCCTGTGCCGATGAACAATCTTGGTGCCATGATTCCCGAATTGTTGCCCCTTTGGCCCGATAGTGCGTACCAAGTTGTCAGGAGATAGTGTGTCTTACTATGAAGCAGCTAACAAGTTCATAGGGCGCGACCGAGTACACATTATGATGCACAATGCCAAACAGATATTCGAAATTCTGGCGGCAGCCTCTGGTGACACGCTGTCCATAGAATACCATGATGGCGTCAACTGTTCTGAATTGTCTTCTGCTGCTGACAAGCTAGCCTGCGAATGGCATCTTTTGGCTGAGCTGAGCTGTTTGCAAAACGCTCAGGACAGTGACGACTGGGACCGGCGGGTGCTACAGGTAGGTCTATGAAAAACTCCTCGGGCCTTGGAGCTTGAATAAGCCTTTTGCTGACGAGGTTGAATCAAATTGCTAGTGGCTGCGAGAAGCTCAGCATCTGATTAGTAGTATGGCAAGCAATTACGACACTACGAGACTTACCCAGGGAGGGACCACTGCTCTGATCTCAGTACTCAGCTCCATGACAGCCGTTTTCTTCGTTTCGAAGAGCGCCAATGGCCCGGTGTTGTGGTTTGCAACCATCGTACTGCTGTACGGGCTCATGATGTTCGCAAGCAGCTATGTTGAAGAGGAGCAACACTTCTGGTACTGGGCGACAACGGCGTGGCTAGTCTATCTCTCGCGAGCACGGTTCGTCTTCCACTTGGTGAGCTGCGGGCCGAAATCCAGCTGACAATCACAGTTCGCAAGGGCCAACACGAACATCTCTCTGGGCAGGATTGGTCATCCTTGTTTCGATGCGACTCATCAGAGGCTGGAACCAGACGGGTCAGAAGTTTGCTGGCAGCCCTGACATTGTAAAAGTTTTTCTGGCCCCGAACCCGCAGGCTTTGTGGTGTCTCGTCATCGGGACTTATGGCGTGCTCCTTGTCGAGCTCATGTCCAATGCCAAAGGCGTCTTCCCAGATGCCATTGCCAAGCCGCTGATGCTGGGCCTGGTTGCATCTGCCATATCCTTCAAGATTGCCTTTGCCAACGAGGATGCCCCGGAGCTAGTGACGGGATTCGCGCGCAACCTGCTGGAACTGATAAGGGGCCCATCGCTCTTGGCGCGAGCTCGAGCAGTTTTGCTTGGGCTTGCGCTGACGTCGATATATCCTATATACCTCTTGGTAACAGGCATGCAGGTAGGGCGCAAAAGGGGCAAGCCTGGAAGCAATGATGGAGGCAAAGCTGCCGGCCCAAGCCGGGGGCAGCCTGCAGCCATGGCCCTGCTGCACAACCTGTACACGGTGCTCGCTCTCACGCAATCCCGAGTGACCAACGTCCCGCTGTTCTTACTTTTTCGACTGCTACAAGCCTGTCTCCAAAGGCTGGACCTGGACGTGGTGGAAGTGACGACGTCGGCTATCCTACTGCAATTTGCCTCGTTCTTCGCCATGGGAGGAAGCAACGCGATCTCGTCTGTGGATCTGTCTAATGCATACAATGGAATCAGCGGGTTCAACGTCTTGGCGGTCGGCGTTTTGACGTTTGTCGGCAATTGGGCTGCTCCGATTTGGTGGACGTCGGCAACAAACCTGCTCTTGTTGCGAAACTCGGACAGTCGACGAGAGTTGGCGTTCCTCCAACATGCCACACTGCTAACGTTGTTTGTGAGCACAAGTCTTTTATTCGTCATGGCTGCCTGTACAGCACTGAGGACGCATCTCTTTATCTGGACAGTATTCTCGCCAAAATATCTGTACAGCATGGCCTGGAGTATAGGCCAGCATCTTATAATCAATGTTGGCGCCGGCAGCCTGTTCTACTGGCTTGGAAGCCGAGGAGCATAAAGGCGATATCGCTTTAGAAGACGACAAATACTAAGCAATACATGTTCGTGATATAGGCCAAATAGAACTTAATAAATAATACTTATATATTATTTATCTTGAAAAAAAGGTATGCAAATATGCATAATTTGTTAGTGTATATTATTTTTATAGTCTGACTGAATTCAAAATGCAGCTATAAAGCAGTATATATGTATACCGTATTAATCATCTTACTGGGGTGCTCCGTTTTTGGCGATACCCTGTGCTCTGTATTCTGTAGGTGTCTGGTATGTACTCTGTACGACTACTCGCACCTTGTATTATATGTCAGAATGCCAACGTGTTCACGTCCGCTGCGCGCCTGTAGGTATATAATATAGATATAGCTACTAATAGACAATGGCAGGGAATATCCCGTGTCACGCGCTCGAATTCTCGCTACCTGTCTCTTTTTTCGTCCCCCCATCTTTCTTTCTTCTCTTTCCCGCCCAGCCTGTTCGTTCTTGTTTTCGAACAAGATCCACTCCGACTCCCGAGCATTCCTGCAACCGTGGCCCACTTCTGTGTTTCTTAATCCTTGCTCTCACCTCGAACAGGGAAGCACGCAGCTTTATTTAGAGAAGCGCAAATCACCCACCAGCAAGCAGTGTTCACTGTAGGCGACGGCAGACAGGGCACAGAAAAACATCAAGCTGCGAACCCGGCCAAACGACCGACCGATTCGCCGACCGACGTACGCGCCTACTTTTGCGATATACGAGATACGTAGGAGAGGCAAAGAATACCGAGTCGCGCCGCGTGCGGGTTGTCATCAGCTCATCATCTCCCAGTTTCAGATCATGGATCGGACTTTTGATCTGACAATAGGGGATGCATAATCTTGAACCTTGTCGTCAACTTCCGAAAGAGACACCACCGGCAATACCATACTGGCCGCCGCCGCCGCCGCGCCCCCCAACGGACTTTTCTTTGCTCTGTCGCATTGTCCTGCCACCTTGTATGTACGTTGGTAAATAGATGCGTACACGGAACCGACCCTCTCCGAAACAGGATACTCCGTACAACTGTTTATCCATCTTTCCACACATCCCGAGTGTAGTGGTGCTCGGCGCGCGACCCAAGACAACATCGCCAGCCTTCTCATCCCATTCACTTGGTTTCGTACCAGTGCCACCTGCATGCTTACAGAGCTGCTGCGGTTTCGTCCCTCCTGACGTCTCTGTTCTTACTTGGTGCGCGCGCAAACACCGAGGCGAGATCACCACAAAACAAGCTCTTGCTTATCTGGTCTGATTATGCGACAGCCCGATTTGCACTGAGAGAGAAAGAAGCGACTTCATCCGCCCACCTCTAACCCGCCCGCGACTCGACATTCCTGGCTCCGGCCGCACAGTCTCTCGACTGCACCTCGCGGTACACGAAAGATCAAAACCTCACCCCTCCGACAAAGAAGCTCGCTGGTCGTCGACACCGGTGCTTCGCCCGCCAGCTTCGCCCGAGAGCTAGGTAGACAGGCTGTCCGTTCGTTGGTGCCCAGCTAGATAGATGCCTGTGCTGCCGCTGCCCTGCCACGAGCAGACCACGCCGTAATCCGAAGCCGTCAGTATGTGGAGGCGCACCTATCTGCTGCTGGTCCTCGTGCGGCTCTGGTTTGCCCTCTCGCCGAGCTATTTGCACCCAGATGAGAACTTTCAAGGGCCCGAGGTCATCGCCGGCGAGATTTTCAGCTATCCCGTGCGCCGGACGTGGGAATTCACCAGCGAGCACCCCATCCGCAGCGTCTTCCCCCTCTGGCCCGTCTACGGCCTGCCCATGCTGCTGCTGAGATGGCTCTGGGTCGGTCATGGTAATGGCGGCGAGGTGCCCCCCATCGCCGTCTTCTGGACACTGCGCGTCCTCATGTTCGTCCTCAGCTTCGTGCTCGAAGACTGGGCCATCCATGAGCTGGTGCAGTCTCCGCGACACCGTCGCATTGCGATTCTGCTGGTCGCGTCTTCTTATGTCACCTGGACCTTCCAGACTCATACCTTTTCAAACTCGATTGAGACACTGGTCGTCGCTTGGAGCTTGGTCCTGATAGACCGCATCCTGGATACTTCGGTAAGAGACATGGCCAGGGAGCAGCATCCCAAGTCTTGGTGGTTCGGGGGAGCTTTCTCCCCGCAATGTGTGTCCCGTGGCTAACCTCCTGGTAATGATGGCACAGGCTCAACAAACCTCTTCACTTCTCGCCTCCACCGTTCTCGGTGTCGTCGCCGTCTTCGGCGCTTTTAATAGAATAACATTCCCAGCGTTTTTGTTGATACCCGGATTTCGATTGATACCCCTTTTTTGGAAAAGGTGAGTCAATCTCCAGTCATTGCTGCTCCAGCCGTGCTTTCTCTCGCTCGAGCCTTGTGCGCGCCTAGGAGCGAACTTGGCCTGGTCTTGTTGACCATTTGCTGACCCGAGAGATCGTCTCAACCTTCCAGACCTCTTTCTCTCGCTGTGCTAGTAGCGTCAGCGCTCGTCACTGTAGTAATCGCCGTGTCGCTCGACACCTCCTTCTATACGCCGCACTCGATCAACTGGTCGGATCTGGTGCGGAAACCGGTCATCACCCCCTGGAACAACCTGAGGTATAACCTGTCGCCGGCCAACCTGGCACAGCACGGGGTCCATCCTTGGTATCAGCACCTGCTGGTTAACATACCAACCTTGCTGGGTCCTGCTGCCGGTCTCCTATTCTTCCAGCCACATCTGTCTCTGCGGCTCTATTCGGCCATCTCGGGCATCTTTGTGCTCTCCGTGTTCCAGCACCAGGAGGCACGTTTCCTGCTGCCCTCCATACCACTGATCCTGTCCTCGGTGCAGCTGCCCAAGAACGCGACGGCCCTCAAGATCTGGGTGGGCGCTTGGATCGCCTTCAACGTGGCGCTCTCGATCCTGATGGGGCTCTATCATCAAGGCGGCATCGTGCCAGGCCAGGTCTTTCTGAGCAAGCAGCCGGACGCGACCGAGGTGATATGGTGGAAGACGTACATGCCACCAATCTGGCTCCTGAATGGTAAGAACGAGGTGCTCCGCACACAGGACGTCATGGACCTGGAAGGCAGCAAACTACTGGAGGAGCTTGACAGACTGGCGACGTGCGATACGCCGGCAGATCGGAGGAACAATGAGTACTTGAAGGAATTCAACGGCACCTATCTGGTGGCGCCCTTGTCGGCTACTTGGTTGGACACATATCTTCCGAACAAGGGGCTCGACGGGCTGCGGTTCCGGGAGGTCTGGCGACACAGGCAGCACTTGAATCTGGATGATCTGGATTGGGCCGAAGATGGTGTTTGGGCGACGCTCGGCAGGGTGGTCGGCAGGCGAGGCCTCGCAGTCTGGAGGGTGACCAAGAGTTGTAAATGAATCAAGTGGAAGGGCGGAACAAGGAGGACAAGGAGGAGCAACCAAAACACATGACAGACCCAGGCGCGCAGACAGATGAAGAGAGGAGAAACGTTTTTTTATCTATTAGTCTACTTCCCGAGCGAGAAGTTTCACCAGAACTTGGACCATGACGGACAAATGGCAGACACGTGCTGCGACGAGACGGGTGTGCGTCGAGGCTGGTTTTATAATCCGGGACACGAAGCCATGGAAATTACGATAGTTGGGAATGTAGCTCCTCTACCTAATCCTCGAATATGTAATGTCCCACAAGAAGGTGCGGCATCAAACTCCCAGCGTAGTCATTGGTATACACGAGGAGAATTGCAAGATGTCGGAAACTTGATTGCCAGCAGATGCAGTAGTTTGTCTTTACGGAATAACATGAATACTTTGTGTACACTACATGGTTTATATGCATAGTGTATACTGTTTATGCAGAACATCATCCCCACCCATCGTAGCACCAAACGAAATTCAAGGAAATCTACGGTACATCGTACCTAGAGACTAACTAGTGTAGGTAGGTATGCGGGCAGTCCAAACGGCCGAATGAGAAGCAGCTTGATTTGCAAGCCAATCCCTTCACATGCAAGGAGGCTCATTTTTTTCTTGCCCCCCCCCATCACCACCATTACAGCCTCTCGACCTGGCAAGCTCAAGAACACGGCTACCACTACGAGGATCTCGCAATAAGAGAGAGAGAGAGAGAGGGGCAAGCGCCGTATCCTACCTATCTACCTACCTAGCTACCTAGTATCCGCCCTCGCCTCGCCTGCAAACAGCCAATGTGAAGATGGGCGGCCTCAACCTAGAAGTCTTCAAGGTACGCATCCGCAACTGGCAACCTTTCCTCCACTGCCAATTCCATTTTGCTAGTCTCGGCCCCAGACGACGGAAGCGACCGACGGGAGAATGTGCTCTGCAAGCTCTTTTGCGCTCTAGCTGACCACCTTGCTGCCGTCACAGTTTGGCATGTATGTCATGTTTCCCATCGGCATCATGTACTACTTTGGCACCAATCTCGACGAGCGCTTCGCCGTGCCCGAATTCTGGCCCAAGCCCGAACAGGCCAACAAGGTGCCTCTCGACAAGGACGAGATTCATGCGGAGCTGCAGCGCCTGCGCGCCAGGAGATTGCACCTGAGAGACAGGAGGCTCGAGGAAGAGGCCAAGAGACCGCCGCCGCCAGCCGACCAGAACGAGGCTGAGAACAGGTGAGCAGGCACGCCCAGTTATTTACACTGGGGCCGTGGGCGCTTTCGCTAGCAACAGGTCTGGTTCTGCCCTCTGAACCCACCCCACGATGTAATCGCCACAGCAGCCGTCTCTAGATCGGTCGGTGGCGGCGGTATGAGGTCTGGCCGAGGCCCAGCTGTGTCTCTTCCCTGCCGCGCGAGAAGAAAGGAAGCGAGAGTCCAGCCAGAAGAAACAAGACAAAACAAATGCGAGGGTGTGCAGTGCCTGTTCTCAGTTCGAGCCGAGGACAATGACCTCTGGCCGACTCCTCTGATTGTGGTCTGACCAGACAGACACGACGACTGCTGTAGCGACAGGAAAATGTATAAATTTTGTGTGTTTGCCGTGTATGAGTATATAAATAGTGTACATATGTATCAATGTCTCGAAAAGAAAAGACAGTTGGTCAGCCGAGGCTGTCCTCTATCGAACTCCACACCTCATTGGATATCTTTCCCTGCTCGACATTGGCATAGACGGCCTGCACGTCGTCGTTGTCGCGTACTGCCGCGAGAAATTCTGCCAGCTGCGTGGCGACACGCTCATCTTGCAGCTTGACCGTCTCCTCGGACGGCTTCCAAATGATGTCGGACGTGACGATTTCAGCTTGCTGCAGAGCTGCGCTCAAGTTTTGGGCGACCTGGTGCGTCGCGCTCGGCTGCGTCCATATCACCACGTTGCCCTCGTCGTCTTGCTCCACGTCCTCGGCGCCTGCCTCGACGGCCTGCATAAAGACGCTATCAAAGTCGTGGCCGCCTGGGAGCGCCAGAACGATGCGGCCCAGCCTAGTGAACAAGAAGGTCGTGGGCGTCACCGTGGCCGCGTGCTTTTTGGCTACGTGCTTCAGGTCCTTGATGGCGCGCTGCTTGTTGTCACATTCGGTTTCGATGATGACAGCTACCGAGCCGGGCCCGAGAAGCTCGAGCATGGCCGTCTCCAGCTTCTCTCCCGTCGAGGACCGGCCCTGGCCTCGGGCAATGGCCAGCTCGATGTTGGTCTTGGGCATGCCCGACTTTTTCGCCTCGGCGATCGTCTTGGCCAGCTGGGCATTGAGGTCTGGATTGGCGCCATACAACTTTGAGTAGAGCATAAGATTCCTGGCAAAGAAGAGGCGCTCGGCTGTCTGTCGGACACAAGGATCTTGATTAGCCCCTTCGTTCTTCTTCCCTGCCCCTCCTCCGCCTCAGCTTCCCAGAAAGGGTCTTCTGACAGCAGCGTCTGTTCTTGGGACAATGGCTCTACGCTGCACTTGCTGGAACCTCTTCAAACCGCGGCGACAGCGGGCTCTACGCCGGCAGTCGTAGCCCGACACCCAAGAGCGACCCTGCCACGAAACCCATGATGTACCTACCCTAAGATCACAATAGCAGAAAAGGCGAGAAGACCCGAGAGGAGCATATCTTGTCATATACGTACTTTCTTCTTGTCAGCAGCACCTTTCTCGTGTCTAATTTTAGACCAGCGGTTATGACCGCTGTAGACGACAGGCGTCGAGGTAAACGCCCGCCGGCACCAACAGCAAAACGCGCCAGGCTGGGGTGGCCGCGCAGATAAATGGCTAAGGGGCGAGAGGAAAGCCATCTCGAGAAGCAGTTGATGGTATAACATCAGGTAGGTATAATTTGTCCAAGTTGGGTGGGATTATAAGTGCTCACGGACCCACGCCGGAAAAACAATTACTAAAATAACCTTTAAAAAAACCTCGTATTTATTAAAATATATTATAATTAAAGAAAATATAATATAAATATATAATTTTAAATAATTGATTTGTTATAATAAAAACAGGAAAATATATTATAAATTATTTTTATTCAATCATATACTCTAGAAGCGCCATCCAGAGTACCGACAATGCGGAGTATGTATTGCTAGCTAACCTGAGCTTGGGGGGTACCTTACCTTTGCATTGGCCAGTTAGGTTACATCACTTTGCGGATCAAAGGGAGTAAGTCAACTGTAGGGTCACCTCCCTTTCCTAAGACACAGTCGACAACTGTGCTCACGAGCTTTATGTTCTCCCAAGTCGCACGCTGGGCAGCCCAACACTCCAGCTCGCAGAGATCCTACTAGAGATACAGCACCATCATCTAGCGGCAGATCACACCGACGACCTGATCCGGCGGCCCCACAACGACCTTTGGCACTTGTCGCGAGAGCATCGAGAACGACGACCACGGCCACGATTGCCGCTCATGTCGGCACCACCGTCGCCGGGCCGCGATGCCCGTGACGAGCCACTGCCTCCCTCGCCGCCCCGCCCTATAGCCGATGCCCGCGACAGCACCCAGAACCCCGAGCTCGATCTCGCCAAGCTACGCGCGCTCCCAGCAGAGCAGCAGGACCTCTATATCCTGACCCTTGTGTCCAGTCTCGCAAGGCATGTCAAGGACTTGCCTGCCGATGATTGTACAGCCCAGCAGTTTTACCTGAAGAAGGAGGCTTTCCAGCTCATCAATCTGCCCACGCCATCCCCCAGCCGCGTTACGAGAGGCAACATTGGTGCTGTGCTCGCCCACGTCTTCGCCAAGGGCGACCGGAAGCTGCTCTTTGAGACTGTAAACGACCTGGTGTCCATCATTACAAACTCAAAGGTCAAAACGGATGCCGAGATCAGAGCAAGACATGCCGCTGTTACATGCCTGGGCTACGTCTACGCTGCCGCCGGCGACAGCGCCATCCCCCTGCACCAGATGTCCTGTGGCGCTTTGATCAAGCTACTCAAAGCAACCTCGAGCAATACTGGCCTCCGCGCCACTATTCTAGAGTCCCTTGCCAAGATTGTGGGTATGGTCGCTGGCAGCATGGACGAGGCCATCGCCCGTGATATCTGGAAGCAGTCGCGCGTCGCCGCCGCGGGAGACAAAGGCCACCTCTCGGCCGTCGCCGCTTGTCGGTGCTTGAAGTCCCTGACCAAGAGCACAACCTACTTTGAAAATTCCGGCGACTTTGAGAACTTGAAGCTGGCACTCTTCAAGGCATTTGACTCGCCCTCTTCCCATGTGCGTCAAGCTGCCGCTGATTGTCTAGCCGAAGCCATGGCCGTCAGCCACACCGAAGTCGCCGCCTCCGGGAGCGCGGTTTCCAAGATCAAGAAGCCAAAGTCCAAGGCGAGCAAACGTGCCTCTGTCCAGCCCGGCGCCGGCCTCGCCGAGGAAGACGATATTCCGTCCAGGCCGGGAAGTCCAGCTCCCGGCGCCAAGAAGACACAGCAGCTAGCATTAACAATGGGCGACATGTTGAAGACATTATCTGCTCAGTACGTGCGCTCGTCCACGACGAATCGAGCCAGGGCTGCTCTTGGTGTCTGCTACGGCCGAGTTTTGAGGACACTTGGCGAGAAGGCCGTCGAGACCAACTACTTGAAGATTGTAGAAAATCTGACCGTCGATCTTCTGGGAAACCCAAACATTACAAACAACCGTTACCGTCTTCTCATCTCCAGGCGAATTGTTGACTCGGTACTCCAGACCACGATCGGCCAGAAGATCTTGGGTGAGTCGGGCCAGATGGCAGCGGCTAGGTCTGTCATCAATGATATCTTCAAGAACTACCCGCAGGCGATCAAGGAGCGTCCTGAGCCCGGCAAGTACACCCTCATCGCCACCCTCGGCGCCGTGGCCTCCCTCATAGAGACATTGGGGTCGGCGGCCAACAGCTTCTCCGAGTCCTGCCGCGACGGGCTGCTCCAAGTGTTACAGCACCCCAGCTACAGTGTACAGGTCTACGCTTCGCATTGCATGAAGAGCTTTGTCAGAGCCTGCCCACAGCAGCTTCTTCCATGCCTGTCAGTCTGCATGAACAGCCTTAGCCGGGAGCTGTCGCAACTCGGCACAGGGCGGAACGCACCGCGAAGGTGCATCGGCTTCGCCCATGGCCTCGCCACAGCCCTGAGTGCCAGCCCGGCCCGCCCGTTGTACGGATCGGTCGACATCAATAGCCGGGTCCTGACCATGGCCACCAATCTTCTCAAGTCGAGTGGCAAGTCGGAGCTTCGAGTTTCCAGCACCCAGATCCAGGTTGCCTGGATACTCATTGGGGGTCTCATGTCGCTCGGGCCCAATTTTGTCAAGATTCATTTGTCCCAGCTTTTGCTCCTCTGGAAGAATGCCCTGCCCAAGCCTTTGGCAAAGGACAACACTTCGCAGCGGAGTCTGTTGGAGGCGTGCTTCCTGACCAACGTTAGAGAGTGCGCGCTGGGCTCGATCCTCGCCTTCCTGCAATTCAACAGTCGTCTTTTGACTGTGGACGTGTCGAAACGCATCGCAGCCATGTTGCAGAGTACCACGGCATTCCTGCGGACCCTGCCCCAGAAGAAGACAACGGAAGATGTCTCTCAGAGGCTGACGCCGGCGCTACAGCTTCAGGACCTCGAGCTCATGGTTCAGCGCCGTGTCCTCCAATGCTACACGAAACTCGTAAATCAGAGTCCCGCTGGCGGCAGCGAGGCATTACTACAGTCCAACCTGCTGACCACGGCTGTTTCCCTTTTCGCGGACCCCGAGAACTACGCTGGCAACTCGCTAAGCGCATCCATTGCCAATGCTGCCGGGACGTTTGAGTCCGTGTGGGAAGTTGGAGACAACTCTGGCTTTGGAGTGACGGGCCTCGTCAACGGCTTCCGAGTTGAGAAGCTGCCCGGCGAGCAAGACAATAATTCCAGCGATCCGTCTGCGCCAGATCAGGCGGACCCCGAGGCCGTTATCGATGACCTCCTGAGGTCCCCGGTCTGCCCGTCCCTCGAGCACGATGCAGCCATGCTGTACGTGAGCGACGCTGCCGGAATAAGTGCACTGCCGCATCCGCCGGCCACAGAGGTCATCAACATGGCCATCAAGCTTTTCGCCTTTGTGTTTCCCCTCACCCCTGCCAAGGTTCAGGAGAGCATCCTGGAGCAGGTCGCCACATTCATGTCGGCCGGGGTGCTGCAGCGCGATCCTGGCCGCAAAGCTGCCATGAACGTCAATATTTCCACTGCTCTTTTGTACAGCTTGAAAGTCGCCTCGAGGGAGACAACATCGCCCCCTGGCGATATCACAAATCTGGCAGTGGAAAAGCTCTTGCAAGAGGTCGTTCGCGGTTTTGTGCTGGACCCGGACCAATACATCCGCAGCCTTGGGTACGCCACTATCGCCAGGCTTTGCAACACATGCGGCAACGCTTTCACGAATGGCGAGATCAAGCACCTTGTTGACACCATCGTCAGCAATCGGGAGCCCAGTGCGCGCGCTGGGTGTGCCATGTCGTTGGGATGTATCCAAGCCAAACTGGGGGGTATGGCTGCAGGGTACCATCTCAAGACGATCCTGGGCATCCTGATGTCGCTCTGCAACGACCCACATCCCACAGTCCATTACTGGGCGCTCGAGGCGCTTTCCCGCGTAGCAGACGCCGCCGGGCTGGGATTCGCCCCGTACGTGTCGAGCAGCCTGGGAATGCTGACGCAGCTTTACCTCTCAGATACACACCATCCGGAAGTCCCGTCGGCCATCTCGATGAACCTCGAGATGGAGCTTTCTACAGTTGGCGCCATCACCCACTGTGTGGACTCGATGATCAACGTCTTGGGGCCAGATCTGCAAGAAGCCACTAAGTCGCGAGAGCTAGTCTTGACGTTGGTCGGACAGCTTCAGGACGAGGACGACGTTGACGTACAGCGCGCCAGCCTGAGCTGTCTAGAGCACCTCTCGCTGTACGCTCCCGGCAATATGGTCTTCGCCGACTATGTCAAATTGTTGCAGAAATATCTGAATTGCGATGTAGCCTCGCTGCGAGACGCCGCAGTGGACGGGCTGTATAACTTGATGAAGCGAAACTCTCAAGACGTATTGAATGCTGCGCACCCGGGTTTGGAGAATCAACTTTGGCTTGTGCTTGACTCATGTCCCAGCCACGATGGCATACGTAATATCATGCGTAACTGGATCAGGCAATCGTGCCTGAGTGACACGGCTCTGTGGCTGCAGCGCCTTCAGAACGTGCTCAAGATGACGAGGCAAAAGGTCGTCGAAGAGAACCGCGCGGGCGTAGCTAAACCGAGCGCCGCCGTGGATCTCCAAGACGAGGAAGTTGCTGGCTTTGCCGCCGCTGCAGGAGTCGCAAAGGACGACAAGGAGCAGGCCGCAAGTTCCGAGGTCGAGCCATTGCGCTGGCAAGTACGTACTTTTGCCATGAGCTGCCTTAACGAGATGTTCCTCCTCGTCAACAAGGATCTTGCGACCAACGGCGAGTCGCCGGCACAGACTGCCTTGCAGGCGCGTATAGCCGAAGTTGTGCGCATGGGCTTCTCTGCTTCGACATCCAGCGTGCTGGAGCTGAGAATATGGGGTCTCAAGATCATTGGCGCGGTTTTGCGCATGTTTGGAAAGACTCCAGATCCCGACTTCGAGGAGGCCATGCTTCTCGAGCAGTACCAGGCACAAATCAGCTCGGCCCTGACGCCTGCCTTTGCAGCCGATTCCTCGCCCGAGCTGGCCTCGGAAGCTGTGAACGTCTGCGCCGCATTCATATCGACTGGAATCGTGACAGACGTGGATAGAATGGGTCGCATCCTAAAGACGCTTGTTACTGCACTGGAAAATTTCTCGAGGGAAACGGAACACGCGGGGATCGGTGACCTCCAGGGCCTGAGCTCGAATGCGCAAATCATGGTCAAGATGTCCGTGTTCTCTGCTTGGGCCGACCTTCAGGTGGCCAGCCTGGAGCAGAAGTACCTGCTGAACGTCCTGAAGCCGCACATAGGCACGCTCACCCCCTTGTGGCTGGCCTCCCTGCGAGAGTTTGCACGTCTTCGGTTTGAACCGGACATATCCATGACTCTTGGCCCACCCTCCCTCTCGGGTAGTCTCGACACCATTTACGCTGCCTTGAACCGCGAGACTCTCCTCAAGTTCTACCAGGACTCGTGGTTAAAACTGGTGGACGCCATCGCGAGCCTCATTGAACAAGACAGCGATTTTGTGTTTGACGCTCTTGACGGGAAAGAAATCGAGGGACCGGCAACCAATGGCCAAGCAATCAAGGGCGCAGACATCAACTACCGGGACGAGCCCGTCGCCTTCTTCTTCGTCCTGTTCGGTATCGCCTTTGAGGCCTTGGCGACCCGTCCAGGCCAGACAGACTCGCTGGCCACCCACGAACAAACGCTGGAGATTCTCCAGGCACTCAAGAAGATTCTTCATCCAAGCGTCTCGGGCCATGCCATATACAGGGAGGCTATATTCTCCGAGACCATGGACCTGCTCGATCGCCTCGTGCTGACGGAGGGCCTCGACGTGCAGGGCGTCATTGTCGAGATCGCGAGGGCTCTCTGTGTAGCCCACCCGTCTGCAAGGAAGAAGGAACAGCCGGACAGCGGCGATCTCTCGGAGGACATAGAACAGCTGTTTGAGCTGACGCGCATCATCGTACTCGTCCTCTCCGGACTGCTACCCAACTTGACGGAAGCCCAGCAGACGGTCCGCCACCAATTGACGGAGGAGGCCGTGCTGCTTATCCGGTCGGCACTGAACGCCATAGTGGACGCGGCCGAGGTGTTCCCAGTCATCATCAAGACGGACCTGCACGCTTGCATCATCCACATCTTCGCCACCGTGCTGGCAACGCCGTCTTGCCAGGAGATCATCGTCCCCCAGGCTTTGCCCGAGCTTAAGCGCTTCATGACGAGCATATCCGGCTCTCTTGGTGCGGCAAACGACAAGGCCCATTCCGCCGTCCAACTGCAGGGATGCCTGCGCCGTTTCCTATCCATCTACCTCAACGCACAAAAACGTGAGGCACCCAGCTCGCTTCTTTGCGTGAAGAACTGCCTTCTGGCTGTGACGATCCTGTTCACCGGAGGCCAGAACTGTCTCGCGGCCAATGATGCCGTCGTCGTGCGCTTCTTGGATGAGCTAATGGATTGTCTCTCGGACCGCATGGTAAGTTGACCCCTATCCTCCAACACACACACAACAACAACAACAGCTCGGCGTATTGCCCTAGTCCTGCAACAGTAATAATATGACGATGATGAGAACGCTGACAAAAGGATTCACAGACGGCCAAGATTGCAGCCAACTGCGTCCGATCTCTACTGCTGCAATCCTCGCCAACGCCGGCGGACCAATCCATCGCCCGCTACCTGCTCCCACGCCTCGTCGCGTTCGTGACGGCTACGGACCCCGAGGATCCGGAAAACGCGCGCCGGCTGATTGCTCACACGTTGACGCAGTATGTCACTAGTGTGGACAACGACCACGCCCAGATTGTCATGGCCGTCGTGGCGCCGGCGCTCTTGTCGCGCGCCTCCAGCGAAGGTACCGAAGTGCATCACGAAACCAGTACCGGACTTCTAGAAATGGCCTCAGCAGACCCAGCCGCTTTCAGAGGTGTCGTGGCTGCCATGACCGAGGGCCAGAAGGCGTTCATGGAGGAAGTGATCAAATCCGGGCGTGCGAACAGCGACGGCAACAACAAGACTGCTGCCGGCACGAGCGGCCAGCCTAGCATTGCCCTCAAGATGGACTTTGGCTCCTAGAGGGGAGCCGTTGCTGTTATGACGTTCTGTATTCGAGTTGGCGGTGCACAGTACAGACACGCTGAAACTTTGCGAGACGAGCTGAAGCTAATACCTGGTAGATGTGTAGAAGAGAAAGTAGAAGGAAAGTCCCTTGTGAGACTTCTGTGCCCTAGACATGTTCTATGCTCTGGTGACGCTTGGTGTTGGCAACTCGAGGCAACGCAGCATGATGTGCTGGCGCGGCGAAGAGGAGGCTCGAGATGGAATATCGATTGGATCACGAGCAGGCGAGGTCATGTATCATGCATGCCTGTGTGCAGTCTATCTATGCTGGGCTGATGCAATCACAAGGAACCACCGAGACATGTTCACATGCTGTGATTGGGAACCATGGCAGGTCGCGCGGGAATCAAAGCACGCTTGTGGCAGCTTGTGGCAGCCGGTGAAGCACATTGAAACACAACTCTCCCCATGGCGCCCTCCCTAGCAACATTCTTGAACATCTCAAGTGAAGGTCGGGTGGGTGGAATGCGTGGGCGGGTGCGTGAGAGAGGAAGCAGAAGAGGGGAGAAGAGAAAGTAGGGTAGTAGGAAAGGAACAGGCGAGGAAGTGGCTGGCGATGGTACCAATGGTGATCATCTCCAGCCGCGGGCCGATTCGTCGTCGTTTTGTCATTTCATTATTCACCGACATAGATCTATGGCAGTCCACCTTCCTTGTAAACCATGTCCGTTTGTTCTTGTGCTCCCCTCCTTCTCTCCTTCCTTCATGCTTTTCTGTCCTTTCTGTTCGTTCTTCTTTTTTGTGGCCCCTGCCTGTTCTGATCTGTAGCCATCGCGCCTTCTCGCCCTCGGTGCGGCGAACAGAGATTTGAACAGAGACTTGATCGCCGGCCGAGGCAGGAGCAACCAGATCCTGGCGGCGGCGGACGGAACATGACATGACCCAGTCTCGAATGTAAACCACAAGACACACATTTCTAGGCCAGCCGACGGACGGATGAACGAATCAATTACCTCGACAATTATCTGCGTGTAGCTTACACATACGGCAGGCATGCATGATATCTGCACCCACGTGTATAATATACACGTGCCCATGCATCAATGCATCTTGCCCGGACCAGGTGTACGTGCTGTGTACTCCGTAGCCGCGTGTGTACTTGGCCGGCTGTGAAATGCAAAGAGAGACCTGGCCAAGCACCTCCCAGTCCGAGGCTCAGACCGTCCAGTCTGCCAAGGAGCAGATCGAACTGGGGGCGGGGTTCAAGCAGAGGGAAGTAACTGATACTCGTGGGCCGGGAGAAGTGTTATGCTGCATGTAGATGATAGGCTGCACGTAAACACAGATGCAAACCGCGCGAGCCTGGCTGGAGAGCCCTCCGATAGCAGCAAGTCCTCGTGTCTGCGCCGAGCTTGTGTTGTTTATGCCCAGGCAGATGAGCAGATTGGTGCCAATGTAGTACATCAGCTCTACGCCGCCTCGTCGTCGCCGTCGACCTCGTGAGCGATTCTATTACCCGCTCCCCTTCACCTCGACCTCGATCAAGGACAGAATTGTAGACGCTCGGGTCGCCGGCCAGCAAATCATCCTTCTAGATCGGTCCGTCTTCCGCGTCGTCCCCTCTTGTGACCATCGCGACCATGCTAGTCACACTGTATCTATTCAGCCACGCGAGAGACTGATCAGTCCGTTCGCTGCCCCCCCTCTGATAGCACTGCTTGTAAGACCTGCTTCCTCGTTATCGTGCCGCCCCCGTGTCGGGGTGCGGAAGGATACCGATGGTTCTCTGCCCAGTACATTTTGCCGACGAGAAAGCTGCAGTACAGATCCGGACATGTTGGGTAGCGTCCTTCTGCCCTCGCCTCTTTGTAAAGCTGCTGCCGGCCGTCCAACATGCCGCCCACCATCTTGGTCAGCGGCGCCCCGCCGGACCTGCAGGCGCTCCAATGGCAAATGCTCCTGCCCGGTCCGCAGCTTATAGCCAGCGAGCCCAAGCCTGAGCCTGAGTGTCTCGGCGTTCTGACGCGCTTCAGTACGCGTCATCGTCGACCGGCGCGGCAGCCTTGGCGGCGCCGGTGCCGGTAGTTCAGTCTCGGCCTCCACCGTCGTGCAGCACGTCGCCTGGGACGTGTCTACCGTCGAACTGTCGAAGATCGATGAGGGCTCTGGGGACGTCGAGGATCCGCCGTCTTCCCTCCTGTCCGGTTGCCTCGTGGCCAGCTCGCCCTGGCTCTCTGGCGCGCCTGCTGCTGTGCTTGTCGGTGCCCTGTACTGTCTCTTTGCAACTGCTACCACCACCTCTCCATCTTCCATGGCTGTGCTTGTCCGTTTGCCGTTGTTGATGCTGCTTTCCTGTGCGTCACGCGACAGCAGGGGCCTGACTTCTGACGGCTGGGACAGCTTGCTTGACGGGGCTGGCGACTGCGCATTGGTGTCGAGAGGCGCCAGCGCGCATCTCTTGGTCGGAGAGACACTCATCTTGGTCCAAATGGGAGGATGAGCGGTGGCGGGCACGTCCTTCGTCCTACAGTGGCGGCGACTCGTCCAGGTAGATGAATTGATAGATCGATCGATCGAGGTTCGGACGCTGGATACAATATTTGCTTTTCCCGGCGAAGCGTACACCGAGATAGTGGGAGTAATATATCTGGTACTGGACTCTTACTGAATAGAGAGTTGATGTCACCCAAAGAGAGACCAAATCCTTTCGTCGTGACGGCGGAAGTGCTGTGTACGATAAAAAAAATAAATGCTCACAACAATCAATCAAGAGGTCAAGGGCACGGCGGAATACTATGGGGATGTCGCGCTGCCCATGCCTATTCGCGTCTTATTACATAAAAATACTTTTGTTATTACATACCTACAAGGTTAGGTAGGTTACACCGGTACGTGCTATTATTTTATACGCGTGTTGCGTATTCCCTAGAGTCACGCTATAATCGGCTTTTATGCATTGTTTGTTTCTTGCCTATTAAGTATAAGCGCTATAATAAGCCTGGATATTTTTTTTTATCATACTTCGCTGCCTTATGTTTGACATACAAATATAATGCAGTGATTCAGATTAGACGTTTTTAAATTCACCGAGATTCTCGCCTGACTTAGATAAAAAAAAAAAAAGGTATACGGATTTTCAGAATCGCCTAGTCGTTAAGGTGCTACCAGCATATAGCGTTTCAAACCGCCTAGGAAAAAACAAGGGCACCGAAAGTCTCCATTATAGCTCCTAACCCCTTGGGTATCATATTCGCCTTGCCTCCCTGTGCATGCGTAGCAAGAAGCTGGCTGCTCACTCATCCCATCATATGCCGCCATCATCTATATATATCACACAGTCATCCAAGCCACACGAACAGGCCTGGTAAATCTCCCTCGCGTCTGCCCCCCACAACCGAGATTGGAAAATAAAAACAAAATAACAACAAAGCCGAGCAGAAGAACAAACCCATGCGACAAAACCCAACAAGGAGGAAGCCAGGAAGAAGGGGGTAAAGCAGCGCGCAGACACCTCGCTATCCCACAGCCCAGCCAGTCCATTGCCCACATGTCAAATGATATGCGGCCTGCGGCCCAGCATAATGAAGCCTCTCCCTCACTCCCGTTCGAGGGGGTGCTCTGCCCTTCTCTTATCCCCGTCCAGGGGCTGTCCCAAATACCACGGCATCAAACCGTCAAGGATGTCGGGTCAAACGAGTACATGCTCATGTCTAGCGAGAACGGCTTGTCGAAATCTATCTGAACCTCATCCCAGTCCGGAGGGTCGGGGAAATCGGATTCCCCACCGGACCCAAAGGTAATTCCATCACCGTCGAATGGCTGCCATGTGTCGAAACCTAGATCTAATGTCACGTTCAGTGCAATGCCCTCCGAGACGTCGCTCGTAGGCTCCGAGGATGCGCCATCCTTGCTGGATTCCGGCGTGTCACGCGGTGACAATGCCCGATACACGGCCATGTTTGATATGGCACCACCACCGCTCTCAAAGCCTCCGAGCGCCTGGGACAAGCTTTGCGGATCAACTGTGCCAAAGTGCGGCAGCCCTGCCATCGCTGCTGGTTGCGCACCGACATCGTCCTCTCTCTTCATCGAGGTGGCAGTCACAGCTGCCGACTTTGCCCCGCGGGCCTTGGCAACGTCCGTCGATCCAAGCGCGCCGTCCTGACTTCTCATCGACGGGCCCCGAGACATGGACGTGCTAAGAGGTGTCTGGTTGAGCCGTTGCGGAGCATTTGATGGGGTCGCACTAGTTGCAACAGGATCTTGCTTGGGTCTGCCGTCGGCATCGAGCCCAAGCGCTTCGGCGTACGCATCAAATAGGTATTTTGTTGGATCCTCGCGTGGTTTGATGTGCTCCTCCTGGACGTGCGCACGACGGGCTTCTTCCGTCAAGAAGGCGAATCGACTTGCCTCGCAGTCGGGCTCTGGGCAGGGGTACTGTGGCTCGGCCACCTTTTCCTTCTTTGTGTCCAGAGAGGCTTGCCTGCCCATCTGAGGACTACTACTCGCACCAGCACTTTGCCCATGCTTTCGCCTCTTGTTAGGCAGCGTCAGATCCATGTGAGCTCCGTTGGGATTGCTATACGTTGGCACACCATGTGGCGATGGAGCGGAAGGAATTTGGAAGGGCGGCTCCTTGGTCGTGGGCGCAGCAGGTGGAACCCCTGATCTACTGCCAGACCTGACATGTTTGTTGTGCTTCTCCAAGTTTGTCGCACTGAGTGGTGTTGGCTGCACTACTGGTGTCGCGATCTGCGCCGGCGTTGCTTGCGGCTGACTTGGGTCCGAGCCGCCTTGGACGCTTCTCTGTCCTGCTTGCGAGGCATTGCGAAGGTCCGTGGCCATGGAACTCAGGAGTAGCTTGGCATCTCCAAAAAAACTACGCTGTATAGTAAAAACTTCTTTTGGCTGCGTCGCTGCCTCGCCATCCTTGAACTGTTTGTGCAGGCGTATGCGCTGTGTATGAATTCATTAGTACAAATTGAGAACTCACAAGAGATGCAGATTATACACATCAACTTACAGTAGTAAAGTACTGCTTCACACGATTGTCGTCGTGAGTAAAGCTGTACCATCTTCCCAACAGCTTAGCAACCTTGTTCATCTCACTAAGGATATGCTGAGCCTCTCTGGTCATCTCCATGTGTTGCTGTGGGGTCGTTGGTACATCCGGCAGTACCTCCTGCTGGCACTGGCGTTGTACTTCACCCCCAATCTTTCGCAAGCGCTCGACATCCTCGTTCCCATTCTGTGGCGCCTGGGCCTGGCGGCTTTTGAGGAACTGCTCGTACTTCAACCTCTGCTCTGGCGGCATCGATGCAACCTGTGCCGGCGTAAATCTCGGGGCGGCTTTTTGGGCTGCATGCGAAGGCGGCCGCTGGGCAGGCGCCGGGGTGGAGCTCGTTACATCCACGACATCATCACTACCTCGCTTCGCCGGTCTTTGCGGAATGGCCGAAGGGTTTTGCTGTGGCGTCTGCCGGTTTCCACCAGCTGGCTTTGGAGGCTTGACCGAGACAGCTGCCACGGGCGGCTCTGCGACGGTGCTTTGAGGCCTTTGCGGCAGTTGCGGAGCAGCTGTGATCGGGCCAGGTGGCACCGGGGGCATCGGTGAAGGCTGTTGTTGACCTGTCGGTACTTGCGGCCGCCCGTTCAACCTATTCCTCAGCTGATGCTGTTTGACCTGGATGAGATATTGCCTGACAGTCTCCTCGTTCCAGTCCCTGAATTTGTCGCTGGCTGCCCGCGCATTCTGAATCTCTTGTGGCGAGACCGTTACGTTCTGAAGAGCCATTTGCAGGGTAGCGCCCATGTTTTGCGACTGCATTTGGCCAACCACATGCCCTTGGCCTTGAGGACCTGGAGTTTGGGCATTGGGAAGCACTTGTGCACCTCCCGCCGCTTGAGCCCTCTGGCTGAGCATCCTTTGAAATTGCAAGTTCTGAAAATTCAAAATCTTGGCTTGAGTGCCGGGGTTGACATTATTTTGGATCATCCATTGCTTGAGCTGACCCCATTTCTTGACCGTAGGCGGCAATTGTGGTATCTGCTGCAGGACGGCTGGAGGGATATCCAAGGAGTCCATGAACGCACCAGCGGTATTCGGGTCTGCCTGCATGGCGGGTTGACCCGGTGCGTTGGGACGCATCCTGTTTAACTGCTGCTGCACCAAGGCAGGGTTTTGTGCGTTGCCCATCGGCATATTCCCACCAGGTTGCGGTCCCATGGCGCCCCCAGGGGTGAATTGGGCCTTGGGGTTTCCCTGGGCAAATTGCCCAAGCTGAGCCTGCGCCTGGGGTTGGCCAGCCATCTGTTGTTGTTGGTTTCTCGAGCTGAGCCACTTGACGAGCACCTCATTTTGCTTCTCGGGTGGCAACATGCGCAGGGTTTGCTGCTGGTCAGGACCGAGATTGCGCATCATTAATGCCAGCAGGTTGTTTCTATTGTTATTCGCCGGCCCGGGTGGCGGACGTGGATTCACTTGATTCGGACCAAGATTAGGATTCCCTTGACCCATTTGCTGTCCCATTGCCACGGGAGGCCGCTGCACTGGTGCATTCAAAGTGTTCATTGCAGGGCTCTGAGAGATCGCTCCAGGTCCGCCGAGACCGCCGGGCTGACCTTGCATCTGCTTCGCCTGAGCCTGAGCCCGGATCTGAGCCTGGGTCTTTGCTGCTGCCTGGTCCATTTGTAGCTGCTGATTCTGTTGCATGTTGAGCGACGGTTGTTGCGAGCGACCAGCCTGGGCTGTTCCCTGTTGGCCACCAGCTTGACTGGGTGCAGGGGCGCCTCCGACTGGCTGTGGAGTGGCGTTCCGGCCAGCAGCACTTGCGGGCACGACCATCTGCCCTGCCTCTTGGGCCATCATGCCAGCCTTCTGCTGGTTCATAAGTTCGACATTAGAGAATGGACCCAGATCCCCGGCAGCCGCTGCACCAGCCTGTTGCCCTCCAGGATTGGCTCCCTGAGCATTAGCAGCGCTTTGCTGCTGCTGCTGCTGCTGCTGCCGCTGCTGCTGCTGTTGTTGTACTTGCTGCTGCGATTGCTGTTGCTGTTGCTGCTGCTGCTGTTGTGCCTGCTGCTGCTGCTGCTGCTGCTGCTGCTGCCGCTGTTGCTGTTGCTGCTGCTGCTGTTGCTGCTGCTGTTGCTGCTGCTGCTGTTGCTGCTGCTGCTGCTGCTGCTGCTGCTGCTGTTGCTGTTGCTGCTGCTGCTGCTGTTGTTGCTGCTGCTGCTGCTGCTGCTGCTGCTGCTGCTGCCGCTGTTGCTGTTGCTGCTGCTGCTGTTGCTGCTGCTGTTGCTGCTGCTGCTGTTGCTGCTGCTGCTGCTGCTGCTGCTGCTGCTGCTGCTGCTGTTGCTGTTGCTGCTGCTGCTGCTGCTGCTGTTGTGCCTGCTGCTGCCGCTGCTGAGCTTGTATTTGTGTAGGATTAATCCCGCTATTGGGCGACATGTTCCTTTGTAGCCACTGCGACATGTAACTCTGTTGTATGAGGAAAAGAACAGGGTCCTGGCCTTTGGATTGCAGGGCGTGCATTTGTTGTGGGTTGATCCTTTGCGTTGCAGCAGCGCGATATGCGTTCTTCTCCTGCTCGGTGAGGCTGTTGTATTTGGCCATGGCCACGTGCTGTAGCCGCTGCCTGTCCTGAAGAGTCATCTCATTCGTGAGACCCCGGGGACGCATTTGACCTGGTCCCATTTGCATTGGCTGCTGAGAGTTCGCGCCCATGGGGAGTCCTCCTTGGTTGGGCATGCCCAATCCGGGCTGCTGGGGTTGGCCAGGGATCGGAGACGCCTGCATCTGTTGCTGTAGATGTTGGAAACCCTGTTGCGGAGTCTGTCCCATCCGCATCTGTTGTGGTATCATGCCTGGCTGGTTCATCATGGCTGCTTGCTGACTTTGAGAGCGGTTCTGCATTTGGGCTGCTTGTTGCTGGTTGACTGTGTTCTGTAGACTGAACTCATTGGACTGTCGTTTCAGGAATAGCTCCTGCAACTTGTTCTGCACTCTCTGGTCATATGCTTCCTGGATTCCACGTGAGCAGCTGGCTAAGGCGTGACGACTTCTTTGGGATAGTTGATACGTACCTTGGTCGGCGACTGGACAAAGCAGTCCCTCTCAAAAGTGATGACTTGACCCATTGTCTGGTTTTGGTCGCTCCCTGGCATGGCAAGCAAGGTATTGGTCAGCCTGATAAAAAGTCAGTACGAGATTTTGAGTGGCAGGAGGGCCGAACCCACAGATTACCAGCATTGTTGATCCGAACCTGCGGTGGCAAGGCCGACTGCCAGCCTGCCGGGGTTGGCATGTTCTGCTGCTGCGTCATGATGAGACTCATCAGGGTGTTAAGCATGTTTTGAGACTGTGGCATACGAGGCCGCATCTGGCCCATCATGGGCATTTGACCAGCCATGACGACAAGATTTGGCTGTGTGAGCTAGCTTGCTTGAAGCACCGTATTGTTGTTGTTATTTTTTTTTCTCCCTTCGCATAAATCGCACGTAGATTTGCTGTAGAAGACAAAGAGCCTGTCAACAGTCGAGAGCGCGCTCAAAGCAGGCTGCGTGATGCCTACGATATTTCAGTTGACATCCATAAAGAGCAGCGCGTGTGCCTTGTAGAGAGAAGCGTGGTAAGAAACGACCGAGGAGATCGCGAAGAGACTGGCATGAAAATCAAGCAAGAAAGAAACAGGAGAAGCCTCTGTTGCAGTGGTTCGTTCGTATTCAACAGCTTGTGTCGTATGCGCGCGCGTCTGCGTTTCTCCAGCGCGGACGACTTTTCGACGAGGTCGAAGCCACTGAAAATCTGAATTCAGCTCGGCACAATCAACACAGGGCTCGATGGGAGCGTCAACATCCTCTGCTTCGTAGCGGGCGCAACTTTTCCAGGGGGGGAGGCGGTTTTGGTGGTCGTCGTCGTTGTCTTCGTCGTCGCAGTTGTCGTGGTGCTGGAGCGTGCGGAAGGGAAAGCGACGCTGATCAATTTCGAAGAAGAATGCTACCTAGCGCTCGAGTGGACCTGGGTGAGTTGGGTAAAGGTGGATGAGTGGGTTTTTGGCTGTAACTGTGGTTTGCTCGAGGTCAGGCAGGGTCGTCGCGGGGGGAGGGGCGGGGGGGCCGCAGAATGGCGTTGCGTCGTCGTCTTGTCGACGAAACAGCAAGCGCTTTTGGCCAAATGAAGACTGCGTTGTTGGGAAAGAAGAGGATATGGCACAGGCAGAGATGATGCTGGTGGCACGTACGTCCAGTTGGCGCGTTGTCGGGGGGAGGATAGAGACGATCACTAAGTAGGTAGCAAGAAAGACTGCCTGCCTACCTTACTTGGGTAGACTGCCTGTCCGGGAGGATGTGTGTTGGTGAGTTGAGTGGGTGGGTGAAATGAATGAAGCGACTGGGAGCATTGGGACGGATGGGCGAGGGTCAATGCCCGGCAAGGCACCACTACTGCAGGCGCTAGTAGGTAGATGGAGGTACGTAGCCTGTTAGTGCTGTAGGTACAGTAGCTGTTAGGTCGAATTCGAAGTTGGGATCTGGCACTGGACCAGGCTTGACAAGGACCCGAAAGACTAATATGGGCGCTACCTACCTACTTGATCACCACCCCTGTCTTTCGAGGGTGCCTAGCCCAACCTTGAAGGCAAAGGAGGCGCCGAGTGCTGTCGATTGGCCTTCGGTCGAACACAGACTTCCATCATCACGTCCGGAGGGCATGCATGTCGGTCAGTAGGCACAGCACACACATCTTTGGATCTTCGTTCTTCTGCCTTGCAAAGTGAAAGTTGTGATGCGGCGACCGATGTCAAGGATCCCATTGAGGCGGTGGGTTGAGCTCTCTAATGATAAGTCGCTGATATGTTGGTAAACACACACACACACACACACA
>JACVEI010000144.1:98648-132733 GCA_018115615.1 Pestalotiopsis sp. DP-2020a | reverse complement strand
AGGGGGGGGGGGGATATGTACAGGGCCCCACCACCTGGGGTTGTTGAGGAGGAATTGTATCACAGGCTACAGCTCGCTTTGCTGTTCGTATATCTGAGGGGTCTCTTTTTCTTCCTGGCTCTCTCCTGCTCCCTACACTGCACTACAGCTGGAGTGAGATTACCCAACATTGCCAAAAAATGCAAAAGACTGATGTGATGAGTGTCGCCAGGCGAGAGCCGCGCCAGCGACAGGGTACGGATACAGAGGCAATTTCAACCCACCCTGCACCTGCGGAGTATCGGCCGGTACCAGAGAATGCCGCCCCGAGGGAGACCCTCATTACGTATATGCCGGAAAGAAGACTCCTCGTTGCTGTGTGTGTGCGTGTGTGCGTGTGTGTGTGTGCGTGTGCCCAGGCCTTTTGCCAGGGACCAGTGTTGCTCAGGTTCAATAATAACATGGGGGCGTGGTTCTGCTGGGCTTTCGGTAACATGTGTTCCTGCAGAAGATCATCTGAAAATCGCAGACAGGTAACGGGCAACGGTGGAGCCCACCCAGCCCTTCCCCTTGTGTTACCTTGGTTGCCTATACTATGCAGTAGCATTGCCCTTATTACAGTATACTCGGACCCTAGCCCGCTAGATTAAGTACCTGGGCATCTGCCCCTGGCAAGAGAGTTGGAAGAGCAGGAAGATGGGTGTGTGTCGTTGCAGGCCAAACTCAACTCCCGACTGCACCCCAAGACCAGATGTAGCACTGCGATCGAAACTCTATTGTCCGGCATTTACAATTCGTTGCTGCCCTGTGGCTAGCTAGCTACTCAGGATTCATTCTGGGATTTGTGGAAGGGATGGGCATCAGTCTCAGCTCGCGGCAGTCGTTCTCCGATCAAAAGGCTTGCGGAAGCATGAGCCGAAGATGCAGCTCTTAGAGCCATCTGTGGTTGGTAGACGGGAGGGAAGATGGGGGATCGACAACGCCAAAACCCAGCAGCCCCTCCCCAACTGCTTCATACCTGGGTTTTCGATTCTCCTGCTGCTGCTTGGCTGCTGCTGCTCTCTTGCGTGACCGACTTGTGGATGCCTCGTCGGCCTGCTTGGCCGTTGGGAAACGAACAGATCCTGTCGAATCGGGCGGGTTCCTTGGGTCGCTGCCAAACGAGACGTCGGTCGGGGGTTCACTGAGATCAGCTCGTCTGTCTGAAACCGAGGTCATGGATTCCTCTCCGTGTGTCTGATGCGTGGTGCATTTTTTTCCTCTACTCGGGTCAGAGCCACCTTACCGCCGAGCCTTTGTTCCATGTTCCATGACGATGAGGGACGCGGCGCGGGTCCTCGTCCGTTCCTCGGGTCACGAGATGCTACTACGACTGAATTGAACAGTTGTGCCCGTCCTGGCCTCTCTTTTTCGCGTCCGCGTGACGGCGACATGTTCTATCGCAGCATACCATACCCTCCTAGCCATGACGCCACCCCGAGTATGTCGGCAGGGAGGCCCCGTTTCACCTTGAGCGCCACACAATAGAACGAACCAAGAAAGTCTTGATCATGGGCTGGCTCAGAGTAGTATTCTCGATAACCTATATTGGACAAATCTATGCAGCCTCTGGTCCACCGTCATGGTTGCTTTGGGAGGACGGTGTCATTTCATAGGCACTATACTGAGAGGGCCAAGAAAGTGGCTTGCACACCGTCCAGGCCGGATTATAGGGCGGGGGGTCAAAATACGCGAACTTTGCACAGGAAAATTCGCCGGCCGGCCTATGCGTGCCGAGAGTTCGTCGAGGGAGATGGGTGCTGCAGTGTAGATTTTGTCATTGTGCATGTCCTTACGTCCAGGATCATCTGGATCGTGCATACTCTGTACACCGGTTCTCGAAAAGCAGAAAGTGTTACAGGGCCCTCTTTCAGACGTCGAGGTGGGTATTACGGCAATACAACGGGCTGCCACATGCATCCACCGAACATGTCAATCATATGTCTTGTGTGCCTGCGATTTTTCACACACGTTTGAGCCCCAGGGATTCGAGAGCCCGCTATAGGATGAACCCCTATTCGCCAATCTTGCTATTTGTACCTACCTAGTCCCGGTTGTCGCTCGCAGACTGCCGAAACGTTATTTGATTTGACTGCTCTTCTTTATTTCGCTTTCTCTTCGCATCCTTGGACCATTGAATATCCATCAATGACGACAGCTGTACGCTCTACTTTCCTAGACAAGATCGAAAACGGGCCACGCAGTGGGTGCCGCTTCCGTCAGTGTACGCAGCTAGCAAGTCCATGTGTGCCGTGCAAGTCTCAGGCCGCGACCTCGATTGGGTGATATCTATCCGTCGCGTCGGCAATAACCCACCCTCTGGGCGGCTTGCAATCTCTCTAGCCATGTAGTCTGTTTTCAGCTGTCCTCTGGAAGCGGTAGTAGTGCACAACTGCTGCAACGGAACACGTACATACACTGCATATACCTCTCACTGGCAGAACGGCTTGCCTTATTGCCCGCCTGCCGCCTTTCCCTCAGCGGCTCCATACCTCATTTGCAGCAGGAGCTCATGTCAGTCATTACTCAGCTCATTCTAGCGTCCGACTGCCTCGGTCCCGAGGGAAGGACACCTGTCTGGCTTTGGCTTGCCCAGGGCCCCGTAAAACGGGGACACTTTAAAATGATTGCCTACCGTGGTTCTGCGGAGATGGGCTTGTTTAGACGATCCAGAAAAGACACCAGACCAGAGCGCCTGACTTCTCAAGTCCCGAGAGTAGACAAGCTATGTAGCAGTGGCCAGTGTGTGTAACATGGTACATGGTGTAGGGGACCAGGGACTACGAAAATGGCAGTACAAATACATGACTACACTAAACCGATTCAGTGTCTGTGCCTCTGTGGTATTGCAAGCCTGTAGCCTGTAGCCTGTACATTGTACCTAGGTAAGGCCTCTGCTCTTATGCAAACCAGGGAACAAATCTTACGCTGTCAACGTCACATCTCGGACCGATCACCACGTGTTGAACTGCCTGCCTGCATGGGACGAAATAATCAGACGGTACCGCAGCCTCGTGGTTTTTCTCCTGGTCTCGGTTGCTTCTTGCCTTGTTCCGTCTTTGTGAACGGGTGGCGCTCCAGCGGTTTGCGGGCATGATCTTACTACAATTGCGCGATTATAGGCTGCCCCAAACTACCGCACAGCTCACATACCGTGATACATCATTGCACATAAGCCGTGCTATCCTTGCCGTGTTGGCTTTCTTTTCTTGTAGGCAGTTCATGACTCGGGCAGCCTGGCTGGCGCCCACCTACGCGAGCCCCAACCAAGAAAAAAAAAAAAAAAAAGCTGAAGCGGATGGAATGGGAGAAGGCCAAGAAATCCGTCTCTGGACGGCATGGGAATGACAATTCCCCGCCCCGAGCTTTCCTTTCACCTTAGCAAAATTAAGGTACGCTGGACCCCTACCAGCGTCGCATTAGGGGAATGCACCTTCGGCCGAGAAATCCCGCCTTGGAACCTGTTCCTATTCTTAGATTGGCGACTACTAGTCTCTTCTCGTATGCTACACACTATTACTACCACCAGGTATACCACCTCTCTGGTTATCTCCATTCGACCCTCGTTTACCGACGAGCCGGCCCAACTAATAACTGCTGTTATTGTGTACAGCGCGAAGTCGTCGGCCCTGATATGGGCCGACTGATTGCGTACGTGGGTGCGGAGAAAGCAAGGCGCCTGGTAACGAAAAACAATTCAACGGCGAGCTCTGATTGAGGGATTTTATCCCGTTCATACCCTTGTTTGATGACAATTCTTCCGGCGATGGTTTCGTTGCACGACCTCAGCGGGAAGAGCTGCGTGCGTCGTAATAAACTCGACCGCGCAATACATCGTACATACAGACAGATAGATCGCAAGTACCTCCCTGAAGTGTTTTCCACCTGGAGCCTCTCTCCTACCTAACCTACATGTGTTATCCAGTGGACAATAACCCATGGCTCGTCATCCTTTGGGTCGGCTCTTCCCCGACCAACGCAGGATATGCACGCTAGCAAAATGACTCCCTCCTTGTGGAATCTGTTCTCTTCTCTACACGTCCCCATTCCCACACATTACAGTCATCTCGATTAGCACAGCTCAATGCTCTCAACGATCCCTCCCTTCCGCGCCCAGGCGGCGCTGCTCTGGCTGTTTTGGAAAGAGTCAAGCCAAGCCACCAGACAGCTGGTCACTGTTGCTGCTCGCTAACGAACTCCGATTATAGTTCCATCTTGTCATGTAACTGCCTAGCGGGCTCCCACCGCCATCACTGTCATCCATATTGGCATCGACAGCCTAGGTGGGCTTGTTTTATCAAATACCGCCGGCGTCGATCCTCGAGCGTGCAAGAAATAAGGGGTGCATGCGGGTTACGGTTCGCACTACACACAAGCACGACGTCAGCAAAGAGAGGCGCTAGAGATTTGGAGGCTTTTATAATATTATAGTGCTCCCGAGCTTGATGTCAGCCGTCGGACCAAGCCAACGAAGGGGAGCTCCTCCAGATCGAGTCGGATTTACGGATTATTTTCCTTGGGCTGAAAACGCCATTTTCTACCTACTTACCATTGGACCCTCAAGGACCTCCACGCGCGACCTAGTTTGGTGGTTCTTCTGGAGGCGAAATCTTCCAAGTCAGCCCTGAGAACTAAGGTTAGGTAAGGTAGGGCATCTCTTTTCAAACAACGATTCGGGCGTGCTGATCGCCAAGAAAAGCCTACTCATCACAATGGACCTGGCCCAGAACGATACATCTTGAAAAGTCATTGCCGGTCTAGGACGGGAGGGCAGCACAGGGCTGGCTCGTAGAGTTTTTGCTTTTCCCTCGCAATTTGGGACCTCGACCGCCTGGCCGGGTCTGTGGTGAAAAGCATGCCAATCTCTTGTTACTCGTTCGACCCGCTGCAAGAATATACAGATGTAGTAAGGTGTCGTGGAATCCTGTCAACATGCTCGCTTGCTTGCTTTTCTGCGTACCAGTGACCTGACTGCCAAAAGGCCTTCTCCAATTTCGAGTGCCGGTGTGTGTGGCCACCCAGAGGAACCGTCAAGCCATGAGACAGGGACAATACCGTATGGATTTCTCGCAAGCTGGGTCTACCATATCAGATCCAGTCAGGAAAGAGCCTGCTTGCCTGGTGATACCTACTTCGAAGGGGAGAGAGGAGAGGAGGGGCCACGACCCTCGAACGTCTCCTGCACGAGTGAATCCTGAAGGATTCAGACCCATGCCGAAAGCCACGAGGGAGAGAGCAGAATGGTCTTTCGAATCCCGACAGGGCGATGGGCAGACACCGCCGAGGTAGCCCCAGTATTCCCGTCTCTCTGTTTCCCCAGGTGATAATAATAATAATATCAGCCCAAGAGCCTGCTTGCTTCCGATGCCCTGGACGGTCCGTTGCCCTCTTAGTCTTGCCTGGCATTAAATCAAGCCTACCCTATAGGGATCAGCTCCAGATGGGTTTCCGGTGAACGAGCGCAGGCGAAGGGGGGAGGGGCTTCCCGTCTGATTGAGAAGATGGAATGGGTCGATGAAAACCAGGGAACCCGTTGTTTCTCGTTACTCGCGCGTCGCTTGCGCTTGCGTTTTCTCGTCTCGTTCTAGTGCTTCTTGATTGGAGATACCTAGGTACGATGAGTCGTGGTTGTTCTGTACACAGATAGGTATAGATTACTGAGATGTGTCCGGCGCGCTTTACCATCAAGCCACCGACCGGCCGGATCGAGGTTCTCTAACTGCTAAGGAGAAGTTCGTCGTTGGGAAAAATGGTACAGCGTATGGGACAGCCTTGCAAGGAGTTCCTGGGGGAGATAGGGAGAGAAAGGGCGGTATACTGTGTAGTGCGAAAAAAAAGAAGATCTGCTGCTACTACTTACTGCTACTGCTAACTTTTTGGCGCCGTTGCCTTTGTTCAACTCCTCGGCCTTTGTTCCTTCTCCTCGGTTTTTGCGCCTTTCTGTCCTCTGCCCGCCCTAAGATCGCCAAACCGGTTTTCTTGGGAACGAAGTCCAGCGCTTGTGGATAATTCCGTCAGCCATATTTTATCTGGCGCCGTCTGCTACTCTCATACCTGAGATCACAGTCGGCGAACTGGTCGACGGTTTCTTCGGCCGGTGACCGTTCCGAAGTTGGCACATCAATTACTTATTACTTATCTTCCATATCATGTGGGCGAGCTAGATGCGACTCGAGTCTTGCGCGGTTCAGCTAGTAGTATCCATTCTGGCCTGTTACCCCCTTTGAAGCCTTTGGGAAAGAACGAGGAAAAGCACATTGATCATTCATTATTCAGCCCACTTCGTTCGGCCAGTGTCCATGGAGCATGGCGAGTTCAGAGTATACCAATAAGGCTAGTTGTTCGCGCTTAGTTGCTCCCATCTGCTTGGATGTGGATGGGCCCTATGCAGGCATGGCTCGCGTCTGTTTGCATGTTGCCTTGTCCGCTCGGACGGTATTGGGTGTGTGTGTATGCGCACGAGTCCCCATTCGCTGAAACGGACAACCAGAGGTGCACATGTCGTTGGTTGAACCTCCAAAAGGGGGGTGGTGTCGAAAAACGGGAGCCAGTGATTCGGTCAACCCTTTCATCATGTCGTTGCCGTTCGAAGCGCAGAGCAAGCATGCGGACAGAGAGGCCAGCACTATGTTTAGACTCACCACTGGCAGGATTCACCATGCATCCGAGGGCTACCTGGGCGCGTCTCTCATGGGGGAAATTGTCGAAGATCTTGACTGTTTCGTCGGTGCCCGAGGAGTCCCCCCTGGCTATATCGTAGCCAGTACTATAATCGAACCGGCGGGCTATATGCAGCCCAGTCAGGACCCGTCGGTTTGGGTGTGCATTGTATAGAGTACTTATTACTCAACCAGAAAGAGAAGAAAATAGATAAACAAACCCAGCACAGTTCTGGAAGGTGATTGACTGCATAGGGCTAGCGACCCAGAGAAGATGTGTCCATGTTAGTCTACAAGGGTCGAGAGTAGATGGCTACATCGCCGATCACGATTCAATCTCGTCGCTTGGGGAGCGTCTGGGAAATGGCCCGAGGATGCTAATGAGTCGAAGACCCGGAGGCGGCATGAGATTGACTCAAGCCAACTGCCTTGTCTGTGTGTACGGGATTCTACCGAATGCGATCTCAAGCGAATCACTTGCTGCACTGTCGGAGTTTCAAATGCCCAGAAGGAAAAAGCTCTGGTGATATTTTCGTGAGAGAAAGGGGTACTAGCGAGCTACGAGTGTCCTGGGGACCACCGTTCGATTGACCATATCCCCTGAGAAGGAGTCTAGATAGCTCCTGGGCGGCTCTCTTGGTCGAGCGGTTTGGAGCTCGCTTCGGTGTCACATCGTGGTCCAGCTCGCTCATTTGCTCATCCTTCAGTTGGGGAGCTACAAACTCGGTTTGGTGATACGAGGCAAGCCCCTGAGACCTAGGCAGACTCTACTGTATGTCAAAGGCAATTCTGCCCTATTTGGGCAACATCGAGTTATCAGCATAAAAAGAGTATTGCCAGAGATGCATCAATGTTACGTTGAAGTTTGTTGCCGATGGAACGAGCCTCCCAGCTGGTAGTTGTGAAGAAGCACATGCGTGCTCCTGTCTCTGTGCATGCGTTTCGTGCCCTGCTTGGCTCACTCTACCTCTCACCGGACTGAAGGCAAGGGCCGTCTGTGGTCAGCATCGTCGGCTCCTTTACTTTGTCGAGTCTTGAGACGGGAGATTATTCGTCATGCTTCACGTTTCTGCTGCAATGCATGGCCCTTTAGGTATTGATACTGCTGCTCCACTGAGAGGAAGACATTGATGTTTACAGTATAGTCCAGACACTCCCACCGGGACCGAGTGATCGTCGTCTTCGGAGCCAGTGAGGAGGGCTTGATGAACCGAGAACGGCGCGTATCGTGTATATCAGATCCAGAAATAGCAGCTCCGAGGAATCGGGTCTGGTCCAGGTTGAGGCTCGAGAGCTGGCGGAAGCTGTAGGCATTGTCTCACGATGCTCGTCATGCTTCCCGCTTCATCCATGGTGAACTGATGAACCGTTCTCTGGCTCTGCCGCGACCTCAAGCGGGAGGAACCGATGCTGACCATTGACCGCCAGAGATCACGCGACGAACCAGATGCGAGGAGCGACCAGGGACGGAATAAATTGGATAGCTTATTTACACGTCTGTGGAGACAGTCTCTCGATGTATTGACTTCTATAATTATCATATCATGATGTTCATCTCATTGGCAAGCCAAAAATAGAACACAAGAAGCAAGTGATTTGTTCTTCTGGTCCGTTCTCGAAGGATTGGGGGTGGCGGAGTACAAGAGCCGCAACTGGCGGCCCCGTTATATGATGGACAAGCTCGTAGGATTCATCGTCGTTCTTTTCTATGGGGCAACACCGACATGTATGCGCAAGGTTGAGGGTCTCAACGTGGAGAAAGAACATCCTTTAAAGAAGAAAAGTACTTCTGCTGCATGGAAGATTCGAGTTTCGGTCTGACATTCCCGGGTCGGAGCGCTCCTGATCCCTCCAGCTTCATGGGATCATGTACGGTTTGAGGAAAAGTAGTTGAGAGAATTGGTGAAAGAATGCGGGCGCTGTTGTTCAGCCTTAAGAATCCTTCGGAACTCGAGTACCACGAACTTTTGTGCGACCCATTATTGATGCCAACGGTGCATGACAGGTGCTTGTTAATGTTCTAATTACTTCGTGAAATGTTTCCCTTTTCACCTTGTGACTAGGAGGTTGTGCAAATGGAACTATGTAACACTGTGGAGTCAATTGATACTCAGTACAGAATGCGAACATTGGTGTGGATTACCTTTGATCGTCAGCATGCATTCATGATGGTTGATCAAGTTGACTACGGCCAGAACAAATTTTGGTTATCAAAGGCCGTCATCATTGATAGTGAACAGCTGTTCTCTCGAAGCCGATAGTATCGACCAACGTCAATAAGCTATGTTGAGTAGGTCAGGAAAAGTGGACAGTATTCAGCGACAGATACGGAAGCATTCTATGTTTCTTACAAAGACCGCTCATATAGACGACAGTCCTTTGTCACAGTCCGGTAGGCACCTTCAAGCAGCTATAGACAGACCACCTGCCTGAGGCCGTGGTTTGCCTTGTTCTATCACAGCTGTATGAGAAGGATCTGGACGAGAGCTATAATGTGTTTCTTCATCTTGATTTATTGAATTTTTTTGTTTTCTTGTATTCTTTTGACAGCTATTCGCATGCATGAAACTGCTCCATTCGCCATCGCTGAGAGTCTCGTGGGTATGTAAGCCATCTTTTTCCAGCGCAACCAGCGCCAACCCAATGCGAAATCCACGACGCAAAGCTCTTCTATACCATCATCATGATCGTCATCATCTGCGCATTTCCCTCAAAAAATTAAAGCAATCCGTGTTGAAATTTCATTGCAGCACAAGCTAGACAACTCCTAGCGAAGCCGGCAGGAGGTCTTCTGAGTCGGTCTAGTCCACTATAATGGGAGCATCGTCCTCTTTGCGAGCCTTGCATTGCTTGCGCTGGCCCTTGTACTGCACATCGGTCAAAACCTCTTGTTGTGGTTGGGATGTAGCTCCCGAGAAGAACTCGCTCGTGGTGCCCGTCTCCGCGGCCCGAGATCTGGGACCTCTTGCTCCGTCGCGTCCTCGTGCAGGACTTGAAGACTGAATCGGGATCTCAATATTGGTTTTTGGTGGCCCATAGGCTTCCTCGACCTCAACAGACTTTCGCGCTGTGTTTGCATCCGATCTTGCATTCACTTTGCGTGGCGTCGGTCTGGTAGCAGGGCTTCTGACAAGGGGGCTTCGGACACGCGGGCTTCTGATATGGGGACTTCTGAGATGAGGACTTTTGGCGTTGTGCAAATCCTCTTCAAGCTGTCTCGTCAATGAACCTCCCACCTCATCAATCACCTCGTAAGGGTTGGTGGATGTCGCGCCTCGTGACTCCGGAGATTTGATACCTTGAATGAATCCCTTTTGAGTTTCACTGCTGCCCAACCGTTCGGGCGCTGGAAATGCTCCTGGCATTGGCCTGTTTACTGGGCTTGTTCGTTCTGTATCGCCCTCGGCATTGGTCTTTGTCTGAATTCTTGGCGACAGCTCGATCAGGCTGTCTTCGCCCAATACAGACCCATCTGCCTCGATGCTTTGGGTCACAGGGTCGCTCTGGAGTATGAGGGAGCCATCAACAGTTACATGACTGATGGGCTTACGGGGCTCCGCTGCATCCTCAGACTGTCGCGGGTTTCCGGCTTGAGTTACCGCGGAGCTGGAATCCGGAGCTGGCTCCATCACATTGCCCTCACTTGATGTCGGTCGACTTTTGGTATTTTTCCCTTCCGCAGCCAGACGTTTTCTCTGCCTTTTGGCTTCTTGCTCGGCATCCTCTCGAGATTGTTGCTTAGCTTGAAGCTCAAATATCAGGCTCCTTATAGAATGACGCATTTCGGAGGACACGAAAGACCACGTGGGAGTATCATATTGCAGAAGACCATAGACAAATGCGTCCGGATCGTCAAGAAAGTGCTGAACATATCCCAACAAATACAAGCCGCAGTCACAGTGGTTCTGCTGTTCGGGAATTTTCTTTGCGGTCATGCCTAGCGCGCCGGGGTCGGGGATCTCGATTCCCTTCTTGTCCTTGAGCTCAGCAATCAGATACTGCCGCAAATGGGTGCATGCAGGCGAATGAGGTGCACCGAGCGAGTCCAATGTGATGATCTTTGGCTGGTTGGGATCGTGTTTTCGATCGTGCTTTCTCGCCGTTGCACTTGTCTTTTTTGTCTTGCGGTGCGCGGTAGCGGCAGATGGACTCTCTTGCTGTATTTCGGTATCTGCGTCCACATCATATACGTCCTTCTTGGCGGATTTGCCCTGCTCATCTTCGTGCTGAGGGGTCGCCTTCGGTTGTATGGCATCCGAGTCAACGCCAGTGCTCTGAATTGACATTTTCCGCAGTACTGTTTCGACAGCTTTGGGGCCATCCTGCATTTCTACATCGGAGTCCGTGACCATCGTCGGCTCAGCAGTCTTTGTTGGCTCTTCGTTTTCTGGCAAAGTCAAGTCTAGGGCGGCTGACTTCTCTGTTGCCTGGGATGGCTTCTGCGATGGATCGAGCTTGGATGGATTATAGATGATTGCAACATACCAATGTTGGTGCTCGTTGATCGGAACCACGATGAAATCCTTGGTGAAAAGATCCACTTTGCTGGTCCAGCCTTTGACGCCGTTATAGTTAATGCCAGCGCCGCTTCGCGAGGGCTTGAGCTTGTCGTAAAAGAATGTGTTGTGAAAATGGATACGCTCAGCAACACGTGGCTTTTCCTTCTCCAGCTTATCCTGAAGATATCGCAAATAGAAGATGATCAAGTTGTCGTTCAGGAATTCGCCCTCATCGAGCCTTTCAATGTCATCGGCATCCACAGTGGCTCGACCCTTCCCTTGAGGAGGAAACACCAGGGAGTTCCGCCATACTTTCTCTTCCCAACCCGGGTTCTCTTCTGTCCACTGCTTGGGCGTCGGCGATCTTTCGATGATCGTGGCACGTCGTGTTCGCGTTAGGCGCGACACCGAAGCTTCGGGGCTTTCAGGAATAGTAATCGGCTCACTATTGCCATCGTGATCTTGTGTTGAGCGTGCTTCTTGTTTCGATCCAGTGAGCCGCTTCATGCTCATGCTGACCAGTCCTCGACGCCGTGCGCGTCGTGGGGACATCAAGTGAATGTCCTCCGGAATTGGCTCGGCTGGCGTCCTGTCAGCATCTGAGGGTTCCGGTATCCGATGTTGTTTGTGTTGGGCTGAAAGGCGATGCAATGACTTGAAAAATTTGTCCTCCCGCGAATGTTCCACCGTAACAGATACGGGCTCTTCCCGATCCATTTGGACCCAATCCAAGAAGGCCTCGAGGGTCTGAGGATCGGCGAACTCCATGTAGAGCTTTGGCGCAATAGGTAGGTCTGAACTAGAGGAGTGCGCAACGCGAACAGTATGGTTTGCCTCTTCTACCTGAATATCGTGAACTTTGTTAAGGTTCACTAGCAGGTACCTGTACTCTTGGAGAAAGTCCCGAGTATCGCTGGCCATTGGGAGAAGAATAGTGCTGACGTCGCCGACCCGAAGCAAACATTTTGCGTCAGTTGTTTCATGGATGTAGCTGTATGGCGGACAAACAGCCGCCCTTACTTCCAAGCCCCTTTGGATGGCAGCTCTGCTAGGACTGGAGAGATTGGCTAGTCTGTTGTCAGCCGGTCCGCTCTTGGCCTTTCCAACAGCGCGCGCAGGTTGACCTCTGGGAGGAAACGCTGGGGCGATCCCGCCTCTGGTGGATTCGCTAGCGGATACGGATGTTGGTCTGAAATCGCGACGAGGAGCTGGTCGCGTTCCTCGGCGATATTGGCTCATGCTTGTCGGGCCTGGAGCCAGAGGGTCTGGGCTTGAGTCTTTTGCATGTTTGGCGAGTCCCCCAATTTCGGACGATGCTTTCCTTTTGGAACTCGGTGCGCCGAGCTGGTTCGATTTGCCGAATGGCTTTCGATTCTGGAACTGTTTGACGTACTGCTCGGAATCAACGAGACGAGGGGCGTTTGGATGTTGGGTGGTTTGGCCCGCCGATTCCTCTGGGACAGATTTCTGGTCTTCCTCGTCGTCGGAGATTGCCTCAGGATTTATAGCCGAGTTGTTAGACTTCTTATGTCGGAGTCTCTTGGGTTTAGGGCCTTTTACCCGATTTTCCGTATTACGGTATTCCCCAACGCCGCGCTGAGTCGAATTGGAGGAGTGAATACTTGCGGGCCTTTGATTCGATGTTCTACGCGTTGACTGCAAACTCGCAACGCTTGCAGCCCGTTGGCGGGGCGGTCCAGACTGGGCACTCGTGTTTGAGAATCTGCGATCGGGTGGGCTCATCTTCTCAGCATCGAGCGCAAATGTTTCCAGCAGAGTCGGATATCCACGATCCTCATCTCTGACCTCTTCCTCTTGCCCTTCCTCGTCCTCGTCATCGTCCTCTTCATCTGGCTCTAGCTTGCGTCTCTTCGGAGCTGACTGGTTTTCCTCACCAGCAAGTCGTGCCATAGGTAACGACGAAGTTGGTGGAGCGCCGTTGAGGGTATTCATATGCGTGAAGGCTCCCAGAAAACTTTTTACTTTGTTCTGCAAGTTATGGTGAGCCCAAGTGAACAATTCTCCATCTGGGCAAAGACCTTACAGGAATCCCCATTGTGAAAACTCTCGAATCGCGAGCAGAAATTCAGTTGGCGCCCAGCAGGTGGAACTGACCCAAACCTCAGATGGTGCTCCCGCTGGCCGCCAAGGGAAATGTGACGTGCGACCACTTCAACGCTCGCGGCGAAGTCGGCGTAGGCAAAAAGTTACGAAGAATTTTGGATATAGGGTACCGGCAGACATGCTTGACCGTTTGTCATTCGATCGAGTGTGTACAGGCATTGGCTGGGGATATCTGTATCGTCAAGAACTTTTCGTGGTGGCTCGCGGCTGCGTGTGCGCCAGTCGCATCGTCGTGATCGAGGTTATCGAGAGAAAAGTCCGGTGGGTAGGTGGGCGTGCTGAGAAAAAATGCACAACGGCCGCCGAGTCTGGTGTGAGCTCTGGAAAGTCCGGCCAGGAATAAAGAATCGTCACCACTCCGTATGCGGAAAGGAGAAGGGTTGCGCGCAAACGCTGCAGGGGCGGCGACAAAGACACAATGAAAGAAGAAGAAAAGTTGGTGTTCTTTCTGCACAAAATTCACCGAGTAAAGCAGCTCCCAGTCAATTTCGCAGTAACGCGGCTGCATCCCCCCAGGCGCACTAAAAACTCACCAGCCTTGCGCTTGGTTACAGTGCTGATTCGCTAGGTTAGAAGGTGGGGGCAGTTGCCAATCACTACCCCGCGAGCTCTAGGGCGGTGCGAGCCATCCTGGGCCGTTCTGGGCGTGCGTTTTATTTCTCCAGGGTCCAAACGGCGCGTGCCTTCCTTTATTAGTGCTCCTGCTTTCGTTGTCACAGCTCAACCGTTTGGCCAAAACTACACGCGCAGCATTTTATTCGTACCATTCAAGGAATATTGATGTTTCAGCTGCTTAGTTGTATCCACAAACAACCTCCTGATATCGGGTACTCTTATAAGACAAACTCTTATCGAGTTGCAGTCGATAGAGAAGTACACGTGCAGCATAAAACATGCCTCACGACGTAAAGCAATTGGGCTGTTTTTACCTGGCAAATGCTGAGCATCAATAACGATATACACCAACACAGAAAACCAAAGAAACTTTGAATGAACTGTATTGTATTGACCGAGTGTCTAGGCGGATAGTGATACTACTTGATTATCAGTCACTGTAGGGATTCTATCAACCCATTATGTGTCTACAGGGTACAGCAGTCCAGGAATTCAAAATAAGGCTCCCGAATAATTCAAAATTGTAGAAGTCAATAAGCATTCTTTATGGATGAGCATGATCAGCCCTACACTTAAGTCTCAGGCTCGGTGAATTAGCTGTTCTAGATGCACAGCTCACCTGATGTTTGTCGACTTGTCATCATGTGACTCTCATTTCTCATGATGGCATCAAAGAGTGCCTTTCTGCATTCCTCCCATTGGAGCTCAATGATCAACATACTTTGACTTCTAGAATGAGTTCGTCGCCTACGAGTCGCATAAATTCTTTCCAAATCATGTCCATTACGCGTCGCCGGCAATATAACGTAGGTCAGATAGTCCCAATCCCCGCCTGGTGCCTGTCCCGTAATAATTTTACCTCTTCATAAAGTACATCCAGTCGTACATGGTTGGAAATCCAAGAAAACGTAAACGCTCCCGAGCAATTCATACAGCCCCAAGCCCTCGCCCGGGTACATTCTACTTGCGCTTCTGGCCCGCCGAGACCCTGGTCACCCGGCTCCGGACGGCGTAGGCGTCGCTGATGTCGGCGACGGCGACATAGGCGGCCCAGGCGGGGATGAAGACCCACAGCATGTTGAAGAAGACGAGGTACACCCACTTGTACATGAAGTTGCTCGCGTCGAGGTTGTTGTTGTGCACCAGCCACTCGGGGCAGAAGGTGATGAAGCCGCCGTACAGCTCCATGGTCGCGACCACGATGATCAGGACGTTGGTCCGCAGGTACTTTTGCTTGGCGATGCCGTGGCAGATGGCGCACGCCAGCGGCCCGGCCAGGAACACGGTCAGCAGCTCGAGGCTGATGATGGACTAAGAAGTGAGGAGGTGAAAGTCAGCCTTCTTGTTTCTTGTAGTGTCCTTGGTATTGCGCCGTGCCCGAGATCGTGGATATGTCCGGATTGCGCCGGATCCATTGTACGTCCAGACCAAACTGCTAGGAGAATCAATTCAACGTACCAAGTCAGCACCTGCCCATCTCTTATCTGCCTTGGCGTAGACCATCCACAGCTCGGCAAAGGCGTTGTCGCCGGCAGCCTGGGGGCCGTAGGCGCGGTTCGTGTAGCCGAGGAAGTTGTGGGCGGTCGGGGCGAGGGCGAGGGGGTTCTTGACCGACGACAGCGGTACCCAGGAGAAGAAGCAGTGGTAGAGAAAGCTGCCCTCGAGGCAGAAGTGGATCAGGGCGTCGAAGGCGTGCCAGATGAAGAGGCCGCGGTAGCTGGCCGGGGTCGAAGCCGGTAGTACCGCCCGGGACCCGGCGTAGGCAACGGCGAGGATCGCGACCGTCGACGCGAGCGAGACCAGCGTCGTCTGGTCGAACAGGTCCGGCGGCAGGTCGGCGAAGAAGGAGTCCATGGCGGCTGATCGTGTCGCGTCGATTTTGCGTTTCGATGTAACAAAGTTGTTGGTACTTTTTCTTTTCCGCGGCACGATTCACAAAAGGTACGGAAGTAAGAGTACGGAAGTAAGACTCGCGAGTTGGACCCCTTTCCTTCCGGCCCCGCAATGTGAGACGGGAGCACCCCCAATCAAGTAATGATTGGTCTGTGCACTATTATAGAGACTTGAATACACTTCGGCATTTCATTCTCGACACGGATTAGTGCTTCTATTTTGGCTTTATATGATTCAGTATGTACGATACAAAGTTCTGAGGTTTAGCTTCATGAGAAACGATTCGCCGAAAGGTTCTGCTTCGCCTCTGGAGGGTAATTACCAAACCATGCATCCTTCCATTCACTGATTAACAACGGACAGCGGGCGCTTCCTCATGCCGCTCAATACCATCCCAAGGCAGTCAAGCCAACTTGATTCCACAAGTCAATGAATTATATACAGATTTCATGAAAAAAATTCTACAAATCGCTCTAGGTAAGCTTCCACGTGCCATCCTTGATCTCAATCTTGACCTCCCGGTCCTCATCAATAGCGATGCGGCCAGCGTGGAGGATGGCCGTGGTAGCTATCGTGTTGGCGAGGGTGGGCAGGCCGCGCTTGTCCAGCTCGTCGAGCGTGACGGTTCCGGCGTTGAGGCCGTTGACTGCGTCGACAAACTTCTCAAACGAGATGTAGCCGTAGCCGGTCTGGCCGTTGAAGTTGCCCTCCTCGTCGGGGGCGTACTTCATGTAGAAGGGGTTGAACCACTGGAGCTGTCCGGCCTCGTCGTCGGCGACGTCGTAGCCGCGCTTGGCCTGGTTGATCCTCACCTCGCCGCCCGAGGCCATGTAGTGGAAGTACTGATTGCTATGGACGCCGGCCTTCTGGGGCGCCGTCCACGACGCCGTGTAGACGCCAGTAGCGATCTTGGAGGGGTCGTCCTTCTTCTTCCATGTGACGAGGACAGTGATGGTATCCTCGGTGATGGGGTCGCAGCCGAGGCTGGTAGCGATGCCCTTGGCGCCAGAAGCAGACACCTTGATGGGCTCATATCCGAGCTGGGTGACCATGGAGTCGTTGATGTCAATGTGATGACTGTTCAAGTAGTAGGAGATATCCGAGTCTACACCGGCCCACGCCTTGAAGGTCTCGAGTTGCGATTTCGGTTGCGACATGTACGAGTAGAAGTAGTTGAAGTCGCCAAGCTTCTTGGCCTTGTATCTGGCGTCGGCGTAGGCAGGATCGAAGCGCTTGTGGTGCTCGATGAAAACAAAGACATTCTTCTTCCTTGCTGCCTCGATGAGTTCTTGGTGATGCTCGAGTGTCTTGACCGCGGGCTTGGTGACCAGCACGTGAATGCCGCGCTCGATGGCATACAAGGCAATTGGGTAATGTGTTGTATCCGGCGTAAAGATGGTGATAGCGTCGCCGGGACTCAGAGCATCAATGGCAGCCTTGTAGGCATCTGGGTCTTTGGTGTCATTTGCCGGGAACGAGTCGAAGGAGGTGTCTAGGCTGTTGTAGACCTGGGTAATGTTCTTGTCGAGATGTTGCCCTCCATGTGTGTAAGTCGCAAACCGGAAAAGCATAGAAAGGGGGGATCCAACTCACTGATGGCAGGGAACTTGGTGCCATTGGTACCGACCATGCTCAGCTTGCCGACCTTGCCTCTGCGTCGCAGGTCGAATAGCGTCAGACCGACGACGCCAACTTTCTTGTCTGAACCAGATGCGCCGCCTCCCACGAAACCCGTGGTATACTCTCCAGTACCGACCTAGAAGATGTCAACTAGCTGATTGCTGGGAGTTGGGTGGAAAGCTTACCATCAACACATTCACGAGTTTCTTTTCCGACGCCATTGTGAATGAATTCTAGCTAGTCCACTGGATGAGTTGTCTTTTGTGTGATTGCAAATTGCAATGGTTCAATCAAGTCGTTTGACAGTATGATGGCTTGACACCAACAATGACGACAGACAGCACAAGAAAGAACAGAAGATGGCCCAGAAGAAGGAAGAAAATATATCCTTATAAGGCGGCCTGTAGTAAACACAGCTGTATGTACCCTTGGAGCTCAGAGCTATCAATCAAATGGCTGGGCAATGGCTCGTCTCGTCTGGGTCCGGAAGAATTATGAGGGGTAGCTACTGATTCGCACAGGTTGAACGTAGTCCCAATTTCCAGGGTTCGTCTTTGCAACTACTGCAGCTCGGTCCCTGGTCCTCGAGGCTGGCGTTTTGTGTACGTTTGCTGGACGGGATAATTGTTTTGCTGAAACGCTACAGATTCGGGGTCTTCAACCAGGCTGGTTCAGATTTTGGTTTCCAGGCTGAGGATGGAATCTCGTAGATGCAAAAGAAAAGACGTGATTGTGTTGATCTGGTCGCAGTTTAACAAGTGTAGCGGAGGGGACGTTTTAATGGTAATATGTCCTCCTATATGACAAAATGCCACCTTCACGAGGGCCAGAATATGGATTGTTTGTTCTACTCTACTCCATAGCTTTCGTCACGTAGATGACGGCGTTTTGTCCTTCTCGTCCCCATGGAATTGGGCAAGTCGCCGACATCGCTCATCTTTGGCACGATCAACGGGTTGGTTTTCAGGGCAGATTGAGGTTATGGTGGAAATACCCACTGTTCTTCTGAGAAAGACGAGAAAGACTCGCCGAAATCAACCCCCCCATTCCCAAATGTCCCACTATCGTCACTTTCACCCCGCGGGATCCCGCCCCCCACGCCAAATGTCATTGACTTTTAGGCCGGAGCAAAGGCCGGGCCTCTCTTCTACCCCGCATTCTTGGAATATTAAGCCAAGACAGCTGGTGTTACGCAGCATGTAAGTCCAGGTGTGTATCAGATTCGAATTCACCCGGTACTGTTACCTTGTTGTAATATGATCTATCTGAATAGCATCTCGAAAAAGGGAGTCACGTAGTCCATATCCACCATCAACATTGTAGCGACCGCAAGTTGTATCGTGTGACAGTATCTCCCTCTACTACTGTGTAGAACTAAAGTGGTTCTGGTCACGGCCATGTGAGTGAGGTTTCCGTCTATAACCGGCGACACAGGCATTACCCAAGCGGATTTCTCCATAACCTCATTGGTGGAAAAACTAAAAACAATTCTTCCGTCGACACGGACCCCCGGGCCAGACTTCAATGCAATCCCTGGACGTCGAAACGTCGTCTGTTAAATATGCTCTGGCGATGGACAACATGAACGTCTTACATATTAACTCGGCTACGGTCAGTTTGAGCAGCGATCCCAACTATTCTCCGAACGGCCAAGCTTCCAAGGGTATTGATCAACGAAAATCGTACCGCCCTGCTGGGATCTCAACGATGCTTCGTCGAGTCTAAACCACATGCAAACATGCGCCGATGCCGACAAGCCGCGACCCACGATGTTATCCATGATTGAGAACTTGCTTGACCAGGTAGGTAGGCATCTAGGCCATGGCCAGTCTGGAGATATCGAACATGGTTGCAAGTGCAATGACTTGAGAGGGTGGACAAGATTCCACTATGAACGATCATGAGCTCCCAAGTATTGATCGTTCACGTTGCTCCTCGCATATTTGATCTCATGTACAAATACCCTTTGGAGCCTACGAGTTGCACCACCGACCCTGCTATCAAAATGCCAAGGTGACGCTGAATCGATAACGGCCAGTAGCCGCATCTTGCTGCTGACGGCGTTGGTGGCGCCGTCTGAGGTCAGCATCTGACATGTTACATACATATATATCTCAACATGCTGCAGAGACCTCTTCACGATCCTACTTGCAGATCTCGAGACCTGCCATTGTCTGGCAGTCCAGCCCGCCACGTTTTCAAGTGTTACAAGTCCCCCAGGATCCCTGCGCCCGGCTGTAGTAAGTAGAGCGTGGTTATGTGTCTGGTTATGCGTTATTTCCTCACTTTTTCATTACGATCCCATCACTCCTGGCAATACGGTTGCAACACACCACTGCGTACATACTTGCGCAATATCACATATCTTCGAGGAAGTCAGCTACATGACAAATCAATCAGTCTCTGCATATTCATCATACACATGAGTCTTTATAATGTTTTATATGCAGTGTTTCTGTCTACCATATAGGAAACTGCATACTAGCTCCATCATGGGCGCAGGACCTCCGAAGAAGCAAGGCCGAATGGTCGGCGAGTTCGGACCATGATTGGAGCGAGCCTCTTAGACTTGCTGGGAGGTATAATTCAAATTTGTCTCATTTTCGTACTAGCCTTTCCCCACGCTTTTTTTTTCCCTCTCTCAAACCCATGGGGACTTGCAGAAGGAGACTCGATTAGGTGATGAAGACGGAGTCCTCTCTCCTGGCCGGAGGAACAAGCTTTTGTTTCACTTCCCATAAATAGCCTCTGCATCCCGTCTCCTTGTGTGACTTTCTATACTCCTGGTTGAACATTTTCGTCTTCTTTCGTACACATCCTATAAATATACTCCCGCCCTCTGCATAACCATCAGTCCCCCCCATCTAATACTCCCACGTGCTCAAATATCATCATGACTGCCAGCAACGGCACCGCCGCCAACGGTAGCGGCCCAGCACGCCGGCCCCTGCCGGTCGGCATCTATGCCCCTACCATGACCTTCTTCGACCCGGACACGGAGGAGATCGACGTGCCCGTCATCAAGAAGCACGCGGAGCGGTTAGCCCGGGCCGGCCTCGCGGGCCTCGTGACCATGGGGTCCAACGGCGAGGCCGCCCACTGCACCCGCGAGGAGAAGCTGGCGGTGACGCGGGCCACGCGGGAGGCGCTGGACGCGGCCGGGTTCGGCCAGACGCCCATCATCGTGGGCGCGACCGAGGGCAGCGTCAAGGGCACCGTCGAGCTGTGCAAGCTGGCCCAGGAGGCCGGCGGCGACTACGTGCTGCTGCTGCCGCCGAGCTACTTCCGGGCGCACGTCGACGACGAGGTCGTCGAGACGTACTTCACGGCCGTGGCCGACGCCAGCCCCCTGCCCCTGATCCTGTACAACTACCCCGGCGCCGTCGCCGGCGTCGACATGGACTCGGACCTGCTCATCCGGCTGGCGCGGCACCCCAACATCGTCGGCACCAAGTTCACGTGCGGCAACACGGGCAAGCTGACGCGCGTGGCGCTGGCCACGGACGCCAAGACGCCGTCCTCGGAGGGCAGCGGCTACATGGCGTTCGGCGGCATGTGCGACTTCACGGTGCAGACGCTCGTGTCGGGCGGCAGCGGCATCATCGCGGGCGGCGCCAACGTCATGCCCAAGGTGTGCGTCAAGGTCTGGGACCTGTACGCCGCGGGCAAGGTCCAGGAGGCCATCGCCCTCCAGAAGGTCCTGTCCAAGGGCGACTGGCCCCTGACCAAGGCCGCCATCGCCGGCACCAAGCAGGCCATCCAGACCTACTACGGCTACGGCGGATACCCCCGCGCGCCCCTCAAGCGCCTCGAGAAGGCAAAGGTCGCGTCTATTGCCGATGCCATCTCCGAGGTCATGGAGGTCGAGAAGTCGCTGTAGGGAAAGAGAAGGCAGGGCGGGCGATACCCAGCTGCATTGGCGTAGTCCACTCTCAGTGGTGGAAGTCTCTCAAAAGAAAACCAGTATAAAGTGTGGTGAGGCCCACGAAGCCTCGCCACCAAGACCTTGTGGCATCTCCCAGCGTCACATTCCATCACATTTCATCAAGTAGCCTTGTGTCTAGCATATCAGAATGGTTCATGAAGACCCCGAACGTAGCAATGATTGTCAAATTTACGCTGAAAAGGACATTTTTGCATCTGTAGCCGAGAAGAAGAGGTGATAATGCCTGAGTCCAAGAGTATCTTGATTTCTTCTCGAACCATCAGTATATATCAACTATATACAACGACAAAAGTGATAGTGCCTGCAAAACCATGTGTTTCATCTATTAGCCATTGATGTGGATAATTAAGACGTCAGCACAAATATTTTGTATGCTGAAGTCAGTTAAATTTGAGTTCTTGAATAGTCCCGGGTATCAATTCAAATGTGTCGCCGAGCTCATCAGAATCGAATAGGTGTGATTTCACTATGCGTGCCTCAAGATGAGTCGTTATTGTCTGAGAATAGTCTGGTGATCTCCTGACTAGACATATATACGTACAGCCATGGTTTTATTAGGTGAAAACTTGATCAAGGTTCTGGTCTTGATTTTGGTCCTGTTGTAGTAGCCATCATTATTCCAGAAGTTTGCTGAATGAGAAGATGTCACATAAGCAGATGCCGTCAAATACTAGTCATAACAGAAGCCTTGACGATTGTGGATGAGTCTCATGAGCACTTTCACAGATATACACTCTTTTTGAGTCGCGAATTATCCTCTTCATGCACCAACCTCGTACTGTAAAGGATCCAGTTCACTGATGTCGGCACTCTTTGCTTCTCCTTCAAACAAGAACTCGCTCATCAGCTTCCCAGTCGCAGGACCGTTCTGAATACCCCAGCATGTGTGTCCCGAGGCGATCCAAAGATCTGGCACGGTCGTCTTGCCGATCAACGGGTTCATCTCTTCTCCGGCTCTCATATGCCGCGGGAGGTAGCAGGCTTGTTTCACTGAAACGGGAGCCGCAGCGAGTACGGGACTTACGGTTCCAAGGTATGCTACGAGGTCGTCACATTGCGCCGCATCGCACTCGACAAGATCCGCCGTGTCGGGGAGAGGGACCCCCGGGTCCGGCTCGCCGCAAGCATATGCCTCACCTCCAGGTCTGGCGTATACCTCGGGATCGACGTTGCCCTTGTGTTGTCTCTTCTCGCCCCTGGCAGCTCGATGCGGGGGAATCCAGTCCCTCGGCAGAGAGATATTGGTGAAGACGGCATAAGGGGTCACGTCGGCCTTGAACACGACACTGTGCGCTCGCAACCCTTCAACGGATGAGCTGGGCATGAGGTGGCCAGTCCACGGACCGGCTGCCATGACAACGTCCGTCACCGCTGTGATTGATACTGTGTCCTGTGTCGTCCTGTCCAGATACTCGACGGCCTCGACATTCGTGCCTGCGTCATCGAGCTTCACGGCAGTGACCTTTGCATTCAATTTGATCTGGACCCCTTGCTTTTCCGCCATATCGGCGATGGAAGTGGTGAACTGGTAAGGGTGAACCTGAGCGGTCTCGGTGAAGCCATGCCTGCCCATCTCTGCATACTCTCTTACCAAGCCACCTTCTATCCAGTCCAGATCAGAGGGCAACTTTGATTTCTGCAGCAATTTGGTGGCGGCTTCGTCCTGCTTGGGGAGCTTCTCCCAGTCTCTTGGCTGGCCATCTTCGAGCTTGGCAGCAGCGGCGGCGGCGGCGGCCCGACCGCTCTGTCGCCTCGGGGGAGGGCTGGTGCCGTTCAAGTCGCGAGCCCTCACGGTCGCCGTAATGGTCCCGCAGCCTACCTTGCGATAGCCCCATCGCTCGACGCCGCCGTGCTCGGCCGCCAGCTCGGCGCGGAGCCGGTATGAGAGATGGGCGAGGCACTGCGGATAGGCCCATAGTCCCAGCAGACCGCCCGCCTTTCCCGATGCGCCTGCCGCGATGGAAGCGGCCTCAAGAATCGTGATGCGATGAATTGACGGGTCGAAAGAGGGATGCCGGGTCAGGTAATAAGCAGTGGTCGACCCAATAACGCCTCCTCCTGTGAGCCTCGTCAGTGACCATTCATTCCTTCAGGTAGTGTATATCCGGTAGAATGTGGTATCATATATGAGAGGGGTTCATTCTGCCACCAAGCCACTGGCGCTCTCGTTGTCTATAGATAGGAAAGAGGGTGATCAGGTGGCCCAACATGCAATACTCACCGATAATGACGATATTTCTAGGCCTCGGCTCCATCTGGGCCCTATACTCGTCTCGTGCTAGAGGATGTCGAGTATAGTGGTATGGACAGGAGGCGCACGACGGGCGACAGCGATTCACATGCAAAGAGTGGTGGAGCTGCTGGTTATCAGCGGAGAGCTCTATCGGCGGCAGTCCAAGACACCAAAGACGATTGGATTGGGCGCTGTGATCAGTTGACTGGGGGCGAGGGGGCAAGGAAGCAAAGAGTTGCGCGCCATGGTGGTATGATGCAATACGAACACTGTTCAGGGTCCCTCTGGAGAACCCCGCGGCGGGGTGAAGGCGGTTGACAGCCCAGAGCTATCCATCTATCGAGCTCATCAAATCGCGAGTTCCTTCTAGCAGTTTCATCGGTGCAAGGTACCCGAAGTTTAGGTGTTCCCACAGTGGTTCGTTTCCCGCTGCCAGTCATCAGTTTTGGGCTTTAGCAGATGCGTCCGCTATCCGCTGAGGAAAGGACAGCGAGCGCATGGCAAAATTGGGCACGAGCGGATCGCATCTCCGCACGCCCGCACGAGACGCGGTCGAGAACAATGACAATTCCACCCTGCTCGGGCCGTCGGGGCAAAGGCGGCGCCCGAAGAGAAACAGCCACGGCCATGGTGAATAGTGATATGGAATCAAGTTGTTTTGAATGAGGCTCTATTGAACGCTATTGATGAAGATTAACGTTGGTCTCATTTACTCTTCATGGTAATTTTTGGGGATATCATAGTGGGGACAGCCAGAGACGTTTATGCCAGGAAGACACGGCGCCATAGAAATCAAACCGGGTCACCGGCGAGCCCATTCTAGTAGTAGTAGTAGCAGCATCTGCCAACCGCTGTAATACTGTAGCTGTAGATCGACTTTTCCCTCTTGAAAACAGCCGCAAAACCTCGGGGGTTGGAGGTCAGGCTAGTTGCCGAGGCCCACCGTCACTAAATCCGTCCTGATTTTTGAGGGTCCAAACCGATTTCGTTTCGAGGGCGCGACAAGCAGGTCAGAGAGCCATTGGTTGTTGATCAGGAATCTTCTCATCCCGATGTGGCCATCCATGACATTCATGCAGCCGAAACACAAAATCTGCTGTCTGACCCCGGGTCTTGTTGGTAATCAAGGTCCGATCTCATCAGCAGCAGCGCAAGCGCACATCATCGCAGCTTCCAGTCCCTTCATAAGAAGTCGTCTGCCTCCTCCCTCTGCCCAACGCGGTGTACGACTCGAGCCCGGCCGCTACTTTCATCATTTCCAGAGATACCCCACCCTAAAAAGATACCCACGTTGTTGCCCGGCCGATCCTGCGCCATTCCTCGTTTCCGTGAAATCGCATCGCGCCGCTGCTGCTCTCACCACCACTGCCACTCATCGTGATTTTGCAACCGCACAAACAACAGGCTTCAATCATCAGACCACCCGCCAGATACACACAACCAGCAAAATGGCTTCCGCAACCAGCTTCTACGACTTCAAGCCCCTTGACAGTAAGTAGCAGCTTCCCCAATCTATAGTAGTTATGGCGCCCCGTTCGCATTCGCTGCCCTTGCATTATACCCCGCAGCCCGCGATATGGGACCCTACAACTACCGAGTCTCCTTCCAAGTAGAGCAGGTGGGCTGACCAGCGCACCTTTTGTGCCCGCCTCACAGAGAAGGGTGGTGAGAAGGACCTGAGCGAGTACCAGGGCAAGGTCGTGCTCGTCGTCAACACGGCTTCCAAGTGCGGCTTCACGCCCCAGTACGCCGGCCTCGAGAAGCTGTGGAAGGACGTCAGCGCCAAGCACGCCGACCAGTTCGTCATCCTGGGCTTCCCCTGCAACCAGTTCGGCAGCCAGGAGCCAGGCACCGACGACGATATCCAGAGCTTCTGCCAGCTCAACTACGGCGTCAGCTTCCCCATCATGGGCAAGACCGACGTCAACGGCGATAACGCCGCCCCCCTCTACAAGTGGCTCAAGACGGAGAAGCCCGGCCTGATGGGCATCAAGAGCGTCAAGTGGAACTTTGAGAAGTTCCTGATTGGCAAGGACGGCAAGGTCAAGAACCGATGGGCCAGCACCACCAAGCCCGAGTCGCTCGAGTCCGCCATTGTCGAGGAGATCAACAAGGCGTAGGTCTAGAACCTCCCTCTTCTCTTCTCTTGTGTCTCAGATACCCGATCCGACTCCTCATCTCGCGTCTCTCTTACTGCTTTGAATGGAGGCCTTGAACGGAGCAGCGATCTATCTCCCCGGGTGTGGCGAGAATTAATGGTTGACTCTCTGTGCCAATAGAACAGCGCAGCTTTGAGCAAATGGGACATGATGCGGCTACGCAGGACGGACTATAGTAGCTCGATTAATGAAAATAGATCATCTTTCTGTCTCCACGTGGATCTCCCTCATCGTCTCTGCAAAACAGGGCGGGCGTCTGAGCCCAATATGGTAGCTCAGAGGCGCCTGGTGCAACCTTGGCCCTATTCCGAGCGCCCCTCACAAGAGAAACCTGGCCGCGACGAGAGACCGTCGTCCCATGTCTCTGGCGCCACCGTGGATTCATCACTCTCAAAGCTAGTTTGTCCTTTCTGTCAGGGTCCTGAAAGCTATTGTGGAGTTTGTTGATAAATGTGCTGCACACGTTGGCGCGTCGCATTGCCTGCCGCCTGGGCAAAGAGTTCGCGAATGGCATCGGACACGCGGCTACGATGCTACTTTGCTATGTGCTATGCTACATCCAGCTCCTGTGGGCCTCTGCCGATTACAGACTGCCCATAGAGCGTCATGCTACAGCATCACCGCGAGCGGATCTACGTAGGCTATCCCCGTAGTTCATACTGTCTTGTTCTCTCCCTTATCGAATTCCGGCTGCCGCGATGCTCCCTCGACAATTCGTTTGTCCCGCTCTCCGTGGTAGACTCGGATGGCACTCTCGCCTCCTGGCTGACTACGACCCCAGCTCTGCTCATCAAGCCTGAAAGCAGACAAGATGACGCCGAGATGAGATGCTCGCTTCGGCGTGAACCACCGGCAGACCTGGCGGAGTGGTAAATCACTGCCCCTTCTCTCCTCCGCCTAGACTCGCCCGACGTGTAGCGAAAGAGTCCACGTCGTACGGTCTGTTGATCGACGGGTTCAAGTCGAGTCACCAACTCACCAGACTTTACTCTGTTTGCTATCCGGGGCCGCCCGGCCTGAGACCCTTCACCTCTCGACAAAGAAGCGAGCAAGTGACCGCAAGCCTCTCTTGCATGATCAACATCGGATGAGGGGTTCATGATTCTTGCTCCCCTATCACGAACCGTTCTCCAGCCGACGATAACAAAAGGCATGACAGGATGATATTGATTTACTGCGTCCCTCCACTGTACTCACACACGCCCTGCCCAGAACGCAATCCAAACGTCTACCCTGCTCGAACTACTGCTGCCCGCAGGCACCTGTCATGCGTCCTCTTGCATTGCCATCTCGACTCTGCGCCTTCTAGAACGATCATGGACGTTCTTCGACGCCGTGGCCTCATTGGCTGGTCCTGGGCCTTGTTGCATGCGCAGGCGCATGATATCGAGCTGTATGTATGTATGTATGTATGTATGTCGACTCACGGACTAGAGGGTTGGTGCCTGCTTGATGCATGTCTAGGCATGCAAGACTGGGTCGTAGTACATTGGGACGTCCGTGGGGGGGAAGGAAAGGAAGAGAACAAGTCGTTCATCTGCCCACACCCACTCCCATTTCAAGCATAGATTGAGATATCACGACGGCAGCGGAAACTTGACGGGCAAGGATGGGACTGGTAATTCCCCGATAAGCTCTTCTATAGGACCGGGATGTGTTGTCTATCGATCGAGGGCTCTGAGGGGTGAGGTGGACTAGACGGTGACAGGCTCGAAGGTGAAAGAGACGGACGAGAGAGAGAGAGAGAGAGAGAGAGAGAGAGAGAGAGAGAGAGAGAGAGAGAGAGAGAGAGGTTGTAACCCGCCCAGATGACCTCTCGATAGGCGTGTAGCATGTAGGCGTATGTAGCTCCCCCGGCCTGCATGACTGGCATTGCATCGTATGCCTTGCTACCTCACAGGTTGAGGTAGCTGCAAGCCCGCTGACGAATGGCGACTCGTCGACCACTAGCAGAGAGCCAAGAAAGCCGTACATTGCACACACAGCTGCTGCCACGGCGGGAAGAGAGTGTGTGAGCGAGCCTGGAGCCGCTTTCGGTAAGCGGCTCGGAGGTGTATATCACGGTCCAGGGCCCCACTCCACTATATCCTCCCGCCGCTCGTTGGTCCGAACCCAGGACGAAACGCCGAATTAGGCAAGTAGGCGGGTACTGGCGAGGAGAGAAGCGAGTTCTCGCTCGGCGGAGAACACTATGCCAAAGAAATCCTACATTTCAGGACCTGCTTTTCAATCTACTCTGTCCTGCAGGCACGGGGGACACGTATACACGGTAGAGCCAGTTCGGCCGTGAAGACTCAACACAGGTCAAATGGGGAGGGGGGAGGAGAACGCCACCTCGTGAAGGGGACCTGCAGATGAAGGTCCCGGATGACGGAGCCGGATGGCTCGGCCACGTTCGTTCGTTCTGTCGATGGAAGAAGCCGCTGCTCGAGACATGGCGAGCTTTGCACGCCCGATGAGTCCCGCTCGTAGACGCCCTCTCGTTGGTCCTCGAGCTTCACTTGTCCGTGGGCCAGGCTGATAGCCGTGGTTGTAGTCGTAGTCGATCTTTTTGGAGAAGAGAGATGCACAACATCTAGAACAACACCCCCTTCCACCAAGAGGACTGACATGTCGAGCCAATCCGCAGCGATCCCGCCCCGTCCCTGTGCTGGTCTGGGCCAACATATCCGATCTGCTCCCAGGTCTCTCCCACCCTCTCTGGACGCGATGGTCACCACGCCGCACCAATATCGTCTCCACACGCCGCGGGGGACGGGCAAGGCCATATCACCCTATCCCTCCGATACTATAGAGAGTCGCAGCAGATCATGGTCGACAGATCGGATGATGGTGTCCCCAACAGAAGAAAGTGCGTGTTGGCAGTCAAAAGTTGGATCGTGAAGCTGTACCGTGGGCATTTCTGTCTTGGCATTCTCCGATTCAACCACACATCTCCCCAATAATGACCTTGGGGGCCAGCCCCCCGGCAGAAGGGCCTGGTCTGCATCGTAGCTTTTCCCCGTAGATCTCCTCGTCCTTTGTGCCAGCTAGGCAAGGGAGTTATGCCCAGGGTCACTTGATATAGTCCATGGGGGGTCGAGCCACTTTCAACGACCGGTCGATTGTTGGGAGAGAAAACCACGTTGTGACTGCTCAGCAGAGCGCCACGATCAACAGATATCGAGCCACGGCGGTCGTCGGCCAGACTCTAGTTTCGTGTATCTATTCCACGTGGGTGAGGAGCGGCAACTCCCATGTGTTGGGGCGAGAGAGAGAGAAAGCTGAAGTCACGGCCGTGCAGGTACGAGATGGACGCGCGTGGCAAAGAGGCGCGGGCAATATAACTTCAACATAATAGGCGAGTGCTACTGCGTGAGGAACTCTGGAGCGGCGGGCCAAGTCGACAAGAGACGACATGAGTGACATGATCCAGATGTACCTCTGTTCTATGATCAAAGTCCAGAGCCTCGGTGGATCGCGTGGGCTTGAAAAGCTACAAGACAGTAACGGGCCAGGCCGTGTTTGTCATCTTTCCCGTATGTCAGTCAGTATCAGGATTATGTTTCTGGTGATAAGCGTTTATTACAAATTGATATTGGTCATAGACGCTGCGATTTGCTGTGATTCAAGAGATATCGACAGATAAAGAATCACGTCCGACTGCCTTGATCAAGGCCAGATCACTTTCGCCACGAGATTGTGCAAGACTCAGTCAAGTACCAACGACGGTTACGAAATGACTTGAGGCGATAGCGTGACAACAGACGAGTTGATGACGAAGGATGTCCAAGGGCATCTCATGTTGAGATTGTCGAAAAGTAACCCGTTCATAGATATGTTTACGGCGAGAATGATGCATGTATCTGCAACGCCACTTGCTCCATGTAATAAAAAGTATTCGCTTATTCAATGCCAAATTATTCTGAAACTTATCGAATAGTATTAAGAAAACTTCACATATAGCCCATCAGCTTGATCATACATCTGACAGTATACAGACGCCGTGTCGATTAGTAAGACCAAGGGTAGTCCATTGGACTTTGGCGTAATTCATCTCAATGTAATCCACCTAACTAGTCATGTTTTGATTCGTTGCAATAGAAACGTAATCTTTACAATCTCACATAGCCCAATCATCTTACTCTCGACCACGGACGCAAATCACATTCCATGGTCACGTACTACAAGGCGGCGAATATGACGGGCTCACGTCCAACGTATCACGACATGGCACACAGTCTGCTCGCACACGAGGCTGAAAAGACTAGTTTCCCTGACCTTTTGCTCACACGACTCGACCAGGCAAGCCTCGGCGATTACTATGTCGACATGAAATGCTCCGCCGACGACCGACCACCGCACCGGGGGGTGGTCCCCATCGTCGGCTACACAGACACGTAGTTATGTTCACGCATTTACGAGCTTTTGGGAGGATCCACATCTTATTGCACACGATGTGATGTGAGTCAATGGCAGATTAATGATGACCCCTGGGCTTTATTGCCCGAGACGGGAACCAAAAAGTAGTCCCCCGCCTCCCGTCGACATCCGGACCCCACGAAGTTTTTCAAGACAGAGTGGTTCGACGGATCTACAGCCTCGGGACGATATGTGTAGAGGATTGTCACGATTGACACCAGCGGAGGGATATGTCTTTCGCCCGCGTTCCGTCGGGTGTGGGCCGTTCACATGAGATCTGCCAGTGTGAGCCTCGAAAAGTAACATCAGTATCTATTTCCTGGGTCTTGCTCTTATCATTTTTTCTCTTCCTTCTAGGCCGCAAATCGAGGGACGACAAGATGCAGCAGATATCCGGGTCTCTGAAGCGTTGTTCACGTGCGTGGCTGCAAACACCTTAACGCATGCCAAGATCCTCTTTCTGTTCTACCCACATACACTTGAGCCGCGGGCGAAACTAGTTTTGGTGTTCTGGGTCCCCCGTCTCGATTTCCAAGACGAGTAATCTTCGGGGCAGCTACTATCTCTCTCTGTGCCTCTGTGCCTCTCTCTTGTCAGATACCGAAGCGCTGTTACTGAATAAGAACTAGGACTCTATCCATGATCTGCCGTACCGCCGCCCGGCGGCCCCACAGCTACAGCTAGGCTGCCTTGCCTTGCCTTGCCTTGCAGCTCTGGATAAGTGGTCCCCTCTCAGCAAGGGTTCCAGGGTGCCTTTTTTTCTCGTGGTGGGAGAAGGCAGGCACATGTGATTACTACATTTACCATACTACTTCGTATTCCGAGCAAACCGACAAGCTTGGAATCATCAGATCTAATCAGCGGAATAATCCCTCAGGCCAAGGTGTCTCGGCACTCGATTCTGCGACTAAACAAGTGGTGCAGTCTCTTGCGAGTGCCCAGCACGCCAAGAACGTCGAGTCCCCTGAAGGACAGAAACAAAAAAGTGATGTCAGTCAGCACACAAGGGGACAGGACGGGAGCATCCCTGGCTCTTTGGTTGCAAGGAGACTTGCTGATCTGATCTGATATATATTAATCACGGTACTTGGACAAACTGCGAGTCGTCATATTTCGGCTACGGGCGCGGGGCATTACCTGGACTCAAACACATCATGACCCAAGCCCGGGAATTGTGTATCAACGCCTTCCATGCAGACGATGAAATATGGGATCATGTAGCTAGAGAAAGTTCAAGTCGACGGGTTCGCTCTAGGGTAACGATTAGTCTGTCCCGGTCTACCCCCAAATCGACAAGACGCGGGACTTTGCAACCACACGACCTACCTAGGTAGATAATCAGATGCAGAACGACGTCAGGCGACGGATGGGTATCGCGAGCACAAGAGAGAAAAAAACTCCAGAAGATAGTCCCACCCACAGTTCGGCTTCGGGATTCACAGAGAAACATAAAAACTGGTTGACTGGATTGAGAAGTGCTAGCATTAGCGCCAATCCGGCCAGGCCAAGCAACACATCAATCTGGACCCTAAACCAAACCAACGCTTATTCGTTAACCTGGGCCTTGTCCTGGCACGCCCCCTTCTGGGCTTTTTTTATATCATTGCCCACAACCACGCTCCACTTGCGCTGGCCATACGCTCCGGCGGCGTCTCATTGGGCGGCGACCGGGACAGAAGAGAAGAAGAAAGAAGCAAGGCCTTAGGGTTGCAACGTTGCAACCCACGCCCCTCCCTAGCCCAATCACAGCCGGAGCCGTACTGCCCGAATCGATGAAGGTGAGAGAGAGGTCTTGTGAAGAGGGAGAGGATCCAGGAGCTCTACCTTAGCGGTAACCAGTGGACACAATAGGATACCGGATAGATCAGCTCTGACCACAATTGCCCATATATTTGATCGTGAAATGATGTAGTGAAAGTGCGCGAAATATACTCATCTTGTTACCGAGCTTCAGTTCACGCGGAAAGCCACAAGTGCTAGGCGAGATGGGTTTTCCCTTTCGCACCATAGCAGAGATGGATTGCGAGAGCGATTCTGGAGAGATATCGTCGTGCCTGTATGGTGCGCCATTACGTACAAAGCTTGAAAAGGGGAGAACAGCTCGGCAGCCAAATTACGAGGTATGTACTCTGCAGCGCAGGTTGGAAATGCTGGGGTAAAATAGGCCGAGGGAAAGAAAGGGACTGCCAGGGCAAGGCTCTGCTGGATAATTAACATACTCCCCTGGACCCCATTCCTCCGAGGTAGCAAGTATCACAATGCATGCCAGTCAATCATTAGCCAGCGAGTCGCAACGCTCCGAAGGTATTCGGCCGACGGCCATGAAAAGAAAGGCCGTTGACGAGGAGCAAGGGTGAACTCAGCCTTGTTGGTTTTCTCCAGAGGCGCGCCGCTGAGGGAGATGAGATTGTCCGAGCGTGTGTCGTCGCTTTAGGATCACGGATGCACGCTCATGGAGAGAGGAAGAGAGAGAGAGAGGCCGGGCCCNCGTGTGTCGTCGCTTTAGGATCACGGATGCACGCTCATGGAGAGAGGAAGAGAGAGAGAGAGGCCGGGGCCCCCCCATATGCACATCTTTCGCGAGAAGCGTTGCTTGCTGTCTCTTGGTCCCTCACCCTGCCCTTGTGGGCCCCCGCATCCGTATGTAACTTGGACAAGGTCCCAGCCCTCGATAAGGGACCTAAGCGCGATTCCTACACCGAAGCGTCCCTGCGCTGACTATTGGGCAGATGAGCCTATCGCAAACGAGGGACAGCAATGGTCATTGTACGGTTTGGTTGGTGTTTGGCGCCAGGTGGAATTGCAATAGTGAAAAGCAGCCACAGCCGCGTCTACCTACAAGAAGGGTTGGCTGAAGAGCGAAATACAGAGTAGCTTGCGGCTGATTGGGCCGAACCGCTGCTCTTGTTCCTGGCCATGTTATTAAACTCTGGACAAGTCGAAACGTGTAATCGTCTGACGCCCGAATGATCGCCGGCGGGAAGGAGCCCCCTTCCCCCCAATGACTTGCATCTAACCTAGGTATTCGGGGATGAGGGGATCCGAGCATTTGCAGTGCAAGTAAGTGCAAGTTGGAGGCTCGCGCAGCCCGCAAAAAGCCAGCCTGGGTGGGTAGGTTTGGCTCTGGGGAGTGATAGAGTTGATTCCCTCAGGGGCGAGGACCCTTCTGTGGCTGAGGACATCCTGAGATCGACCACTTCTGTCTTGGCATCCCCCAAACGAGTGGTCGAGATGGGTATACGAAGAGATTGGCCGGACAAGATAGAGACGATGGACGACTAGGTAGGGGGGGCGGCATATTCAAGAAAGTTTAGCTCGCGGGCATCTCGCAGCTCCAAGTGCCAGGCCCATCCATCCATTTTCCATCTACCTAGCGCCCGTATACCTGGTCGAAAGTACAATACTCCAACATTAGCGGGCGGAAATCTTTGTCGGCGGCCTGGCTCTGGTGGATAACTATAATGGTGCCCTGTCGAACCTGTATCTGCTGCTGCTACCAGATCAGACTAAAGTCGGGATGGCAGCTACAGCTACCGAGGCAGGCTGGCTATCGGGCCATTTGGGCGACACTAAACAGATGAGAGGTGAGCCAATCTGGACTCTGGCTGGCCGGTAAGCGAATTGCGCTTGTAAGTTCGTCAGTGCCGCACTGGCTTCCATGACGTGACGGCATGTGAGAGGCACAGAAACAGCGGGTACGGCAGAGGAAGAGCCAAAATAGGCCCGGGAGTCTCTCTGGCTAATAGAATGGCTAGGAGTGAGTATGTAGGCAAAAGGGAGAGAGCAAACACAAGGTCTACCCAGGTTGAAGATGCATTCTGAGTGCATGCACAGAGTATTCATCATTCGTGCCTCTGACGTCCCCAGTTGCACAGCATCCGTAGCCACAAGATTGACAAGTCATTGTGGGGGGGGGGG
>JACVEI010000144.1:0-98576 GCA_018115615.1 Pestalotiopsis sp. DP-2020a | reverse complement strand
GGGGGGGGGGGGGGGGGGGGGGGGGGGGGGGGGGCGCCGCGGGTGGTCCTTGCAAGCAGCCCATCTCCATTTGGTGATCTAAGAAAGGCATGCTGCTACAGTCATGATCCAATCATTGCGACTACTCCGAGTCTGAGATTTGGTTGCAAGTCTGGGAGGAGAGGAGCGAAGCCAGGTTTCGCCTTGCACCGGAAGCAAAAGACGATTGAGCAACCTCTTCGACTCTTGGGAGTTACTACCAAGCGTTATGAGAAAAAGCAAAAAGGCCAGAGCGTCCAAGTTTGGTCTGAACATGGCAGCGCATAAAATCATCAAGTTTCGCTCAAACAAGCCTAAACGAAACTGCATATTAGGAAACAGGAGCAATGAAAAGAAGGCTTGGGCATGAATGAGGTTTCGGTTATCTGCCAGAAAGGGTGTGAAGCCCAGATTGCGGGTGTTCTGTTTGAGATCCCATACATGGAAATGATGCTGGACGGAGATCAGGACTGGTGCCGGCAGCCGACCCTTTGAGGTCCCAGTTTATTATCTCCATTCTGCAGCTTCTGTCTCTCCGGGCTCCGAGTCTCTGGAGCCGCCCGTCGGCGATACGATCTTGAACTGGACACATGGAGAGTATGAAAATGCTCGGCACGGCCGAAGTTGAAATTACCAGTTGTGGATTATATTATGCGAGAATGAGACACAGAAAAGAATAATTCTTTCAGGGCGGAACATGATATACCATCTACCTGGTATAGTCGACGAGATTTCGGGTCGACGATCTCAAAGATCCTCGGATCGTCACCAAGGCGTGAACTGACCACTTTGTGGCACGCTCGACAGCAGATAGGCTTAAGCTCAGATTGACAGCGCTAGACTAGGTACCTAACCTAGTTTTCTTAGTGGTCTTTGCCTCTCAATCCAACAACCCGGTACTTGTGGAGTGACAACTAAAACAATGACACGCGGGGGCAGTTTTCTTATTAGTTGTTGGAGCTTCTCTGCTCACATGTCGTCCCTGCTGCAGCGTTTCCTGTCTGTCTACCCGAACAAAACAACAGATCAGATCAAACGAAGGACAGCGGAATCGCCATCTACCCAAGACCGGAAGGCTGACGGGACGAGAGCACAGCCTCAATCATCAGTTATTTGCATTCCTGAACCGTCGCTTCTACGAGTCTTCCATCAGGTCTTCTCCTGCGTGCACTGACGTCTTGGTTTGGAAAGATGGGATGACGGCTGACGGGTGTGTCTTGTGTGTGTGTGTTGTGTTGTAGTGAAGTAGGAAAGCGGGGAGGGTTCGCAGGCTTCCCAGGCTCCTGATCTGATTCATCGACGCCAGGACGAACCACAAACCTGCCACTCGTGTGGTATGTGCGCTGCTCGTCTGCCGGCCTTTGCGACCATTAATTCGTCCGCTTGGTCTCTTGGGATGCATGGTCTGGCTTCTGGACCATGGTGACAGTATGGGGGCCAGCAGAGAGGAGTGGGAGAGACTGAGAGGGAGGTGGTCATGGCTCGATGATCTCATGTCAACAAGCCCCACGACGTACATCAAATGGCAGACTCCGTGCTGCACTCCGTATAGTATACCAGAGTTATCATGTTCCCCCGGTTGTTTTGTGGTGAGAAGCAGAAGAAACTTGATGAAACGACCAATATAACCTCTGTTATTATGCCTCAACGGCGTGCCTTGTGAAAATCATCGTGTCAAGCTGCTCCGCCCTTTGTCTCAACGAATGGATGGGCCCACGAGGCTTCGGTCACGTCCCAAAAGAGGAGCTGCGTAGAAGGCATAGAAACGCCTACGCAGCAAGGCACACCCTTTTTGGAGGGTATGAAGCCGCAGATAACGGATAGAAGCTTCGATAGAAGACTCATGGAACGACTTCCCACCGGCACCCCTCTCGGCCGCGCCAAGAAGCAGGAGAAGAAAGGAGAGAGTCACTCTTGCTGCTTGCATATGCGCCAACCGTCGGGCATCGCCAGCGACAACAATAAGACGATGGCTGACCTGCAGCCGCAAGCAAGATGCACAATGCTTTCGCTCATGTCACACACCTCACGCCCCCTCCTCACGACCAGAGTCCCCACAATGTAGCAGCCTCCAACTGAATGAAGCAAGCCTGCCTCCAGGGGCCGGCTTTGCTTGCTTCTCGCCAGAGACAACATAGATTAGGCAAGCTTCGAGAAGGATTGCAGTACGTAAAGTTGATGTGTGCTGTAAGTCGACTACTGGCACACGAAAGAGGGGAAGATCCCATGACTCTGTAATACAAACAACTCTGCATACATGGCGGCAGATGCGACTACCAGCACGTGCTTTGTTTTACGTCTTCATTATCGATAACCAGAGTGCTTCATATCTGGCTCATGATATTACCATTACCTGTAGGCGGTAGCCCTTTGGCAGGGGGGCCTCCAGGCACAGGCACAGATCGGTATCCGATTCTCCACTTGCCAGGGTATCTCGTATTCCTGGCCTTCAACATCATCACGAAGGTCTTTATTCAGCTCAGTACATTGTACACTCCATACTGTAACCATGTTACCAGGAACGAGAGCAAGAACCTGGAAATATGGGCTTAGCAAGCGTTGCAGTCCGGCGCATAAGATAGTTGGGAAAAAACCAAGAAAGTGCACGGTCGAAGATTGTAGGTAGTCTGTAAACCAAAAAGATCGACTATAGGGACTGCCATGCATCGACCACACTCTCTGCTCATTGGTAAAGCGTATTATTATTCCCCGGGACTAGAAACTAGCTCTAATTCTATTCCCACCACTCACCTTACACCGTCGGCATACGATGGACCTCTGGCCCCATACAGCACAGCCTTTTTGCTCTGCATCTTGCATGTTATGCCAGGAACGCTTTTGAAATGGTAAAGGTGGATTCTGCTTTGGATTTTCCAGTCGCGGGCAGTTCTCTAATCGTCATTTGTTCGAGGTGAGCGGGCGGCTCTTTCCCCCAATCTCCCATACCAAGAGGATGAGCGTTCTACATGTTCGAGGTCTAGGTTGCAATCATGGTCGGGGTTAATGCTCCTGATACTGTCATGTCATTGGATGGTGTGGTATACAGCCTGTATCATGAGCTCATTGGTCACTCCGTCTAGACTTCACACAAGTCCATCACGGACGAACGAGCACTGCGCATTCAGACTTCACGATTGTATTCCTAGTGGGATGGGATGATCCTGATACAAGTGATTACACGTCAAGGTATAGCACGTGTGCATTATTGGCCAGATGCGTTTCGAGACAGAAGCAGCGAGGGTCTATAATGAAATGAGCAAAGACTGATCGGCTCCATAGACTGGCCGTTGAGCTGGGAAACATTGTCTACTGCCTGCAAGAGCGGTTCCCACCTATAGAGATGTCAGAACATAGTCTGTACCTACCTGGCTCCAGGCTCTCGCACACTGCGCCTACGGGATTTTACTTTGACGGGCAAAAGAAATCCTGAACGGACACTTTCGCTGATGGGAGTAGCTCGGCTACACGGCAGTTCCGAGTATGTTCCTGTTCGGAGATTTGGCCTGGATGCACCGACTGGAAGTAAGTGATAGCAGGCGCACATATGACAGAGGCGGCCGTACTATAATTCACACAACCATCTGAAGTCCAGGCTATGCGCAAAAGCGAGACTATTACAGCTGCTGTCATAATAAGAGCAAGATTCAAGATGGGTACAATGACAGATACCGGGCCTGTGAGTATCTCTCCGTGCTGTATGTAGGACTTCGGGGCGAACAAGAGTTATGCTTAGCAGCGCGGGAGAGTTGCTCGAGATGGATGACGGCCCTGAGCTGCAGCTTTAGCGGTCATCTCAGTGGATCGGAACGAAGAGGCATCCCGATGGGGGTTAGTCCAGCCAACCCCGGACGCCAGACAGAACGGGGTGGGCAGGCGAGGGGCAGCGCTTGTTGGTCCACACCTTTTTTTCCAACCCTCACCCTCACCAACCCTCACTCACACTAATCTCTCTCTCTCTCTCATCCTCCTCCAATTCTCGACTCTGGCCATAGAGAGCCCACCGAAGGCCACACCCCCCTCCCCCCTGGCTTCTACAGAATATGGCATGCAGTGTGCAATATACGTACTATGTGCGGTACGGCGCAGGTGCAAAGGCTTGTCTACCTACCTACTACTTCTTCTCGAGTTGAGCAGAGAGTAGAGTCCCTCTCACACCCCCAGTTGACCCCCCACATACCCTCGTTCGCTTCGTCCTCCGTCCGTCTGTGTGTGCGTGAGGGACCGCCGCTGTTGCGACATGGCTCTGTTTCTCATGGACACTTTCCCAAGAGTTGCTCCGTTCTGCCCTTTGCGTCCTGGCTGGATGTTTTCCTTTCCTGTGTGAGAGGGTCGCACGTTTTCTTTCGCGAGACAGGAACTTGCCGTGCGCGCTCCGCGCTCTCACGTGTTTCGCAGTCGCATGTGATGGCTGGTGCTGTCATAGCCACAAACCAGGAGGACCCAGGCCCGCGCTCGACGATGAACCTCACGATCTCGACCCTGGCAAGGATCCGTGTCTCTCTTGCCGGGTAGGACGCGGGAGCAGGTTGACAGTTGAAATGGGGCCATTCTCAGACAAGCCCAGTATAGAGATTCGGAGAGACATTTCTGTGAAAGCACGCCAGCAGCAGAGTAAATGAAGAGACAGACACACTCTCAACACAAGAGCAGCGGGCGATCGACCAAAGTAGGTCATCAGAGCAACCCGCAGAGCCCAGTCAAGCCACCATCTTCTTCTCCCGCTGCTGGCTGGCCTTCTCGAACGGCGGGCCATGGCTTCTCTGCTTCGACGCTGTGGCGCGCAGGCGACCAGCAACGGGTGTCATTGCATGCTCTAGCACCGATCCAAGAGGTGGTCTACACAGACAGACCATCCTTACCCTTCCCTTCTCGATGGGCAACGGGCCCCGGCCTCGAGAACTACAATTGCACCCACCCCCTGGCCCTGGTCGCCAGTGACCCTCGCCCAACCTAAAAGCTAGCGCTCAGCATGGGTATATCCTCTTCGCAAGGGGACCCCTAGTCCATTGCCAACGCCCTTGTCTGCGAGGTTATACCCGCAGATCTGTCCCCGGTCCACGCCGTTCTGGTTGGCCCATTGCCTCCGGCCGTCATCCTCCACCGTCCTTGTACCACCCTCGTAGCTCCTGCTTGCCAGCGCTCGCGCCCACCCACCCCCAGCTATGCTATCGCCTCTATTCCCTGGCAATAATGGCAGAGAGAGTGAGGGATACAGAGGGAGTGATGGGAGACGAGCGAGCAGAGAGCCCCATGCCCATGGCCGACCGAGAGAGTCCCTGCCTGCATACTCGCTCGGTACTACCTACACGGCCTGAAGAATGTGGGATGTCCATGGTTTAGCTCCATGTTTCGTCTTCCTCAGTAATAACATCTGCTCCTGCTGCCAACTACTACTTGTTACTATTCAACAAGACACTTATATCTCCTCCTCCTGCTCGTCCACTTTCATCCGGATTCAGCCTACATAACTACCTCGTCTGTGCCGTGCCAATAAACCTCTTTCTCGACCATCTATCTCTTCATCCATATTAATCCCCATTTACCCACGCCAGTCAGACATCGTCCCGTCCCATGGACAAGAAGTCCACATCGTCCCGAGCTTAGATCACTCTGCCATCCGATCCCTTTTTGCAACCACATTATACTACCAACCTTGTTGCCAACCACCAGGAACTTGGCATCATCTATCTAGTAGTGCCCATTACCTTCACAATGACAGTCTCACTTCCTTCACAGCAGCCGGCCCCGTCAAAGGAGACCCAAGCTGCCCGCAAGCGCAGAAGACGGGCGCCTGCTGGAGGAGCTGCAGATGACTGCTTCGCCTGCGTCAAGAGGGGAGCCAAGTGCGACCGCCGAAGACCTTACTGCTCGCAATGCTTGGAAGTAGGAAACGAGTGCTCTGGCTATAAGACTCAGTTGACCTGGGGAGTCGGCGTGGCCAGCCGTGGAAAGCTTCGAGGTCTCTCGCTACCCATCGCAAAGTCGCCCCCGGTGGCTCCAGTCAGCAAGAAGCCCACTCCGAGATCCAGAGCCAACACAACCTCGAGTCAATGGAGCGACCACGGCAGCAACTCCTCCACGAGCTCGCACCGCGATGACATTGATCTCCACGGCGCTCACCACCCCGTCTCTCTCCCGACAACACCCTTCGGCTCTTACCATGACTTCACTCGGTTCACCCAAGGTGAGCCGATACCACCAACGACGCCTACCAGCTGGGCCGGTATTCCATACCCAACAAGCCTGGCTGGCCATGAGCACACAAAGATGCACAGAATCAACACATCTCTGGGCCACTTTCCCCTCATCACCGACGGGCTCTCGCCCTCGGTAGACGCTCTCAGCGATGTGGACTACACACTCTCCCCGCTGAGCCAGTTCTCGCGAGATGAGCTTCCCTATATGCACAGCCCTACTCTCATGTACGACAGCTACAGCGGCCACGGTTCGCCTGTTCCGCAGAGCCCCGTCTCGGCCATCATGATCGACCACCAGCGTGCCCCAACTTCGTGCCCCAGTCTTGTATATGCGCCATCTGAGCCAAGCTCCAGCCTGGGATCTCACCACGACGGCTTTGAGCACCAGATGACCCATGCAAGACTCCTAAGCGATGCTGATACTCTCAGTGAGTACTTCTTTTTCGACGACTCACTGAGCAGCACTAACTTCGATAAGGCGTACACGAAGTTGAGTCCTTCACCACCGGCCCATCATCTGCTTCCTTTTGGGGCCCTTCAATTCTAAAGGAAGAAGACCCCACATCCCACATCCTAGACAACGCTTCGGCTGCCGCCGCAGCAGCCATTGCCGCTGTTGCACCCTACGGCACACCTTCGATACAAATCAGCCCCGACTTGATCACCAAGATGCCCTTCTTCATGGACTACTATGAGAACATCATGTGCCCATCAATGGTCCTGGTGGACGGACCTACGAATCCCTACAGGGACCACATCCTTCGCCTAGCCGCCAGCAGCCGAAGCTTACAGCACGCCATCTGCGCACTGTCTGCTTGCAACTTGAGGATGAAGAGGAAGCTAAGCCTTGGACAACATGGCAAGGACTCACCAGAGAGGTTCTTGTCCGAGCACTCGGACCACCAGTCAGAAGATCTGCCTCTGACCGAGGAATACCAACACCGCAACCTGGCCGTCCACCTTCTCAACCAGCAACTCAACGACCCTAACAAGTCATGCCACGACTCGGTCTTGGCGACAATCCTTCTCCTCTGCCACTACCGCATGGTTGAGTCTGGCATTGCCAAGTTTGCCACTCAATTTGCCGGTGTCAAGAAAATCCTGAGCATGCGCAACTCTGCGCCTTACCAGGCCACCAATGACTCAGCATGGATGGAGGCCATCTTCACTTACTTTGATGCCATCTCCGCTAGCGTGAACGACAGGGAGGCCCAGCTGAACCACACTTTCTACGGTGTCTCCTCGGATGTCAACTTGCTCCCTGCTGGTGCTGAGAACTGGGTCGGATGTGACCGGGAGCTATTCAAGACCGTCTCCAAGCTTGGCCGCCTCAACCTCCTTTCTCAACACCGGTCGGTCTCCACTGCCATTGCTTCGCCTACGGGCCGCCTCAGTGTCCCAAGAGTGGCCTCGCCCCTTGGCTCCCCACTGGGCAACACATTCAAGAACTCGTCGCAGCTAAGTGACTTCTTCAGCTTGGGTGTCCAGGTTCCTCGATTTGATGGTGGTGGCTTTGGTACTCAGATTGATGACGATGAGATCCTCGGCACTGGTCTCTGCTCTTCCCCCGTCTATGACGACCAGCGCTCGAACTTCTGGCGCGAGTGGAAAGAGGCACGCAACGCTCTGCAAAGCTGGGAGTTTGACTCGAACCGCATCACTGCTGCTCTGCCAGGTGCTCTTACCGCGAGCCAGGTCCGTGACCTTGGCTCCCTCTCCGAGGCCTTCCGGTACGCAGCTCTCCTCTACACGGAACGCTTGGCCTCGCCCAACGTTCCCTCCAGCCACAACAACTTCCGCAACTTGGTCAGTCAGGTTGTCTACTATGCTACCTCACTCGAGTCTGGTGGTGCTGCAGAGAAGTTCCTCCTCTGGCCTCTGTTTGTGGCCGGTAGTGAGTGTGTCAACGAGCTGCAGCAGAACATTGTGCGCAACAAGTGCCGAGACATCATGTCCCGCAGTGGCTACATGAACAACCTGTCTGCCATTGAGGTCCTGGAACGCCTCTGGGCAGGCGACCTTCGCGACAACGCCGGTAGCCCCAACAAGCTGGCCCTTCAGACGCGCGGCCCCTTCAATTGGACAAAATGCATCGGCGGGCCTGGCGTTGATGTAGAATGGATCATGTTTTGATTTCCTTTTCCCTTGAATATCTTCATGTTTTTCTTATGGTTTCCACGCACACTTGTTTACCCCATCTTGTATACCTAACGGCACGTTTTTACTTCTCGATGGCTTATGGATCTTATGGGCTCACGGAAATGATGAACATTACTACTACCACGGCTTCGAGGCTTCTGATACAGGAAAAACAACACCCTGGGGAAAGACGGGGTGGGAAATATGGCACGGGCGGGCGGGCATACATTGCTCCAAAGAAAGACAAGGTGCATACATCTGGGTCGGGAACTTTGTGTTTTTCTTCTTCCTTTTTTCTCTTGGTCCGACTGCGAAGCGTTGGATGCGCGAATACCCACTATACTCTTCTTGTTTGAGAGCGCTTGCGTTTTTTCTCGGAATGTAATTATAAATATGATATATCCACAAAAATACCCCAATGATACTACGTACTACAAACTGCCTCCATGTATGAACTCTGCATCAACGGTGAAACCTTCCTCATTGTTAAATTGGCCAAAACATAACACAGCGATCTATTCTGTACAGACAAAATCAGAGTGGATCTGGTATTGGCGACAAAAAAAGACGTCATCCAAGCCCAGAGAGGCGTTCGCAACGAGGCGAGCGGCACTTCTCCACGATGATGCGTAGGCGAGCAACGAGGCGGGCGCCGAAGCGACATGCAAAAAAACGTGCGCGCTGCAGCAGCAGCAGCACCACATGTTCGCTTAGAGAGAGATAGAGATACAGACTCTACACATGCCTACATACACACACATAACCACGAATTTGTCCCGTCCCGGCCGAGAAAAATTAAAGAGGCAGAGCGAGCTACCAGCGAAAGGGCCGAGCGCGGGGGCGTTAGCCGGAGCCAGCGTGGGAGTGTATACATGGACCCTGAAGATCACGGCCGGGGATTAATTTTCTTGGCCGAGGTGTTTTTCCTTCTTGTGGGAGGCCTGTGATGACTCGGTTGTCATACGAAGCCCTTTTAACAGATGTTTTGCATTATTCACGCGTCGGTAATATCGGTCGAGTATTAAAAAAAGAAAAAAGAAAATAGTAGTCTCTGTATAGGTATGGTCCCACGCCCTATGGAGAAGACGACAGAAAAACGTGGGGTCGTTCACTGGGGATCCAGAGTTGATCGATCTATGGGTCGGAGCTTTGGTGCGTGTGCAGTTGTGCGCATGCGTATGCATTAGGCTGGGATGGAGGGGGGTGTACAAACAAGAACCCCTTGCCCAAGTCCATATCTTTCTGCTATATGTTGTGTAGTATCTAGGGACACAGAGAGAGATTTGCGGTTGCTGCTATAGGGCTAGCAGGAGAAGGAGAAAGAACAATGGAAGGGAAAGCTGATCGTGGTATAATCTGGCCCATGCCTAATCCGGGGCTTGTCATCACATAATAGCAAGAGAGAATACAGAGTAGCATCTCGAAACGCAACAGGGCCGTCCAGGGCAGGGCAGGGGCCCATGGAGAAGGGACATGTCGAGTGGTGTTCCCACTTGCACCGCTACGATGACATGCCGGCCTCGCCTGTCTCTTTTGTTTCTATATCGAAATCTCTCCTCCCGTTATTCCCATGTACACGTCCAATATCGATGGGCGGACGTGCAGTGTAGTAGTATCGTCACACTCTGCTTCTCTTTGCAGGACCGAATTAGGAGAATTAAGACAAACAGGTAGCGAGGGACGCGTGGAAGGAGTGCTTGGTCTGGACACAAGTAGAAGCAGAGTAGTATTATCCCGTATGATATTCGCCGGCAAGAGGCTTTCACCGCGGTCAAGTGTCGAGCTCGAAAGCGTGGGGGTTGCTCAACGACCGCTGTCGATCACGGGAGTTGGGGCCAAGAGGCAGTATAGCAACTTTCGAGGTGGGCCAGATCTTCTGTGCCCGTGGCATCCTCGATACAGCCAATCCACTTGGACATTTCTGATCCTCGATGATCTGCTATCTCACATGCGGGAACGGGTAAGACAATCGGCGATAGCCTTCTCTCTGCCTATGCCAGCACACCCACTGCCGAGCCGAGCAGGGTGGTCTGTCGATGCTCTCGAGATCTTATGATCTTTTATCGAAGGGTTCTAGAACTTCCACACCTCATGCTTGGAGAGGGAATCCCTATCGGAGAGATAAAGTCATACCCTTAATTTCGCAAAGTAGTGTGTGGCTGGCGAGCAAACTCACACACACACACACACGATAGTGGCCAGTCCTCTCAAAGACCAATAGCCGTATCAATATCAAGCACAGAGCCGCCCGATGGCTATGGAGCAAGGGGGGCGGGGTAAAGATGGACAGGCCAGAGGATTGTGTGTGTAAGTCAATATGAGCGGTAGTCCTAGGCATCGACGACATAGTCACCTGTTTTCACGCAACAGCCGCCCCCCGGATGGGGCTGATGATCATGCTACATGGCGCGGGCACATCGGCCGGTCACCATTGGTTCGTTTCTCTTCATTTGTCAGAGGGTATGTACGCGGGAATCGCGAGAAAGGATAAACATTGATATCTGCTTCGGACCCGATGCCTAATGCCCGAGTCATATGAAAGAGAGATCCGAGAGCCTCACATGCGAATAGTTGAGCTGGTAATAAGAGCCTCTTTCTGGGAAGGGGAGAAAGCCTAGGTTAGGGCGGTGATTGTTCTCGCACTGACTTGACTTGGACAAGGTCGTCGTTGAAGACATTCCGGACTGCTGCTCCTGACCCCTGCGAAAGGAACCTCTTCAGGATGATAGTATGGTGCCATCGCTAATGTATAGTGAGCCGCAACTGCGAGCCTATCTTAGCTGTTGAGTGGTAGTAGTGGCAGTCAGTAGTAGAGCTAGCTAACTGCACACCAGCCTGGAAGACAAGGCTGCCTTGCCTACCGTACCTGCACCGGGCAGCAGCTTGGTGGTGTAGGTGTGGGGGGAAAGGTATTTGGAAACATATCTGTAGACAAGTACCGCAGATAACAGTCTGTATAGAGTCGCATTAGCAAACCCGTAAGACTAAGAATCAGAGATACGAACGACTAGAGGTTCGGTCATACTGTGTTTAGCTAAGTCAGAGACCAGAAAGAGACAAGGGAAGTAGGAGAAAGCTTGGCACACTTGGACCTGCAAGACCCCAAGCCCGACCTGGCGCCCCGCATACAGGCGACTTACAGCAAGGTACACACATAACCTCAACGCTATCGGCCACTACCGAGCAGCATGCCATTGAGGGTGGAGAGCACCAAGCAAGGTAGCAACGCAAGCAGCAGAAGCTTGGCTATGCTTGTGCATGCCGTTGCAACATCGCTAAGGGTCAGCGGGTTAGGCGATCAATCGGCTCTGGATTTGAGTTTCGACAGGGGGATCTCTGAGCCTAGCTTAGCCACCCCTGTCCGGCACTAGACCCAGCCTTAGCGCGGTCTGTGGGGATGTCCTTTTTGCAGGGGTCCTTCCTTCACATGTACGCTAGTCCTTAGTGTCCGATGTCTTCGACATGGGTGGTTTTAGCGCCCCGCTGATTCGTTCGTCTCTCTCTTTGTGTTATTCCGCCCGTTGCTATTATTCCATCCCCTGCGCTTCCGTATTATCGCCCAGGGGAGACAGAGGAAGATGCCGACCGCAGGACATCGCCGGCCCAAATGACGAAGAGAGGAAACCTTGACCGATGCCTCAACGGGGCTTGGCGTCAGAGAATCAGCGAGCAGCGCACAGCGCAGCGCAGCGCATCGCCAAACGAGTAGTATAACCAGCAAAAGACACGTGATGCGTTTCCGTGCGCGGCAAGAGGCTCTTCTCACACACGCCGCCGGCACGTGTAATGCTGCGCACTGACTTGATCGTTGAACTCTCGCGGAGATTACACGTGTTTGAGAGTTCGGAGCCTCAAAAAGAAACTCGACCTAGTAATTAGTGGGCAATAACATAACACGAGTATATGCGACGATACTATTACCATGGCGGGTGGACAAACAACTGGGCTTCGTGCAGCTCGTACTCATCATCACCGAGCCTAGTCGGTTGGAGGAACGTTTGGAGGATATGTAGCATATGCCAATACCGAAACTCCCAAAAAGTAACCTACGTCAGATAACTCGGTGGATCTTTGGTGTAGATGTAGTGATCCTGGAGGTTGGCGAACCGAGACGTCGGATGAGTAAGCTAACAAGCGAGACGTTGGGAAATGTGGAGTCTGATCGGTCCGCGACGCTGAGCCACAAACGATCAGCAACGCACAGCCACGGCACTCCAAACTCTTATCGGACTCTGTTCTTATCGGGCTGCTATCGGAACCCCTCGATAACAAAAAATTTGGGCGGGACCTGAGATTGATGTCCTAGCAACAAGCCAAAGCAGCAAAGTGGTCGTAAGAAAGAGCTGCCACTTTTCTTCGATTGACGCTGCCGCCGTCAACAAGAGATCGAGAATAGGACCTCGCACGAACGGCGCTCTCCTGTACCTTTTTGTATCTGCTACCGATTACAAGTCAATCATAACACACGGCACAACACATACCTCGTACGAACAGCAGACACCATGGGACGTGACCTGCAGAAGCGCAAGAGGCGCTCGTCGCGGCCGGCGATCCGCCAGCCCTCGTCGCGCCGCGTCAAGCTGCGCAACCCGGCGGGCAGCGACGTCGTGGCCCAGGCCTGGGACAAGAACGAGACCCAGACGCAGAACTACCGCCGCCTGGGCCTCGTGCAGCGGCTGCAGCGGCCCACGGGCGGCGCCGAGCCCGACTACAAGAACCCGGGCCAGGCGAACCGGGCCCCGGCCAAGGACGCCTTCGCCGTCCACGCCCCCGACAACGGCGTCGTGACCGAGGTCCGCGTCGAGCGCGACGCCAGCGGCAAGATCGTCAAGATCCTGCGCGGCGGCAAGAACGGGAGGAGGCGCGACAACCCGCTCAACGACCCGCTTAACGACCTGGACACGGACTCGGAGGCGGACGAAGAGGAGTTCCAGGACGACGGCGAGACGTGGGGCGGCATCGACGCTCAGAAGGAGGACACGCGGACCGAGGTCGTCCGGCAGCTCGAGGCCGAGGCCGCGCGGCCCCGCGAGAAGAAGGTCCGGACCCAGAGCCAGCGGGAGGTCGAGTGGCTCGAGAGCCTCGTCGAGGCCCACGGCGCCGACACGAGGGCCATGGCCAAGGACCGCAGGCTCAATCCCATGCAGCAGACCGAGGCGGACATCGCGCGGCGGTTACGAAAGCTCGAGGGTTGAAGCGAGGGTGTGTTGGAAAGAGGGGGAAGGCGGGACACGAAAAGAGGTCGGACATGAGAGAAGGAAAGGTGTCGAAGATCGATCGTCGAGGGAAATTCCGCATTTATAAGGCGTTTCGGAGTTGGATTGAATATACAAAAAGAAAAGACCAGAAGAAGAGAAAATATCACCATCGGGTGTTGTCGTCGTCCATATCAAGATCAGTATCTGGGAGTCGAACACCCTATTGCCGAATGTCGGTATTCTTGTTACCCATTGTCGAATGCCAAGAAGTCCTCGTTGCTCTCGCTCCCCTTGATTACGTTCTTTCTTTCCATCAAAACACGCCCTGTCCTCCAAGGGCGTCTCCCATCTCAATTATCGAGTCGCGTCCAGTAGGCATTGAGAGGCTCAATTACTATCATACTAACCACGCCCTTTCGACGCGGCGACGAACATTATATACACCGTCCTGCTTCCCCTACGATCCAGGGTGCCATGCTCATCATGCTCATCGGTCCGCGCAAGAGAGCCAGAAAAGCCAGAAAGCATCCATGTCCATCCCCGTCCTCGCATGCCCAAGTTGCCAACTATTGCCCGTCGTCGTCGTCAGCACGTCGGCGCTCCGATACCCCCGACGAGCGAAACGGAGAATTTGTTCTCCTCTGCCTCACCGTTTCCACGACTCTATTTCCCATCTGAAGGCCCTGTCAGAGCCCCGGAAGCCCTCGTGGCCTGGGCTCGCGTGGGCGCCCTGGAGTACGGCGTCTTGCGGCTCCCCCGGCGGGCAAGCATCAACGCAAGCTCGCCGAAACAGGCAGGTGCCACGCAACGTCCACCACGGCGGCCCTGCTCGGAACCCTGAACGTCCACGACGTCCACGGAAGCATGGCGCGATATTTGGAGCGCCGCGATGAGGTGGAATTAAGGTTCGTCCCCTTTCGGTACGACTCGGTTGAGCCTCAAGAGCTTTCCCGGTGTTGCGGATCAGCTCCCCAGTTTCCGCCTTGCCGTATTTGTTGCTTTCTTGGACCGCAGATTATTATTAGTGCACGAGTATATAGTTGCGATTATTTATAGTTATACATGTCTCGAAAAAAATATAGTTCATATAGCATAAAGATCACAAAACTACATAGGCAGCGCTGTTCGGGACATCTTATACATATAAAGGTCGCTCATATAATCAAGCTAAATACAACCCAAAACACCGCATTTCCCTTTCCGAAAAAAAGCAAATGTTTATATGACCGTACGTCCCGTTCCGACGAAACTATGCAAAAAAAAAAATCTTTTCGCCGGATTCGCAATTCCATGGCAAATACAATGCTCCTAAAAAACAAAGAAGGGTTGAAAAAAAAAAAAAAATCTTTTCGCCGGATTCGCAATTCCATGGCTCATACAATGCTCCCTTTCGGCAAAGCAGTGTTTTCAAAAAAAAACAAAAACAAGCAGGAAAAACAAAAATGCAAATGTCTATTTCATGCTTTCGTTCTGTCTCGGAGTATTACATCATGCTGCCATCGTCAACACCTTAATGTAACGTCCGGTCGTAGTTTCCAGTAGGGAACTGCGCGGGCCTCGAGTCATCATAGTCCTCGGCCGTGGGAGGAGCATAGAGGTGCGGCCCGCTGTGATCCGACTGCAAACCGTAGCCAGCGCTGTAGGGGTCGTTGGCGGGCGAAACACTGTGGGCTCGGTAAGGGTCATTGGCAGGCGAGGCGCCGCGGTAGGGGTCGTTGGCGGGAGAGGCGCTGTGGGTGCGGTAGGTGTGGTCGTTGTACGGGTTCTCATGGACGGGCTGCGTCGTGCTGTGATACTCGGTCTCGCTGTCAAACATGGGGCGGGTGCCATATGAATCGGCGTTGTAGGGAGCGCCGCCAATGCCGTGGCCGTCGTCATTGTCATGGTCGTCGGCATGGATGGGCGCATAGGCCTCCTCGTCGTGGGGCGCCATGGAGAAGGCGGCCTTGTCCGGGTCAATGTTTGTGGCGCCGCTCTTGCGCTGGATGTTGGGGTAGCCAGGCATGACACCGTGGAACTGGTAGTACCTGAGCGTGTAGGCGCTGACAAAGGTCGAGATAGCCCAGAAGAAGATCTCGAAAAAGGCCAGGCCCACGCAGGCCTTGCTAATGTTGCAGCCCTGACCGCACGAGTTGGCCGTGTTGTAGGCCGCCTGACTGGCAAAGGCCGAGAGCCAGAAGATGGCGAAGACGCAGTCAAAGACCAACATGGCGTGCGGGTTCGCGATAAATTGTGTTCGTTTCCACCGGGGTGCCATGATCAGGTAGACGGCCGCTGGCAGCGAGAGGAAGCACTGTAGAGAAGGCGCAAAGTCAGCAATCGTGGTCGTGTTTGGTGGAAGGGGGTTTCAGAAGGGTTTGGCTTACCAGACCAAATGGCCAAGCATTGTTGCCATTTATCACTGCGTCGTCGGAGCGGAATAGGATGATCTCGAGGATGAAAATAACAAAACCCAAGAGAATCTGCATGCAGTGCATGCCTAGCTTTACGCCAGGCACATAGTCGGCATCCCACTCCACCATGTTGTTGTTGTTGTTGATATTTGGATGAAGAGGCGGCAAGCAAAGGGTCGGTTGGTGATTTGCAGGAAATTAAAGATGCAACCACTGAAGCGGTGTCCCGACCAAACGTAGAGGATGTCGGTATATACAAGAGGTTGTTGTCGCTTGCTGATGGGTTGGGGCTGAGGTTTGTGTGTTTTGCCCAGCTGCCCAGCTTTTAGGGGTTCCGACGTCGAAACACGGCACGGTTTTCAAAGCTCTTTGGTGCTACTGTTGGCAGTGCAACGCCCTATCAGCTAGAGGTAAAAACCGTGGGGCCTGTGCTGAGCTGAGCTACTAAGGTAAAGATTGGGTTCGCCGGTCTGGAGTAAGCAGAAAGGAACAATCGCGCGCGTGAGAACTCTAAAAGATACAGATATAGAAGGAGTAAAAAGATGGGTTGCCAAGCGTTCTCTCGATCGACTCGGTTTGAATTGTCAAGTACGGGAGAAGAGAGTGAGAGAGATGCTTCTTGTTATTGTCTTTCCCTAACAAACAGGCTGACTGGCTGAGCAACTGGTAGCAGTCTCCCCCCCCTCCCTCCGGTCGCTTGCTTGGCTTATTATGACGCGCGTTATGGCCTCCGACTCCAGTTGTTCTTTTTAAAGCTCAGCCCTGGCGAGCGGCTATCGTGATTGGCCGCCGTTGCGAAATCCATGCCAAAATCCCCGGTTTTTCTCTGCAAAGCCACTCTTGACGTCTGTTGACCTGAGGCTGCGCCACGGACTCGAGAGCGGCTTCGAGGTCTGGTGGCCAAACAAAGCACATCCCAAAACAGGGCATTCTAGGCGCGAGAGGGAGCGCTATGAGAATGGATGAGGCGGCACCATTCCTTTCCTTTCTTGCAGTGTTTGCGCCGGCAACTGAGGCTCAACAGTTGACAGGCAGTGATTTGCACCATCTGTCGCGTTCTCCTTTCCTCCTTCACCTCTCTTTACCTGCGTCTCGTTGGATGGAAATACGAAAGCCACAATTGCGTAGCAGCAGCGGTCCACCTTTTCGTCAATTGGCGACAACCGCCCTAATCCAAAACATACCAATGATGAATTGATCCACTGAAAACGTAGTTATTGTAAGACATGCGCAAAATACAGTTCGTCACAACCGGCTCCCTCATTTAAATACCGTTATATTCGTCAATGGGCCCATTGCTCAGGACTTGTCTCTTTGGAAATTATCCCAAACCTGATCGTGTAGCACCTTGAGCGACGCCTAGCTACCATCCAACATCTGCTACAGGCTGACGTAGGTACAATGCCTGCCCACCGCTCCATACCGGTTTTCAGGAGGAAAACATGATCTGCCGCCATGATCCGCAGTCAGTGCTTTCAAAGACCGTCTCCTTAGCACTGTAGGGAGCGTCTCTCGGCAGATGTACAAACCGGCACCAGGACATTTTCTATTCGCGGCGGTGCTTTCGGGTCTGCGAAGTCATCATGGCCGTCCCAACGCTTGTGCGGCTGATCCCGGATACGGACGGGGTCGCACCAACTCCGTACTTCGGTAGCATCCTATCTCGACGCCGATTTTCGGGCTTTGTAATAAGCGCCGAGTGGGTTCCACTCTCACCTCTCACCACCTCGGTGATGTGATAATTTAGCACGACATATTCCCGTGATGACATCAACGTCTGCGTAGAGTCATTCCCGTGTCAGCGCTGACTCCAGCTATTCTCTGTCTGCGACGTCGTAAAGTAGAAATATATTCCCATCGTTGTCTTCTCTTGTCTTGTTGGTTCGGCTGTTGCAGTGGCAGAATCAGCGCTTCTTATTGGTGGAGAGACATTTCTGTCACAGATTTGATACGCGCATCTGCAGATTTCAGGAGGTGGATGACCTAATCGCAAGGACTATAGCTATTTGAGCTGCGCATCTGTCCGTCGTCAATTGAGACGAGTCCTCACCATGCCCTCGACTGGCAATGGACGGGCCCCGCCAGCCACGGCGGCCGCGTCCAACGACGAGAGAACGCCGTTGCTGCGAGACGGCGACAGCAACGGGATCCCCGCTGAGCAGTCACAGACTTCCGACGAGAACCAGGAACAGGTCGCCATCGTCGAAGAGATCACTGGTGTCAAGCTCTGGCTCATCCTCTGCAGCGGCTGGGTGGGCGTCTTCTTGGGTGCAGTCGATGCTTCCATCATCGCGACTCTTTCCGCTCCCATCTCTAGCGAGTTCAAATCGCTCAGTCTGCTATCATGGCTTGCCACGGCTTATCTCATTGCCAACGCGGCGTGCCAGCCTATCAGTGGCCGGCTGACCGACATATTCGGCCGCGGCCCGGGTCTCGTCTTTAGCAACCTGTTCTTTGCTGCCGGCAATCTAATATGTGGGCTTGCCCAGGGCGAAGGTGTCATGATATTCGGTCGGGTGGTGGCCGGCATTGGTGGCGGCGGTCTCATGTCCATCACTACCTTCTTGGCTACGGACCTGGTCCCTCTCCGGAAGCGAGGTATCATCCAAGGAATCGGCAATATCGCCTACGGCTCCGGTGCCATGTGTGGCGGTGTCATCGGAGGTCTGCTCAACGACCACACGGCCATGGGGTGGCGACTCGCCTTCTTCGTCCAAGTCCCGCCCGTGCTGGTCTCGGCGTGCCTGGTGGCCTACCTGGTGCGCATCCCACCCAAGGTCTCCAACAAGTCTTACCTGGCCCGCATCGACTTCGTGGGCGCCTTCCTGATCATCGTCTTCCTCGTCCTGCTGCTGCTCGGCCTCAACGCTGGCGGAAACCTGGTGCCGTGGGTACATCCGCTGCCTCTCACGACCATCCCGCTCGCCTTTGTTGCCGCCTTGGGCTTCGTCTGGTGGGAGGCGAGAGCCGCACAGCCCATCATACCTGTTAGGCTACTCCTCCGTCGGACCGTCTTCACTGCGTGCATGACGAATCTCGTTACGACCATGGCCAATATGATGGCCTTGTTCTATAGTCCGCTATATCTGCAGGTACGCGGCGACTCCGCGACCCAGGCGGGTGTGGTCATTCTGTTTGCCCCCATTGGTATCTGCATCTGCTCCGTGGGCAGCGGGTACCTGATGAAGAAGACGGGGCGCTATGTAGGCATCGGCATCCTCTCGGTCAGCCTGCACCTGGCGCACGTCGTCATTCTAACTACTCTGAATGAAACAACGCCGAAATGGCATCTCATGCTCGCCTTCCTGCTGCTTGGGTCCGGTTATGGCTCCATGTTGACGATTACCTTGCTAGCCTGCCTGGCCGCAGTGGATCACGCCGACCAGGCTGTCATCACTTCCGCCACCTACGCCTTTAGATCGGTCGGGGGTACGGTTGGCATCACTATAGCCTCGGCAGTCTACCAGAACATTCTCAAGACGCAGCTCTGGGACCGCTTTGGCAGTCTGCCCGACGCCAGCGAGGAGATCCCCAGAATCAGGGACGATCTCGACGAGCTCAAACATCTACCCGAGGGGTGGCCCAAGGCAGATGTCATTGCGGTCTTCATGGAGGCCTTCCGGGGTGTATGGTTCACGGCTCTGGGGATGGTTCTTCTTGGCCTGATCGCCGTGAGCCTCATGAAACAGCATACTCTCCACCTGACGCTATCCCGTTCCGAGCGATCTTAAGTTATCTTCTTAAGAATATCGTGTCTAGGAACTGGGATGTTGGCAAGACTCGAGAGGGGAGAAGTTTGTGAAGTATTCGACATGTACCTATATCTGTAGGAGGCTGCTATAATTCACTGGCGGCTCTGAGTGAGCAAGCTTGGGATTACACAGGGATCATTGCATCATTACAGTTCAATGGCTGCGGGATGGACCAGTAGATAGCACAGAAGCGTCCGCGAGCTCAATATACGTCCGACGCCTGTGGAGTGATCTGGCTGAGCTGACAGCTCTTCTAGAAACCTTCCATGCCGGCATATTAATACAGGGTCTACTATAGTTCTCTCTCGCCCCACCCCCCCATCCTCTGCGCTCATGCAAGGGCCAGGCTCACTGACTTGTATGTATGCGCAGCATGGTCATGGTGTGGAAGAAGGTTGGACTACCCGAGCATGTCACCCCAAGGGACAATCGCTGCGTCAATCACCTCCTTCGGTGCAAATCGTGGTTGCAGCGCAGCGTCGTCCGAGTGGGTCGGCTGCTGCCCCGGACGCGCGTCCCGAACGGTTCCCAACTGCCGTTCCGGGAATGTGAGGCACCGTGACTGGTCGAAACAAAACCGGAGCACCCCCGGTCACCCTTCCCTCCTCTGTCTCTGTCCATCCCTCCCTCAGACAGCTGTCATAAGCAGTTAATAGTGTGGAGAATGACAACCGGCACCGAGCCTCTCAGGCCACTCACGCTGTCTCTCTCGACCCCTTGCACAAAGGACAAAGCATTTGTCCTACAGACAACGTGGTGGTAGCACAACTGGACAGGCACAAGCTTTATCTCGCATCTTTCTTATCTCCTTGGTCGGTTTGTAAACAGGGACAGGGCTTCCAGCTGTTCCTGACGAGCTATAGCTTATCGTTGTTGATTTTGGTGCCAGACAGCCAGCCCTGTCGCGTCCCTCTCGGTAAATATTATGACACCATCGTGATCATCGACGGGTTCCTACCACAGCATTGTAGCTGTTAGCCTCGATCGCACTATACATTTGCTACCCCACCCCCCTCTGCCAAGGGGATTGACTGGGAGGGGGGTCTCTGTCTGTGTGGTTGTGGTACCTGCCGACCGACTATACAACATGTGATTATAGAGTTGACAGGCATGTCGGAAGCTAGCCCTTCTGGAACCACACCCCAACTCTCCCTCCCCTTGCCTTCTTGACAAACTCTCCGCACTCCGTCCCTGATTCCAAAACCACCCCTCGTCATACTATAGTCCTACCGCGACGCCAAAACATGTGATATCGTCTGTGTCCTGTCCACTGGGCACAGCTTCCGCCAAAACACGCGCCTTGCCCAAACCGTCTCGCCGCTTTCTTGTTCTTGCATGGGTCGATCTATTGTCGATATGGGATTGCAGCTCGTTAGCCAGAATACTTCCATTATAGGCCTCTGTTCTATAGTCCGGCCGCCAAAAATGAAAACAGCCACTCCACACATACATGGCCCTTCTCAACAGCCGGCGCGTGCTTTTCTGCTTGCCTCCAAGGCATGAATCCTGACGTGGTCTGGGCCTAATGTTTCTCTTCGCTCGTGGGGTTCTGGCCCAAGCGGAGCGTTCGCAGGCGGATGGACATTTTTTGCCCCCAACGGCAGTGCTAGAGGAGGGAGCCCTTCCCAGTCAGGCACGGGGAAACATGTTGTCCTGTTTCCTCTTAGTCATCAGGTCGATGGATAGATGTCTCATGGTAATGATGAGTTTCCCTATTCTGGACGTGTCTCGATGCACTATAGCGAGGCTGTTCTGGATAGAGGGGCCCGGATGTGATGTGACAATCATTACTGCTCTGGAGCCTTGCCTATACATTTGCCTCTTGGGTCGGATGGATAGTTGAACCGTTGATTATGAAGGTTCGGTAGCTATCAAACGTGATGCCGGCGGTTTAGGCGACTGGCGGTGTGAATGCAAAGAATGAGCTCTAGACGCGGGTCTTGATGGATCCGTGGTCATGTGCCCGCTTCGTGAAGTTGAGACGAAACAGAGCTTACGAGATAAATCATATACGTGAGATCTGATAGTTTCTTATGTTGATCCGAGATCAGTCACGGCTCGAATGTTCAAGATTCCATGCCATGTGATGTGCTCGCACCTGTATTTGTGGAGGTCATGATGGACTGAGGAATAAGCAGAACTGTCCCGCCGGAGCATGCGAATTCATGGCAAGTCCAGTTTAGTAGCACCGTCTGAAATTTTCATGCGATGGGAAGTTGTTGGCTTCGGCCACAGGACTAAGCCACTTGCTCAAAGTCAATAGTTATAGACGGGTCAAGGCATGACAGTTCACGTGGAGGTTCTCGGTGTTTCCGTGTACAATATACAGTTCTCTATTCCAAAATCGGTACGATCTATGTAAATACTTCACCATACGCCTATAGACAGTTCAATCACTACAATGAACAATCATCATCACTCTGGCATATCCAGCTCGGTGCTAGACTGAGCCGGAGCCCAAGACTTGAAGAAGGTGTACTCCTGCTTCACGACCTCGGCCTCGACGGCGTCGTAGCACTCGGACATGGCGCTCACCAGCTGCGGGTTCGCCAGGGCGATGCGCTCCAGCGTCGTCTTGAGCACCTCGGCCGTGTGCTCGGCCTCGGCCAGCTTCTCAATGTAGTGCCGGGACCGGGCCTCGTACTCCTGCGAGAACGCCTGGGCGCACCGCGCCGCCCCCGGCGGGCACGAGCACATCCAGTAGTCAGCGCCCCCGTCCATCATGCGCTTGCGGTGGGTGTACTGCTCGCCGCCCTCGCCGCTCGATGGTTGACCGGACCGGCTGTAGCACCGGGGCAGGTTGTTCTTGGGTCCGGTGGAGATGTTCTTCGCCTTGTTGTCATCAAACTTCCTCTGGCTCTGCGCTTGCTTGGGTTTTTGGCCAGGGCGCAGGCCCGTGAACATGTCCAGGGCATTGTTTGTGGGATTAGCAAACAGCTTGTGATAGTTGGGGTCAAAGTTCTTGCCCTTGTACCCGCCTTGCTTGGAGCTGCCTTCGCCGTTGTCGTTGTTGTTGCTGTTGGTCTGGAAAACACTGCTGCTGTTGTTGTTCTGAAACCTGTTTTTATAGTTCGGGTCGAAGTTCTTACCCTGGTATCCACCGCGTCCATTGTTTGTGCCCGACATCTTCCCAAACCTTCTAGGTCAAGAAAACTCTCTGAATAGTAGACGCTGAGTGTTTGATGCTTGTGATGTTTGGAGAGTACTCAGCTTCACTGAAACGAGGTTTTCCTAGACCGAGTTGCTTGATGGTTGCTTGAGCAAGATTGACTCGGTTTGGATGACTGCAGGCCATGCTTATATATTTTGATCAATCCTATTGTAAGCTCTATGTTTGGACATGTGACAAAGCTCGTGCTCATGAAGCATATAATGCCGCGGGGACGACCATGGTTCAGCACTAAGAATTGTCTGTCTAAGCTCTTTGTTCTTGTGTCTGTCAACAATGGCATTGATAATCTTGTGTGCATCAACGCGCCTCCAAGGGGCGAAAGGAATTAGTCATTTCTGGTATATGCTGAACTCATCTTGAAAGAAAGCGATGCTGGACGCACCTGGGTCTCGTCCACAGAGTCTGGCACTTATTATTACATTTTCTCTTACTTGTGAAGGCGGGCATTTTCTTGACATAACATCGTTCTCTGGAAGTCGATTGATTGTTCACAGTGATTTTCCAAGTTGGAAGTGTGCTCTGCTGATGACTATTCGACTTGGGTTTCTTTGATATTTTATCATTGGTTCCCCGAAATGAGCACTCCCCCACAAATCTTTTCACAACTGGTTCTATCATACAGAAGCTCTTGGAGAATATGGACCGCACACGATCCGTGAATACAATCTTGAAAGTGTGATAGCTGCTGGAAATTTTGGTTTCATGTTATCCCACTCACTCGTGATACTATGGTGGGCATGATTCCAGATCACTGCGTGATATTTGATCGGAATACTTGCATGTACATTTTTCAAGACAACGGTACCATGCCATAAGCTAACAACGTGTTTGATATTTCCTCAACACTTTTCTGACGACTCGATGCCTGTCGGGCAATGACCTCGCCAACTGTGATTTCTTTAAGCCATATTATATCATTCCATTTTCCTAGATATAAGGAACCGATAATTTTTACAACCTCCAACACGCTGCTTAGCACCGTGAGGCCTCTCGAGCTTAGATTGTCCATTCCCACACTCAAGAGTCAAGCACCATCAAGCAGTCGAGAAGAGTTCATGCAATTCAAAGAATCAAGAATATTGATTCCGACACCATCTATCCTAGGGAAAGGGCCAGGCGCGTTTACCCTCCTCATGGTCTCGCAAAGACGCCTAACCACTACCTACAAATTTCAAAGTATCCAAACTAATCATATCAGCTGGCCGAATGTTCTTGCTGTGCTGGCAAGGGATTAGAAGCGTGGTCAATGGTGTACTGTACAGGAACTCGCGCTAAAGCCTCAAGCACCTGGGTAGAAACGGGGAGACAATGGGACAATCAGCGTTAACCAACCGACTGAATAATCGCATCTGCCTGGTTCCATACTCACGTTTGCCTCTCGAGCCGCGCACAAATTAAAAGAGTTTTCCAGGTTCACGTTACCAGCCCAGCCGACCGTCGCACTTCAGGCCATCACATTTTCCTCCAACGCTCTTCACTCTTCCATCCACAAGACTTTCTTTCTCTCGTGAAGCGACTGTCCTCACGGTACGATTCTTGGTCAGCTCTTGTATCTCTCGATCAATCTCCAGACCAGATTACACCTGCACCTTCGTCCTGTCCCCTCGTGCCCCGCGGAGAGGCTTCTTTGCTTCAACCCACCACTCTCGTCACCTGCCATCGACGTTCTCCAGCGCCCTTGCCGCACCTGCTTGTCAACACTCGTTCTATTCGAGACAAACCTCGAGTATCTTGCTGTTGTCGAAATGGTGCGAGGGGATCCACCTGTGGAACCCTCCGATCTGGCCGGTCCGCGACAGGTCACGTATGCGCCGACACCCGTTCGTGGACACATTCCTGTCTCGGCGGCAAGAGCTGCAGCCGAAAAGGCCCTGAGCTGCTTCAATGTCGACAAGACGAGCGGCGCGGAGCTCTTCAAGGAGATAGAGCAACGCCTCCTCCTGGCCATGAGCTGCAGTCATCTGTCACTCCACGACTTCACGTACCTCATGATCAGTTGGGGCTGCGACCCCGCGCTGGCGAGAACATGGCTTCGCGACGCAGATTACAGGGGCGAGAACTTCTGTGTATCGGCCTCTACTTGGCTACTGACGGTAAGCCGAAAACTTGCTGCAACGATCCGATTCTGAACCACACGCGCTGACTTGTCGTTCAAGGCTGCCTACCCCTTGAGCCCCGAAGAGGCCCTCTCCTATCAATGCTCATCGAGAGACATCCAGAAAGAGCAGAGCATACACAGAAACTGGCAGAAGAACCGCACACGGATCGCGGTTGATCAACGCCACGCAACGCGCAGAGCCCTTCTGCCGCCAGTCGACCCGGGACTTGCCCTTGCTTGGAGAAAGATGGCACTCTGGAGAGCACAGAAACTCGGCTGGGCTGATGTGTGCCATGAGCGCGGCCTGCTCCTGGGACCAGTTCTGGACGCTGCTGCTCGAATCACTCTTTTGGATTTCGGCCTAGAACCTGATAAGGGCGATTACAATGGCACTCTGCTCCGTCAGTTGATGTCAATTGATACCAAACACTGGGACGACTTCATGGAGGTTAGTTTGTAACGATATTTCCCTGCATACAGACACAAGTTGACTAACGGTATCACAGTTGCGCGCTCGTGTCGAAATGGTTTCGAATGGTGTACTCAAAGAGCCCCCGAAAGACATTGCATGGCTCACCCCGGAAGAAGCAGCCTCCAAGTTGGGGAGGGGGGAAGGCATAAGCCTCAATCAAGCCGCTGAAATTTTGTCTTTCTATGCCCGGAATCCGTCTTGCGATTCAGACGAGACGATGCTTTTCAGCAGACCGGGCGCACTGGAGCATACCACGTTCATGGCCCTCGCCGGGAACTTGATCCCAGCTTTGCGGCCATGCACTACCGAGGCAGAATATGAGCATCAGTCGGACTGATATGGATACTAGATAGTGCCCATCACCGGTTATAATACTGCTCTGGTTAGATCAAGAGGCTCTTCTCCCGCACGCCCCTTTCGCAGCTCAACATAATCAAGTCAGACTACTTGACAAGCTCATCGTCCACGTTCCCCCTTTGGTGCTCAATCTCTTTGACCCACACAACACCAGAAACATCTATACCTTCTGTTCAGACAAGAAGCCCATCATGAGGCCCAATATTCCCTCTCTTATCCTTGCCCTTGCCGTCGCTGCCCACGCCGGCAAGTTCAAGAGTTCGTTCACCGTCCTGTACTTCAACACTGGGCCCGGCAACTTCAGCGCCGAGGGCCAGATGGAACCTGCCGTCTTCCCCAGCCAGAACGTGTGGCCGGTTCTGAGAGTTTGCTGTTCCGCACTGCTGGGAACTGACCGTATCTCGTAACGATAAAGTCATCTCAGTCGTCAGTCCAGCAGATAGTCCCCTCACGTCCGCGGCATTATGGGCGGCAGCATCGAAATCACGACGACTGATCAGGCCAGAAGGAATCACTTGTGCGCCAGAAAAGAACAACATTCCTTTCATCGTTGCACACTCAAAAGATGACGACCAAACATTTGTTATTGCTGACTAAACCATGAGCAGAAGTGTGTTCAACAATGTTGTCCCGGTACTCACCCAAAATAGAAGAGGAGGAATACATGGTCAGAAATGTCGGGTCTTGCTCGCTTGAAGAAAAGCTGGGAGTAATTAGAAACGAGCAATAATCATAATCGCACCTGCCGCTCACAATATTCTCGTTTGCATTTTGAAACATGCACGAATCAACGAACGTTCCTGCAGTTTCTGGATCAATATTGGTCCAATCGACCATTGTCTTCTGACCCAATGTCGCTCCTTCCCACAATCCTCGGTTTCCATCACAGCCCACAACCCTCGTTTCTCTCTGCCTAAAATTATGGTTTTCGCGCTTCCAGACCCTGAAAACTCGTTAATTCCGGGAGACATCCTGGAACCTCACGCCAAGCGCAAGACCGTTCACGTTTCCAACCTCGACAGATTCCCACGGTCTTGCCCTTCTACCGAAGAGCTTCTGTGATTCCTGTCCTTCACGTTTCAATCATCTTACGTCAACTACTCTCATGAAAGGCCCTCAGAATACCTGCAAGCCAATACTCGTCTACTTGAGATCGCCATATCAGACTCTTGCCTGAAATGCCGAAGGATAAGGAATGGAATGATGTGCTTGCATTTTGGTTTGGGCCGAGAGTGGTGATGCATACGCCGACACCCACACACGGAGTCATCGATGAAGCACTCGCCAGAAAAGCAGTAGCAGATGCTTTCACCTGCTTCAGAGTCAATACGACACGCAATCCGGAGCTTTTCAAAGAGGTGGAGGAGGATCTGATGGTTGCCATGAGCTGCAGTAACCTGTCTTGGTGGGACTTTCAGTACCTAATGGTCGCTTGGGGGTGTGAGCCATGGGAGGCTGATGGGTGCCTCACCACCCGTGGGAGGGCAGAAACACTCTGTGCACGAGCCTGTACTTGGCTGCTGACGGTAAGTTGTACTTGCCACACCTTCTGGGTCCTGATACGAGTGAACTAATTCTTTCACTAGGTCGCCTTTCCTTTCGAACCAACAGACACCGGATACCGTGAAATGCTGGATCTCAAAATCGGCTCCGAGAAGGATGATCACGACGAATGGCAAAAGACTCGTACCAAGCTGAGGAACCAGCAGCGGCCGACAACACGCAGGGCTCTTCCGCCACCAACAGACCACAGTAAGATCATGTCCTGGAGAAAAATGGCACTCTGGAGAGCACAGAAGCTTGGACTGGCTGGTGTGCGTCACAAAGACGGCCTTTTACTGGGATCCGTAAAGGCCGCCGCCGCTCAGATCACCATGTTGGAGTTTGGGCTCGACACTGCGAAAGGCGGTCACAACTCGACTCTCTTAGAGCAGCTGCTCTTGATCTCCCCCGAGCACGGCCAGTGGCAAGAATTCATGGAGGTCGGTCTCAATCGGATCCTTTCTGCTGACAAACCATCTAACAATGTCCCAGATGAGCGCCCGTGTCGAAATGATCACAGATGGTGTACTTGACAAACCACCGAAAGATATTCCGTGGTTTCCACGAGACCTACTCGAAGTCGAGCTTGTCCGCCACCACAAGCGTGGCGAGAACTTGCACGAAATCACCATACGCGATAAGTACGATTATAAGTACTTCACCAGACCAGGTGAATATATCAATGTCAAGATAAACATAATAAATTACAACGGGCGATCACACGGATGCCTTCCGGATCAGCCGTATCAGCATCGGGATCCAGACGCCTAAGCAGAATAGGGAGAATCGTTCGGAGCCAGAAAAGACCAACCGTCTATTTATGGCTGCAGCCGCAATGGCCTATGACCAGGCATTTGGGTGGTGTTATGTGGGATGGGGTACGTTCTGTACCTGCGGCTGGGCCATAGGAACCAGAATACAGGCAGGACAAGCCGAGTAACGTGTTGTAGCCGGGAGTTGTACTGCGATGCCGACTTTGTAAATATCTTGTCAATCTGACCAGCCATGTCTATACATCGTCAGAGCACTGGCAAACAGAGGAGATGCCACGTAGCTGGGTGACAGAAAAGCAATGGAGATGACAGTCAAGCAAAACAATCCCTATTGGTGATTAGATACGAAGTATACACTTCAACAATTGTCCCTCAAGAAAAAAAAAAAAAAAAAAAAGAGAATTCCTGATTAAATCAGGACCATTGCATGCGCTGACCGGGAATCGAACCCGGGGCCAAAGCAGTTGTCTTTGTGACAATGGGAAGCTTCGATGTTACCATTACACCATCAACGCTGATGATTCACGGCGGTTACTCAGGGGCGGCTTATGAGCTGATATATGTCATCATTGGCATGCTGCGGGGTTTGCAGTAGTGTGACATGCGTTCCTTCCCTTGCTGTGCCTCTGTGGCTCCGAGGGAGGCTGGTGGTGGACACTGGAAGGGATACATGTACGTAGAGAAGATGAAAAATAATGGGCAATGAGGACTCTGTGTATGCTCGAATGAGGTCGCGAAATGGTGGGCCAACCACTTAGACACAAGAAACAGTCCGAGTAAGGTTCAAAGAAGGAAAAGTTTCAAAGGAAATGGAGAAAGGTCGATTCAAGGTCTATAAAATTTTGTGCGGCTTGGGCACTAACAGAACCCAAGGACCCCTGCAGCTTCTTGACTCGGACAAAACGCTTACTTCTGTTCAGTATGTCATAGAAGAATGATCAAGTCAAGCAGTCAAATGGTCAGTGACATAGGCTGTGTAATTTGCTTGACTTCTGGATATCTTTTATTTCGATACTGGGCTGTCGGTTCAGTTGGATGGATCGACGGAATGCGCTGATCTTTACCTACAGAGTACAGAGATTACCATATGAAACCACAAGTATTCAAGGCAATTTTAGTCTTGAGGAAACCTTAGCCATCAAGACGAAGGATAAGAAAAAGAAATATTAATCAATATCTGTGTTACAGTGATCAGAGTGCAATGCTTGAAATCACAGTCGTCCAAAGTAAAGCGTCCAAGTTTTTCTATTCCGTTCCCGTATCCACATCCCACCTAAGGAGAACCCACTAAAACCACAACCCACGCTTTACATAGCTGACCACACCTCGAGGAGCTCCCCGCCATCGACCGACTGCCAAGTTACCCGACGCTCCAAGTCAAACTGCATCATCACCATCACCACCACCACTATCGCCTCCCCCGCCGCCATACCTCTCACAACCCGACACACCCCACGACCCCCGAGACTTTCACAAGCCCCTCCCACCATGGCAGCCGCGAAAAACGACAAGATCGAAAAGATCATCGCCCGGGCGCAGGCGCGCATCGGCGAGGGCCAGTTCTACGAGGCGCAGCAGCAGACGCGGGTCGTGGCCGCGCGGTACACCAAGGCGGCCAACTGGGACGCCGCCATCGACATCCTGTACAACGTCGCCCAGTCCCTGCTCAAGGCCGGCCAGGGCGGCAGCGGCGGCGACCTGTGCGTCCTGCTCGTCGACACGTACAAGTCGGCCGAGCTCAGGCCCGACGCCAGCAGCAAGGGCAAGCTGCTGACCTGCCTGCGTCTGTTCGGCCCCGGCGAGCCCACGAGGAAGAAGTTCATCGGCGAGATCATCGGGTGAGTAGTCCTAAAGCTGCTGAAACTTGCGAGGATTTATGGGATGGTGCTAACATTCGACATTAGCTGGTCCTCCAAGTATGGCGAGTTCCCCGCTGGCGACCCAGAGCTGCACCACGTCGCCGGCAGCATCTACGCTGAAGAGCACGAGACATACGACGCCGAGCGCCACTTGGTATTGGGTACAAAAGATTCGGCCGAGATCCTGGCCAAGATGGAGTACGAGTGGTTCAAGGAGGACGATTCGCACACGGCAGCCTTGTATGCCGGCCGAGCTATTCTACCCTACCTCCTTACCGCCAACTTGCGAGCGGCCAACACGGCGTACCGGTACTTCGCAAGCTCCCTGAACCAGGACAAGGGAAGCGCAATCGGTGTGCAGGATGTCAGCGGCAACTCGGCCGACATCAGAATATTCCCTAGCATTCCCCTCCTCAACTTTCTGGGCCTCCTTCTCCTGGCCGTGACGCGGGGCAGCCCCGATCTCTACCGACAGCTGAGCGCCAAGTATGCGTCGAACATCAAAGAGGTGGAGGCATGGCACGAGCCGGTTGAGATGATTGCCGAGATGTACTTTGGTATCTCGAGGCCAAGACAGAGCAACCCTCTCATGGATATGATGAGCGGCTTGTTCGGCGGAGGTGGTGGTGGTGCCCCCGCTGGAGGTGCCAGGAGACCCGGTATCAAGTCTCCTGCACCGCTACCGACCGCAGAGGGCCTGGACTAGATGTTGTCTCTGGCAGTTCCCTAAACCAAGCATGATATCCTCAAGGCGTTGACGTAGATATGAGCCATAGACGAAACAAAAGGAGCAACGGGTTTACATGGTCTCTACTCATTGCGGGCGTGGTGGTTCTTCTGCTTCGTACATCCAGTTGTCTTCGGCCAGGGCTGCCACCTGTGCTCGCATGCTGGCTCGAAGTGCCTCGAGTACTTCTATTTTCGACCACAGGTCAGCATATAACATAGCGAAGTCCTACTGCGGATGCCTTCTCACCTTCTGGTTGCGCGGGCGCCTTTTGGTGATGCCTGACAATCTCGGCAAGCTTCCTTCTCTCACCTATATTGCCTATTAGCATTTGCCAGCTTGGATGTTCTTGTTCAGCCTTTGTTCGAAGGTGGCATACGTTCGTTCTCCCGCTCTTCGTCGACGGCTCCTTCGTCCGAAGCATCATCCATGGGCGGCGTGGGCGGGTCGTCGAGCTTGAAGTCGCCGTTCTTATCCCGCATCACGATCTCGGACGTGTCCGACAGCACGTCGACGTCCAGCCTGAGGGTCTCGGCCGAGTTGGAGGAGGACACGGGCGTCGGGCGGCGCGTGAGCTGGGACTGGAACAGGTTGCGGCGGACGTTGCCGCCGTTAGCAGCAGCGGTGGTCGTCATCGAGGTCGGGGGATGGTTGCTGGCCGAGGGCATCATGGTCCGGACGGGGCGCGCTGCTGCTGGCCGCTGCAGCGGTGGCGGGTTGTTGCTGGACATTATGGGCGCATTTGTGTAGACGAAAAGGCAGATAGATGGAAAGCAATACAATCTAGGAGGTTTGCATAATCCAAAACACAGTGCACTTGTTGAAAAGAGCGTAAGCGGTTGGGTGGTTTGCCGGTCTCGAGAAGATTGCGAAGAGGCGTAATGAATGCTTCTGTTCCAAAATAGCCAAATTGTTTACTTTCAGCAGCGTCCAGGTGGAACAAAACAAGCCGGAGCGCTTCTCATCCCACTAACCGCGGGGTGCAGATCTTGAGCTGACAGGGATCCTCACAGCGGGCCAAGGGTGACCTAAAAATGCATTGTTAGTGTACAGAAGGCCCCCTGCGGCCATTTGTTAGCGGCCTGACCTTTTTTGCTGTGTTTCTCAACCTCAATTGGCCTGTGAGTGTATCATTACAGCCGTTCCTTCTCTCAAGGCCACTAAAACACATGGTTATAGCTCCCAAATCTTGTCATTGGATTTTGGAAAGACTTTCCACGAGACGTGTCTGTTGACCATGTCGGGAGCTTTCAATATCCAGCCAATTGGTCGCTTCAGCGGCGACAGTCAAGCTGTCAAGAGACCCAAGGTATGTTTTATGCCTTCATGTTTACTCACGATGGTGTTTTTATTTCACGGATATATGCTTCATTCAGCATGACCACGCCCTAATTCCGAAATCTCCCTCTATGAAAAATCACGTACCTCTCATGGCATAGCAGAAGCTGACGAGAAGACGCAAGGAAATCGCCTGTTTCTCATATGACGAAAAGCACGAGTTTCACCTCGGCGACTCGTCACTCAAGTACTACTACCCGGCCGAGGTGGGCGCGGACCTGTCGGCGGGCTTTGAGACGTTTGACAAGCACGACGACTCGGGCGACGAGCACCTGGACAGCCTGCTCAAGACCATTGCTGCGCACGAGCAGCAGGAAGGCAAGAAGATCGACGCCCAGGTCGTGACGTGGAGGGGCATGATGACCAAGGTATATGAAATTCGAATGGATTGATCCCAAATGGACTATGCTGACGACTTTTGTAGATCATGTCTGCTCTGTTTGACGATAGAGACGGGTACGAGATATTACCTATCAAGTATCGATATAATGTGCTGACTTTTGATGTCGCTAGCTTTGAGATGAATGCCACTCTATACCAAGTACGCCACACCGTTGCCCCTTTCTGAGGACGATCAAGAACTGACTGGACGAAAGGACTGCATGTAGGCTATTCTGTCCCCCCTTGGCTTATTCTCATCCAGCTGACATGAACTGGAGTTTCATCGAAGAGAACCACGCCTACAAGAAGGCTTCACAGGAAAAACAGAAGCAGCAGCAGCAGAACAGGAAACCCAAGCGCTGGGATAATCGGCCTGCGCCTCCTCAGTTCTCCCCCGACGTCATGACGTACTGGGGTGAGTAGGAGTTGATATTGTTCTTCAGAGAGTTCCTGTTTGACTGACTGATCCCAGGCTACAAATTCGAGACTCTGTCCACGCTGCCGGCGCCTTGGGGCGAGACGAATAGAGAGCTCATCGAGAACCGCGACAGCGAAGTCGTCAGCAACAAGGCTCAGTACTGCTCTGTAGTCCGCACCGGACTCGGCAAGACGATACTCTGCATCGGCGGCGAGGTTGACGCAGGTATGATCCCATGACATTAAATACATGTCCACCTGCCGAATCTGTCAAAAATACATGAATGAAACTATTCACTGACATGGCGCACAGTCTGGGACGCCAAGCCCATGGTCCCCGGCGCCCCGACCAACTGGGTCGAGCTCAAGACGAGCGCGTCGATCCGCGACGACCGCGACATGGCCAACTTTGAGCGCAAGCTCATGAAGTTCTGGATCCAGTCCTTCCTGCTCGGCGTGCCCAAGATCATCGTCGGCTTCCGGTCCCAGGACGGAATCCTCGAGAAGCTCGAGGAGATCAAGACCGAGGGCATCCCCGTCACCGCCGCGCAGCGGGGCGTCAAGACGTGGAACGCCAACATGTGTATTAATTTCGGCGCCGGGTTCTTGGAGTGTAAGTTTCTCAACGGCATTATGGTCATTTCTGTGCTCGATTTTTTTTTTTCCTCATTGGTTTCTCTTGTTTTCGATGACGTTTATTAGCAGGGCACACGGCTAATAATGTATGGCAGGGCTGAAAAGGACCATCAACGACGAGGGCGTCTGGAGGATACGGCGGCAGCCCAAGTCGAGTCAGATCGAGGTCTTCAGGATCGAGGAGGCAGGCCACGGCAGGATCTTGACGGACGAGTTCATCAACTGGCGGATCAAGCTCAGCCTGGGCAGCACCGACTAGCCTGGACGCACAAGAAACAAATGAAGGAGCAAAAAAGCCTGTGATTTTCTGCATGTCTCTCATGACGTGGAGCCAGAACTAATTTCTCTCTCTATGTACCTATATTGAATACGGTAGTGTGCCTCTAGATACCCAATGATGCTGTTCTAAACACGAATGTAGCGCGCGCTTTGAGCAATCCTTCTATTTCTATGCGTTTTTTAATACTCCCAACTCTAAGCAACGTTTACTCCAAAGGTACCGCCATCTTGCGGCGGATAGGATCGAACTCGGCACCGGCGTGGAAAATCTTGCCGTCCGCCGCGGCGCCAGTCTTGATATGGTCGAGCTTGGCCTCGAAGGCCATGTAGTTGAAAAAGTTGACCACCTAAATTACGCTTTAGCTTGTGAACAGACTGGTAGTGAGTATGTAAAAGGGGAGTAAATGACATACCGGCTTGCTGTGCCAGCGGCCACCTCCGGTCTCGAACCAACCGAGATGGCCCCCGAGCGACGTCGTGCAGAGAACTGTGTAGGGGTTCGACTTGATTTCTCCGTAGGGTAGAGCTTCCTCGGCGGAGATCTGGACACGGGTGTTTATCAGCACTTGTATGCACTTGTATGCACGGATTCTGTGCCAGAGGAGGTGAACTCACAGGATCGTCTGTCGAGTTGATGGCCAAGTAGGGGATCCTGATACCCATGACCAAGTCAACCGAGGAGGCATCTCTGTAGTAGGCATTCTCCGTTGGGTAGCCCCAGGCCTTAGTCTGCACCTCGCGGTCAAACTCCCAAAGATATGTCATCTTTTCAATCTTTTCCAAGTCAAAGTCTGTGTATTTCCGAATTTCCTCTGCATGTGTGTCTGCAAGCTTCCTCATTGCCGCTGTGAGATTTGTTAGCTCGGCTAGAGATCCCAGAGTCAAGTCACGAAGAAAGTGAGTGTCGACTTACTACCCAAGACACGGGAGTAGAGGTGGTGACCAATGAATGTCCGCTTCAGGGCATTGTTGGACACTTCGAGGTTCCAAGGGTTGGCGCAGGCGATGGCGGCCTTGAGCTCGCATCTCGAGCCTTCTTCTCCGAGGTACTGATGGTCATGTTAGCAAAATGAATATCTCTTTCGAAGAATCAAGAACCAATCTCGAGTACTCACGTTGGTCAGAATACAGGCGCCCAGGGAGAATCCAATACCAAAGAGTGGTCGGTTAGGGAAGGTTTTCCGGAGCCATTTGACTGTTTGTCTCGTGTCCCAGGTCGCGCGAGCATTGTATAAGATGCCGGTTGTGATCTTACTCTTGGCGCAGCCTCGCGAGTTGATGACACAGGCCTCCCACTTGCCACTGTCTAGGAGTGGCGCCACTATATTCACAAATCAGCATATACTCATATGGTCGAAATATAAGGAAACAAACGACAGCAAGACAATAAGAGGACGAGGATAGGGAGAAAAAAATAATTTGCTGCAAGGAGTTTCAAAGACATACTCGCATGTCGCAAATAGACCTCATGTGAGCCGCCTGACAAGCCGTGCAGGACAACCAACATGGGCCTGTCATCATCGGATCCCTCCTTCTCCAGCTGAGCCAACTCCTGCTCGCTGAAGTATGTGGTCCTCGGGGGCAGAGACTCGTCAACCTCTTTGGGGGCCTCCTCGGACGGGACAGCGAAGTCGACGACGTAGGAGCCCGAGTAGCCGCTGTGCTCGGCCTCGAAGATGCGCCGCTTGTAGTGGACAGGGGGCGCGTCCTTGTTCACGGCGGTCCAGCACGTCTGCATGTGGCCGTTGAAAAGCAGCGGATTGAGCTGGCAGGTCGGTACCGAGTCCTTGACCACGTCCAGCAGCGTCTTGCTCCCATCCTCTTTGGTCTGGAAGGAGATGGGATTGGGCGAGGCGTGATAGTTGATCGCCGCGCGGCCAACCCAGTCGGCCATGGTCAGTGAAGAGAGTGGGCTGGAAGTTGTGATGTCAGGGTTGTATGCCGATATGAATACCCAAGCAAGTCTAAAAAGATTGAAGAGAGAAGTCTATATCAAAACAAGAACGAATAATGAATGATTACGAAATCTGCCGAGTGCAAAACGCCGACGGGGAGTAAAGTCGGAATGAGCTGAAGTACTGGTGTATTGCACAGCATGAAAAAAGACACGCCGTCTTGGGCAGGCCCCCACTTGCCTCGGCTTGTACACGTCAATTGGCAGTACGTTGTTGTCAAGGAGTGACAGAGCAGCGAAACGCAAAAGGAGAGAGGACGATGAAGAGAAGACACTTTGACAAGTGAAAGATGGCAAATACAAGAGATCTTCAGTACCAGACCGCCACGATAAAGCGAGTCGTGATATCCACCTGCAGGGTTGCGCTTGCTGGATAGCAGACAGATCCCATAGAGATGCCAAGTTTAGCGTGGGTAAGGGTAGTTCAGGAAGGTACAGATTCAATGGATGATTGGGACCTGTGGAAGGATACATATATCTCTGGACACGATGTAGCCATTAGTTATTCAATAAACATCTGTCATTTTGTCTGTAATAAACATATCTTATATCAAGTTGAAACTTAATCACGGATCAGAATGAATCTGTCTCTTGTCGAGTCAAAACCTGTAAGAAATCGAATGCAGCATCAAAGTTCAAGTCCAGTATCAACCAACCCCTGTCTCGAAAGACTAAATGGCCCGGACGCTCGGACCGTCCATCAGGTGATCCCCTGGAATTCCCCAAGGTCCAACGTCGGGGGTGAATCGGGCGCGGCGCGAACACTGTAGATTGATTCTCGGCCCCATTATTGATATTTGTCACGATCGCGACTTGCCGGTTCTCTTGCAGGTTGCGACACGCATTATATCTCTTGTGCGCGACCGCGGCCTCGACGCCTCGACAGACCCTCGAACCGAAACGAACCTCGATGCGTGAAACAATACAAGCGGCAGTGTTGTCATAGGAAAGACATTAGAAAGAGAGATTATAGCAAGAGGCATGATTATTGTCTTGCGACTATTATGATCTGGAGATGACATATCGCGGTTCCCTGCCCGGGTCAGGGTACGGCCAGAATCAAGGCCAGCCATGGCCCCAGCAACAGAATATGCAACAGTCGGGCTTTGATGCCTATGGAAACCCGCATGCGCAGTATCCTCAGTACTCGAACCAGCAGTTCAACCAATATCAGAATGCCGTCTTTGCCCCCATTGGCTACCCTGCGCAAACACCTCAAACAACCGCCAGCTATGTCGGCGTCCACCCGTCCCAGTACCAGAACTACGACCCGAGCTTCGATCAGAGGCCGCAGCAGTCCCAGCAGTACGCCGGGACCTATGGCGCGCAGATGGGCCAAATGAACAGCGTGGCTCAGCAGCCCATTCAGCAACAGGCGCACCGACCGAGTAATCAGTACATGCCGCCTCAGGCCCAGAGACTGCCCATGCCTCAGCAGCAGCCTCATCAGTCACCGCAGCAGCATCAGCAATACCAGCAACCCCAAGCTCATGCGCAGGCGTACAGTCAACAGCAACACTTCCAAGCGCAGCAGCAGCAACAGCATCCATCGCCCCAGGTTCAACATGTTCACCAAATTCCGCAGTCGCCTCAACAGGGCCAGCCCACGATGGGCTGGCAACAGATGCCACCTCCGAGTCAGTCGCCGATGACACAGTCGCCAATGGCACAGTACCAATCGATACCGCCGCAAGCGATAACACAGAAAAAGCAAACACCACAGCCGCAGCAACAGCTACAGCAGCAGCAACCCCAGCAACCCCATCGCCAAAAATCTATATCCAGCCATGCGAACTCGCCGCTCGTCAACTCCCCGCATGTCAATTCCCCGCATCATGCGAATTCACATGCAAACTCACCCGTTCCTATGCAGTCGCCCCAGCTGGCCCAGCAGAGCATGCCGATTAAGAGCAGGAGCGTCAGTTCGACAAGTGCTAGGATAGATGAAGTTGCCAGGGTATCGGCGAGCCCGCGCATGGCCATGCAGAATCTGACGAGGAGCCCTAGTGTCAGCTCTGTCAGATCTCCTGCTCCCACGCCCGGCCTGATCCCCCATCAGGATACCAATTCGTTGCTCGTATGCGTGGCAGAAGAGATGTTCACCAAAGCGCGAGAAAGTGTGCTCAAGATTGCCGACTCGCTTGACTCTCAGGCCGTTCAGGAATACCACAAGATGATCGCGACAGGACTGGGCTGCCTCGAGACTGTTTTGGCAAGCAACAAGCTTCAGCCAAAGTTTGAAGCCAAGGTGCGGCTGCGATATGCCAGTATTCTATGCGAGGAGACCAACAATATCATGGAGGCGGAGACTGCGCTGTCCAAGGGTATTACATTGTGTGAAAAGGTTCGTCGCAATTTCTTGATAGTGATTCCATCTTGCCATAAATGCTAACATGACTTTCGTTTTCTAGTATCGTTTTGTTGACTTGAAATACCTCATGCAGTTCATGCAGCTGAGAATGCTGTCGCAGAGGAAAGGGAAGGCCGTGATGATTGCCGTAGATCAAAGGATTTCGGACGCCAATCTGTACGTTATGTGCTCATGAACTGCCATTTTGTTCAAACTCTTACTAATATCAGACCAGGTCGAGACACTCTCATTGGGTCTATGCCCTTCGTTTCTTCAAGGCGACCCTTTACCTACAATCGTCCAATCCCTCGGACATTCATGCGTCAGAAAACCTGAGAGCCATCATGGCCCTAGCACAGACCAGGGGCGACACGACCATTTTCCAGGTCGCATGCCTTTTGGACGGTCTAGGTCATTTGAAGAGCATGAAGGATGATGTTGTCGACAAGATACAAAATTGTATCGCGCAAGCGCAAAAGTATCAGCTGGATTCGTCACCATTAATATCGCAAGTGGAAACCCTGTTGCTCATATTGGACTTCGCATGCAGCTTGCGCCAAAAGTCGCCAAAGGTGATATTTCAGAAACTGAAGCATCTCCAAACCCGCATGGACGACACTCTTTCGATCGGAGAATGGGGATATTACTCGACAGAGGTTCTACTACCTATCAACAAGCAAACTCACAACGTCAACCAAACCATCAGCTCGGACACTCATGATATAATCCGTGTCGGACAAGCGCACCAGGGTCATGATTGGCTGGTCATGTCTTTCTGGACCAAGATTGAAGCATTTGTTCTGACGTAAGCTTCCTTGGTCATGGTTATGTCTCTTATGAACCGAGCTAACTCACACCAGATATACCGTGAGCGGTTTGGGCCAACTTCACGGAAATCCTCGCAATGACAAGAGGATTATTGATCTTTGGGAGGAAGCTTTGAAGTCATTGGTCAAGAGTAAGTTTCCATTGGAAGGATGATCCTCGAGAGCAGTCATGCTGACTTGTTACACAGATGCGCACAAGTTGCGTTCAGACCCAACATCCTTGCAAGAAGCCATCAAGGGCGAAGAATGGCGGAGATATTTTAGATGCTATCTGCTGATCTTACGAGGATTGCACCTTGCAACAATCAGTCGGTGGCCAGAAGTGTGGAAGTGTGTTGAAGAGTTGGACACTCTTGTCAAGTCACCTCTGGAGGGTGTGGTTGGCCTCTACTCTTGCTACCTTTCGGGTGTCTACCACCAGGGCACCGGCAACCTTGCATCAGCCAAGTCGATTTATGAGGGCGCGCTCCTCAGTCTCGAGAACAACGTGGACGAAAATGGCAACATTCAAGGACTTGCCAACATGAAACAAGGACATGCCGAACTAGAGGTTCGTGTACTATCGGCCTTTAACCGTATCTGGATCATGCAACATCCGAATCACCGCAACGACCCCCTTACAACTGAGCTCATTGAGCTTCTGCGACCTCTCTGCCTCGAGCATCCAAACATTGAGATCCGCACCGCCTTCAACCTGATCCTGGCCGCCACGCAGACGAGCCCGCCCATCGGCATGACGGCCGCCAAGAACCACCTCGCGGTGGCGCTCAACGGCGCCAGGGCCCTCGGCGACGTGCACACCCTCTCGATCGCGCTCAACCTGATGCGGTCAAAGCTATTCCAAAACATCGTGGGCGACCAGGCACTCAAGAGCGCCAAGGCCGGTGCGTCCCAAGCTCGCAGAGCTGGCAACAAGCTCTGGATGAGCGTGGCCGAGGGTCTCTTGGCCCAGAGCTATGAGGTGCAGGGCCAGATGGTCGAGGCGAGACAGTCGTGGGATCAAGGTGCCACTTTTGCTGCAGATGCGCTTGGAGGCGCACCGCCGCCAACGGCATGATCATCTACATATTTCGCCGTTTGATGTAGACGTGTGGATATTGACCTGGACTACACATGCATTATGTGGAGATGGATGGAGTCGTTATCAAGTGTCGAGGAAAAGAATCATGTATTACCACCCAGCATTTTATCAAGGTGCGGTTCCTACTTATGACTGACGGAAAAGAAAAAGACATGATGCGGCGTTTTGCTGGTGGCTTAGTTACATAGCTTCATAATGGGGAAATGGACAAGAAAAAGTTCTAGTGTACGGAAACAGAGTGTTGACCTTAAGCTTCAATTGATGCGGTTTTGGCGGATTTCAGGTAGTGACGAGTTGAACCTATGCACTTCTTGAGCGTACGATGCGAGATCTTGGGCTCGTGATGCAGACGTGCTAGCGAAAAGCAGATTCCCATGTCCGCAGTGATGGCACTTGCCTCGAGTATCGTCATGATAGACATGGATACTGGATTGGGAACGGGTGCATGGCGCACGGGTCGGGCCGGAGCTAATGTGAGGGCCGTGGCTGCAAGACTCGGGACTTCACTAGGAAAGATGGAAGATGAAGACCAGGAGAGATGGACTACGCTCAATGGCGAAGTAGAATTACCAAAAGTTTTCTTGTATCGTATCACGTGGTATCAATTCGTGCAAAAACCTGCGGGAAGTCATGGATTTACTCGACCTATTTCCGAGCCAGTACGCCTCCTCTCGATGGTTCCCTTTCGTAACATAACGCAAATTCCAAGCAAAAGTGTCTTGTGTCCTAGTCTTTCCCTTTTTTCCATCCCTATAACAATGCTATCTCACCAAGCAATTGTCACAAACAACTTAGTTCTCGCCGAGGGTCGAGAGGAACTCGGCGGGGGTAGCCTTGGGCTTGCCCTCGTCGGCCTTCTTGGAACCCAGGTTCTCCTTGACAAAGGCGGAGTGGTAGGGGTTGAGGCGGAGCAGAACCTGCTTGTTCTTGAGGGGGTTCTTCTTCTGGACACCAGCGCGCTTGGTGAGGGAAGTACCCTTGGGGGCGTTGAGGACGCTCTGGATCTCGGAGCTGTTGATCAGACGGGTGAGGTCGGCGTTGGCAACAACGTTGGAGGGGATCAGGAAGTCCTTCTTCAGCTCAGAGGGCTTGGTGGTGGAGCCATAGATGTTGTCGAGGGCCTTGAAGGCAGCCGAGGTCCAGATGACGAAGCGACCGAGGTGGCCACCAGGGGCGAGCTGGAGGAGGTTGAGGGCGTAGACGTCGCAGGTCTCGACACCGGGCATGTTGCGGAAGCCCTTGACGAGCTCCTTGCCGTCGGTGGTGGGGTCGTAGACGACCAGGGGACCGCGGCGCTGGCGGTGGCGGCGGCCACGGAGCTTGCCCTTACCGGCGCGGAGCTTCTTGGTGTTCTTGGACTTCAAGACATCGGCGGAGGCACCGACGGTGGTCAGGAGCTTGAAAGCAGCGGCGGTCTTGGCAGCGGCAGCGCCCTCGAAGACGGCGGAGTCGACAACCAGGGGGACCTCGGGGACCTGGGAGATCTGGTGACCACGGGCCAACAGAAGAGGAGCGACGGCCGAAGCGGCGACGGCAGAAGCGACGGCGTATCTACGCTGCGATTGCGATATACTGATGTGCCACTTCCGCCAGACTCTGGAGAAGGAGGAGAAAGAGGGTAAGTCTCTCCTCATCGTGTTGTGGAAGGTTGGAGGTTGACTTACTTGGTGGGAGCGAACATGCGACCGCTGCGGCACATCTGTGTGGGTATTAGCATTAAAATTCAAGCAGCAGACAGCCCGTGGGAAAACTTTCGTTACCAAAAGCCGCTTGTCCGGCTCTATTTACGTTGTTAGCTGTTGTAGACATCGTGAGAGTTGCGTGGTGTTGCTTACCTGTGAGTACCACCACCGGAGACACGGGGGATACGGGCGACGGCACGACCTAGGGAAATGTAAGCTGCGAATTCTCGAGTCGTCTCGTAATCGATCGAAAGTACTAACCGGTACCCCAGGATTCCTGTTGTCAAGTAACGTTAGCATTTGCGACCAAATTTGGCAGAGTCCATCAATACTCACGGCAGAGGTCTGGTGGCCGGCCTTCTCGCTGACGGAGTAAGGCTGACGCTTGTTCTTGGCCAATCCAGTGTGCGTCATGGTAACGACGTCAGGTCGGATGGGAGCCGAGAAGATGGCGGGCAGAGGGTGCGAGGCGGCAGAGCTGCCATCCTTGGAGATGATGGAAACAGTGGGAGGAGCCATTGCTGCTGTTTCCGGTCGAGACCTGTTTTAACCTGTGAGTCGTTCCGGTTAGATGATCGTGTCGATGACGAGAGAATGCGAGGAGGTCTCACGAACCTGTGGGCGTGGTGGTTAGTTGAAGGCGGATGGTCGACCAGTCGTGAAGGTTGGCGATGGACCTCTGGAGTTGAATTTTTTTTGGGGTGGGTTTGCGGCAGGCGCAAATGTGTGGTGCTAGCTAGGGCAGGAACTTCGGGCCAGAGAAAAAAAAAAGTTCAGCGGGGTGGGGCCACTTGCTATTGGTCACTCTGGGGCCCACCCAGTCCCAGACTCTGGACCCCTGCCCCTCTGCGTTTGAGATTCGCTCTCCATTTTCCCTCAAGATACATAGCGCAGGACAAAATGCCTCTGATCTTGGAATTGATTGTACGTTGGCAAGAGATCATGTACGTACGATAATACCCATTTCTAAACCCATGTACTTCCTCCTGCGAAGAGCAAGAACTCCGCCGGGGACACCAAAGCTATGTAGATTTGGCCATTGATGCAAGCCAGTATTCGAAAATGTCATCGCTGGAAAGTATTTTCCAATCGGCAATGCCAGCCTTTTGCAGAGCTAGGAAATACATAGATTTCGAATAGCAGATTTATTTGCAGACAGTGATTACTGCCATTCTTTGCCGGATACTAGATAAAATGCTCCTTCTGGGGTCTCTGAACATGGCAATTGTCAGGTAAACAAACTGTATTGAAGAATGATTGGAAATGCCAAAGAGTGGGGTGCTCATTCACTGTCATGGGCTGACTTAAACCGCCCACTTTCCAACAAATCATCCGATATGGTGTAGTGGCTAACATATGACGCTCTCATCTTGATCCGTCATGCCCGGGGTTCGATTCCCCGTGTCGGAGGCATTTCTTTTGCCCTTTTCTGGTATTTTTTTAAAAAAAAAATTCTAATTCTTTTTCTCTGGCTTTTTCTTTTCTTCTGTCTGTTGCTCTCTTTTTTTTCTATCGCCTTTTTTTTTGGTTGATAAATTTCTCTAAAACTCCGGACGTTTAACTGCTTGTATTTATACTATTTTTATTTATATGGTTATAAAAGGCTCCTCGAATATATAAGATCTGTATAGAACTATTCCAGCAAACCATTATGCATCAGATATCAGATATGTTTTTCTTATATAATCAAGCATAACTTGACTTGTTCATCACTGATGACGGTCGCTAGGATCCTACGCTGTCTGGTTCAATAAGGATGCTTTCTGGTCGCAAACGCCCTGTAGGCAAAGCACGGCGAACACGACGCTGTCTTGATAGTTCAATCGGGCAAGGCTCACTTATTGAAAATGGCAATAAGGCCGCATTGATTTGTCCCTTTTATTTGCGGCGTTGGTCACCAGCTGTGTACACGGCGGAAAGAATAGTTGACCGACTCTCGCCTGATGACGAGTGCGGAAAAGGTTATACGCTTGTAACAACAACTTTCAGCAATTGCCGGCCTCAAGATTGATCACAACAGTTACCCTTACTTATTTTCTTGGAGATTTACGGAATGCTTAGCAATATTCACTGGACGGAACAACAGCCGTGCTACCAGCTCTGGCATACCGGGAGCAGCGCCATCAGCCAGGCCGGAGCCACCACCCAAGCAGTTCCCTACGAACCATCAGAGCCCGTAGAGGGGTTCTCTGTCTCGAGAGAGCCAACAACAATAATATTCTGGTTCTAGTGGACTTGAATGTGCCGTGGCAGTTCAGGGTAGCAATGTTTTCTCACTTCTTCAGCTTCCAAGCTTCCAGCTTCTGGCTATCAGCTTCCCAGTCTCTATGTCCCAGCTTGAAGTAGTTGGAAACCGTCCGGTGCCATCAGGACGTCGCTCTCATCGCTCGAGATTTCTACACCGCTTCGCCAACCTGCAGGAGTCTGAGCGTACCACGCAACTCTCCCAGCACCCAGCAGCACCTCCAAGCCGACTGCCTCTGTACGTCCTTCCACCAAACCCGGGGCTCTGCAATCCAAATCCTTGACAAAGGTAAGTTGACACATTTACAATTATTGGCTTTTTGGTTGTGTAGGAGGTGAAGTAGGACTTGAAGCCTCCTCGTGGTGTCTCCTGGAAACTCACTTCGTGAGACCAGTGCAAGATGCGGAAACTGGGACGCTTGAGCGCCATCCATTTTCAGGGCTAGTAAGTGAGCATTCCACGCTCTCCCCAAATCGTGAGTAGAGATTTGCAAGCTCACATATTAACCTATGGACAGCTGAACGCTGGCTTGCCTCATGTCTGTTACGTCTACAACCAGACCACCGGACTCTGTTCCCGGAATAGAACGGCCCATTCCCGTGTCCCATCCTTTCACACTGACTTAAGTATTGGCGTGTTCTTGGTACTAACCTGTAATAGTGTTTATAAAACACTCCATGAGCGATGGCGAGAGAACTTTCGGCGAAAACTGTCGTGTGAGGCAAAATCAAGAGACGACTCTGATGGCGAGGAAAGAGATGCGGCTGATGACGGGTCGAACGAAGGGATAGTAAATATGGTTCTCGAAGGATCTTGAGACTCGAGCGACAACGAACCAAGGGACAGAGACCGTCCTGGTTCCGATGATGGTGTACGTGCTCCGGGATAGGGAGATGCGTCGTTTGCTCAAACTCCTACAGGTTGGGGACATGATCTGCACTGCGTCAGGTTGACGGAAATCTCAGCTTCTCAGCCAAGACACATGACTGTTCCGGTAGATCGTGCACTGGTCGGTTGTTGGAGATTTAGCATATGGCATCATTTGTGAGCCTCCATCCACTGCCTGCTTGGAGAGCTCTCCAAGTGGCCCAGGCGGGATAGAGCATTCTTCATCGCTGCCGCCAGTGCAGAGGTATCTTGCGTGAGAGGAGCGGTGACGTTGTTGATTATCTCGACTCTTCGTTGTTCAAGGTCCATTGTCTCCCTCTTCAAAGCGGCGAGATCAGCATCAAGCCGTTTTTCAGCGGCTGTATGCTTCTTGTCACCAATTATTTGACGATTTTGCAATTGTTCAAAAAACTCAATCTTGTTTTCCAGCTAAGTTAGTAAAATTACAGTACTACCAGTAAATACCGCTGGCTATTCAGTGCTTTGCCGAGATAAATGAGTAGAGGGAAATTTCCTGATAGATCTTGAAGCTGGTAATTCAAGATAGATGCTGCGTTTGCAGTGTACAAAATATCAATCAGAAGATGACCGGAAGTGAAAGGGAGTGCTGGTGAAGTAGGCCAGATGATGGTGATTGATGTTTTGGGACTTTTTGGATGCGATGGAACAGCTGGGCTGGATACCTACTTCCGGCATTTTCACAGCCAGAGCGTACGCCGGAGACAAAACAGACATCTCGTTTGAGTTCCAGTCCTCTACCTGCAAGCGACCCCCCCAACCAGTGAAGTTCTCGCTGCCTCTTGTACGCAAACCATATTCATCGTCCCTGCACCACATTTAGGCAAGCTCAACTAAAATAAGAATATCAATAGCACCTATGATCGCATTCGCGATGGCAGTCCAGCCTCTACACGTCCGGCGCAATAACAACAACTCGGAAGTGCCAGAAGGAAAAAGACGAACAAGAAGTGGCCAGTGACAACAGAAACCCCGAGCCCACTCCAAGGCAACGTCACCGGTCAGTCTACAACACCTCCGGGCGAGAGTCTGTACGACACACCGCCGCGTTCGCGATGGCCATTCAGCATCACAGCTGAATGGCATCTGGGAATTCCATATACGAGGATCACATCATATACGACAGCGCCGCCGCCGCCGCGGGTGACTGCCCTCGATCCAGTGAGTACCGCATCATCTCTCGGATCATTCCATCACAAACTTTACATCCCCTACCATGACCGCGGACTTCTGTCGCCGATCTCGATTGTTCTATCCGAGAGACCTTACTTTTACCGCATTTGCTCCTTTCCTACTCACTTTATGTCAACGCACCCAACGCAATCCCACTCAATCGTGCCACGCCCGCACTCAATGGAAGCCTCGCAAGCTCACCAACCAACGATACAAAGGTCTCGGCGAACCCAAATTATACCCCTCGTATGGCTAAGGACAAACCTATCAATTCTGTAACTACCACAATGGATTCAACCTCCCAGCCAAAGGCTGCGTACGTGCCTCCGCATCTGCGACGAACTCGCATAGCCAGAACCCCCAAGGTCCCCCAGCAAAACACGAATGTACCCTAGATGGAAAAGCAAACACTTACTACGGAGATGCCAAAGCCGTATGCGGACTTTATTACGAAGAAAAGCTCTCCTATCCACGAGTCCAACACATTTGGAGCTCCTCCGCGTGGTCAGAATCATCGTGATGGATTGCAGAAGAGTGTTCAACCCACCAAACCGACAAAGGAGAACACGTCGACACGGTGGCAGCAGTGGCGATACCCTCACCACCCACCGTCTGCAAACGACAGTCCCTACCTATGTTAACGAAGTTTTTGAGCCTGCCATCAGTCAGGTCTGGCAGCCCTACTTTTAAGCAATAGAAATGAGAGATCTTGAGTGCGATTTTGCTATAGCCCGGTATATACCTATATTCCCAACAACCCCTTATTATCTAAACCCTTCCACGAGGCCTCCCGTTCAACAATAGGAAAAGAGATGGTCGGATTTTGCGTGGATGTTCCTGAATATGCGAAATGAGGACCAAGAAACGACCTATTGGAAGACGTATACAGCTTCTGCGCGACGTGTTCTGCCAATGCGAGGTGACAGAGCAAGAGAAAGGATATACAAAAGGGACAAGAAAAACTATATACAAAAAGAATAAGAAAAACCATGTACAAAAATGATGTGTCTGACTATTCAGATTCTGGAACTGCATCTTTTGTTGGTTAAGTTGACTACGCAGTTGGTTGCCGAATTCTGTCAAGGTAGTGGTCAGACCTTGTACTATTCCCCTTGCCTTCTCAAACTCGGCATTGTTGAATGCCTCAATCTGGCTGCACTTTTGTATGTGTTGATCCAGCCGGGAAACAAGTTGAGTCACGGTCGCTCCTAGGTCCGCGTCCTCAATCGCTTTGATTCTGTCGGCGAGCTGTGAGTCAATAGCTGGACTGCCGCGAGAGTCGTGTTGGGGTGTCGGCGCCGGGGTTCTAGCCCGGAGGTAGGCATGATGGGAGGTGATGCCTTCTCTTGCCTGCTGCATCAGGCTCCAGAGAACCTGATGGTCTCTTGCCAGATATCTCCTGCAACCTCTCAAGAAGAGTACAAGCACAAGATGGAACTTAAGATGAATGGAGGATGAGGAGATGGGAGGAATGGAGGACTTTATAGATGGACGGAGAAGACTGATGACGACAAACAACAAGACGACATGCTGGGAAAATACAAAATACAGGAAGGAGTGCCCAAAGATCAAATGCTCCAGACACAATCGGTCCCGTTCCAGACTTGACCTCACATTAGGAAGACATGGACCAGAACGTCCATAGATGCAGCTCTGGTAATCCGAATACTATAATCAGGCAGGTGCATGTCTGCTCTGCACCACGAAGCGAACGCGCATTGATTTCGATCGACCTGAACCGGACATTCGAAATCAGTGCAATAACTAGCCCGGTCAGTCAAATTTGATCCTTCCAACAGTATGAGTGGAAGATTGCAATCACTTACGAGCCCAGACTCGACAGGGGACAAAATGGTTCCACATTGATTCGCTGTAATACTTTGGAAAGTCGTTTGGTAGTATGACCGTCATGTCGAAGAGGTCGCAGTGTCCAGAGTCACTGGAACACAGCTACAGCGTTCCAGAACTTCCAGAGCCAGGCCAGCTGGATGAGGTGCTGAGGCGAGAAGAAGGCTAGGTTGGCGTCGTGGACATCCTTCATGTCGGGATACAGTCCAGACTCAACGAAAAGGATATGGGCAAGACCCATCCGGAGCTTCATCATGTTGCATACCACGTAAGGCACATGAATATGTCAAGTCGGGCACCGCCATGAGGCAATTCTCGGGGACGAGCTGCCATAGCTGACCGTTCTCGACGTGAACCCTTCCACCAACCATCTCCATGACCAGCGGCGGGAGCAACATGTGCTCGTGATCTTCCAAAGATAGATAGGCGGCTTGCGCAATCATTATATAAAGGTGTTGAAATGGCACCACCATCCGAATGAATTCGTTCTTCACCAGAGCGACGGCAACAGAGTTATGTATTCTTCCATATTGACGTGACGAAGAAGGGGAAACCACGGGGCAGTGCAGACATACTCGAATCGCGTCCCAAGATGGCTGCTAAAGCTCCTACAGAAGATCTCGAGGAGCTCAGTGGTGAGTCTTCCTCGTCACCGTCCACCCATTGACAGTCTTTGGCGAAAGCCCGACTGGCACACTCCGCCTATGGTTGACTTTTTGTGTAACCGGCACCGAGCATTCACGGTTTCAAACTTTCAGCAAAACCAGCAGAGCCACGATCGAAATGTACTGTATCAACATTTCGCTGTTGGGGTGGATAGTGGATGCAGAGACGCTTTTTCTATGGGGAAGTATACGGTGCATCTATGGAAGTGACAGAGTACATGTGGCAGGAATGAATTCCGCGGTGGTTGAGAACGACCTGAGGAAACGGCTTGGAAGCTGCCTCGGGGGTGGCAGTCCGGCCACGGATCATCTCCTGGGCCTTGGCTGCGTAGTCACGGGCGTACTGCCTGGCGACGGTGCGCAGCTGCTCGGTCTGAGAGTTGACCACATTCGAGACGTTTCCTCGGGTGGTGGTTGATCGGCTCCTGGTTGGAGGTGTAGATGAGAGGGGCAGAGAAGGTAATAGTCGTTGCGATGAGAGCAAGGCCCCAGTAGGGAACGCTCTTGACCAGGTAGTAAGACACGACCTGATGGCCTCTTGCCAGACATGTCCTGCAACTTGTCAAAAAAGAGTACAAGCACAAGATAGAACCAAATATAGGGCAACAGAATCCAGACCCTTTCACCGCCCCATCTTTTGACATGGCCCATGGTGCAGAGGTGTGTAGAGATGTGCGGAGGTGCGCGTAGTCGGGAACTCCCAGACTCCTCGAGTCGACTTCGCCTCAAGTTCTGGCACGTGAATGAGCGGAAAATGGTGCAGGTATCCTGGAGAGAGGATAACCATCCTGGCTACGACGTATCAGGTAGTAAGATTTTGGTGAGGACTTGAAAACTCCGGACTGGGTGCCCTTGGGCAAGAGTGTTCGGAGGTGTGTACAGTCGAAGACCCCCAGGTTATTCGGGTCTCCTTTGCCTGGAGTTCTGGGACACGTCATGGTGAGTGACAGGAAGTCGGAACATAATTATTTTTGGACTGGGTGGCATCGGGCAGAGGGCTGCAGAGAGCTCGTTTGGTATCATTTTTTGACGCGGTATGTTGTTTGGAAGACGTGCTCTGAGGGGTAGCCTCGAATTATTGGTCTGCGCGGTCTAGTCGAGCGATCACCAGATCGAACAGAGGTATCAACCGTGTGGTGTTGACCGTGTGGTGTACAAGTCGAGCTCACTCGAACCTTCATGTAGTCCTGGACTGATTGCCCCGTGATGAGAAGAATAAATAAAAAAGAGAAGAGAGGTGATGAGATGACCATATAGAAGAGTGGGATAAACGGTGGAGACAATCAGGTAAAAGTGTATAAAGTGGACGAGGTATCATAAGAGAAAACAAGCCGGATAAAAAAAAAAGCTGAGACGTGTAGAAAGTGAAGATAAGATATTAGGGGTTCTAATTATTACAACAGAGTTTCTCCAATCAACAGCAGCTGATTGGGGTTTTTGATTTACAGCTTATTGGTTAAGTCTGTCTGATTGTAACAAGACAGCATGACAGGCCCTGCTTTGCGCTGAGGTCGTATATCGACTTACGGACCGATGGGAAATGGACTGCGTTGGCTATTCACGGAAAAAGTCCGTCGATGTTGGCGTCGATGTGCATCGGACATTGATGGCGTACTGATTGAAGCGCTTGCGGTCGATTCGGGTCGGCAATGTGTACCCATAATGAAGAGTGTGATTCATCCTTCGCGTTTCGGCTTGTTCTCCGTCGTTCTCGAGAAGAAATCAGCAACCATAGGCTTGAGCTGCACCAGATGTGGGCACGGGGAAATTTTCGCTCATGTTTGGATTTAGATCTGTCATATTTCCATTTCCAGAGCAAACCACAAGACCCGAGCCTTCGAGTATGACTTACATGGCATGCATTCCATAATTGAATACTCTTGACAAGGTAGGATTATTTGACTCTCCAGGCAGGTTGACACTTTTGAAAAGTGCTCGTCACTTTAACTTGCTCCGTTAGCAATGGTTGCGTTCATATATCCTACGCTGTGATCCAGACCGTTGTGTTTGTATTACGGAAGAAGTGGCGTAGAGGTGGACATATAATTATATTTTCCATCATAATTTCGGTACTTCTTTGATAACTATTCTTTAGTTATCAGCCGGCATATCCAGCTTTACTAAAACCTGATCCAATTCTTTCAACGACTCGAGGCCCAGCTTCCGCGCCTCATCCCGACACCAGATATACTTTTGCAGCAGCGTGCCCTTCTCGTCATACGTCCCGCCTGCCCGTATCTGCTCCTCCGGGGTCATGTGCACGAGCTGCCATTGGATGGCGACCATCAACGCCTGGCCGTCAGTGCCGCCGCCTCTGGGCCTTCTCAGCCCGTCCCGCACCGCGCCGGCGAGGCTTCCCGGAGCGCCCAGCAGGACAGACTTTAGGATCTTGCGCGCCGTCGCCAGCGCGCTCAGTTTGTTGGCGAACGGCGGCCGCCCCTGCTTGCACATGGACAACAAGTGCCTGTTCATCTGGTCCCAACTTCGGCGGACGAGCCGGGCCCGCCGCTCTGCAGACGCGGCGCCGTAGAGCTCGGCCTCGCGCGAGGTGTAGAGAAGGTGCCACTATAACGACGGGTGTCAGTAATTGCCGTTCTCGGAATCTAAACTGAGTTTCGAGTCGCTATTTTGAGTATTATGTCCGAGTTGCTCCATGACAGCACCATGTTGGAGAATTTGTGCTCATGAGACAACCCGAAGCGGTTAGATAATAGCATCGGGAGCTGCTCACCACCTTTTTGCTCAGGAAGTCCCAGTTTACGGGCTGCCGTGCGGATTCCTCGACCTGCCGCGCATAGGCTTGGCGGATGGCGACCTGCGCGGATGGCGCCATCGAGGCCAGGCGGACCAGAGTGTCACGGGCAGCCTGCTCGCTCATAGCGTTTACCATGTCTTTGAAGCTGGGCTCGCCGGCGGCACCGTCTTCGAACTGGAAATCCCCATCCTCTTCTTCATCGAATCCCCCCTCCTCATGATCGTCTCTGCCATCAAAGTCTTCATCATAATCATCTCCGCCATCCTCATCGTAGTTATCTCCATCACCGTCCTCCACACGCCGTCGCTTCCAGACCGAGTCACGCCGCGAACTCGACGCGGACGGCTCCTCCAGCCGCCGTTTCCCCCTCCGCGCCTCCGACACGCGATCACGACCATCCATTTGATCACCTTCGTCATCACTCTCGTCCGACGACCCGCTCCATCCCTTGCAGCTGGCACACCCCTTCCTCGCACACCCGCAGCTCTCGCAGTCGCTCACTACGGAGCGCGGTCTGCGGCGCGTCACTGGCTTGTACGGCAGGTAGTACTCGTCGTCGGACTCGCCCCAGCAGGTATCACAGCCGTTCTCGCCGCAGCCGCAGCCGCCACAGTTTGTTGGCAGTTCCCGGCGGCGCGGCATGATCAGATTTGGAAACAACGAATTATGTCTGATGAGATGGTTTCGGGAAGGAATGTGATGTAAAATGTAAATAAAGGTGATGGACAATCCGAAATGACGCGGTCCTGGATCTCTAGCTCGTCTAGTGCCGTATCAATAGAAGAGTAATGCCAAAGGGGCTATGTCTACATCGCTATCGGGGCTACGTTAATAAGGGTATTTCGAACAAATATAAATCTAGCCGCTTGAGCTCTGGTAAAAGAATGACTTATGAGGTCAAGTTAGCAAGAAAGTCTTGTATATTTGTACTGGTTCTCTCTTCAGATTTACGTGGTGCCGGAGTCGAGGGGTGCGTGCACATGAACATTGAAGGTTCGACGGAGCAGTCTCGGTTCAAGCATCTCAAAGACGGCGTCCCTCGTTCGAACTTATAGAGGCCTTGCACAGTATACATGACATTCAAGTTAAACAGAATGAGCATGAATATCAAGTTTTCTCCTTTTCATCACTAAAAGTACAACTGCTATAAATCAAATTGCTCTTGGTTTTTCCTTGACCTTTTCCCGCTGTCTCTATCTGGGTCGCAGGCCTCTTCTGGGTTGTGCCGCGACTTGTACATTCCTGAAAACTGATACAAACCTGCTTTGGATGACAGTCCTAGCCGCATCTCAAATCTTTTCTCGTCTTCGCTGATAACGTGCACGCCATCTACTGCGCTCCTGCTTGCAGATAGGCTTCCTCTATGGCAGATCTGCGCCTGAACACACGTAGCCATCTCTCACCCCAACGCTGAATGGTCTTCTCGCGGTCTCCTGCACCATCCATGGGTTCGGCGGGGTCCAACATCTGGTCCTTGGAACCCTGAGCCCAGCTGACGAGGGCGTCCTCCATGGCCTTGAAGAGCTCACGCATGGCAGTCATTTCCGAGTCGGCAGCACCATTCTCGGCTCCTGTGCTTGCGACCTGGCGGATACGGCCAGTGACCTTGACCACGGTCTGGAAGACCAGCTCAAAGACCCAGCTCTTGGTCAAAGCATCGCCACCCGAACCGGCCTTGCCACTAACAAGTGCCCAGTCAATCACGGCTGCGGGGGTAATGATGGAGTAGTTGAGCAGCTTCTCCACGATACTGATGGCGATGCCTGGATGGGCCGACCAATACTCCATTACAGATGTGATGATTTGCTGGCGAGCAGCCTCGGAGGCGGCGCCAATGTCCAAGAGACGATCCTTGGTCCTCTCAATGGCGGCGAGAACGTGGGAAAGAGACTTGGAGCCGACCCAGCAGACTGCCGTGACAAAGACGTCCGTGCTCGTGACAAGAGGGTCAATCGAGTGCTCGAGTGCTCCAGAGTGGATGCGATCAATGACGGGCTGGATTTCCTCATCCGGTGACTTCTTCTTGAGCAGGCTAGCCAACTCCTTGCCCTCTGCTGAGAAAGGGGTGTGATCATCGTTGAACTTGAAGTCGGGAGTATCTTGCTCCTTCTCAGGACCAATGAGAGCCTGGTACTCTTCTGGAAGGGTACCCTTGATTCGTTGTGCGAAGCTTAGGCGGATCTCCTTGTCGAGTGCGCCCATGATAAAGGACTTGCCTGGGTGAATGTCGGGATTCTCGACATCGCCAGCCCACTCGGCCCACTTCCACATGAAGCCGAAATTGCTGAGATGATGTGTGAACCAGTCGAGGAATCGGTAGGTTAGCTCCAGGTCCAAGCGGTGGATGTTTTGGTAGGCGTAGCGGATGGCTCGACCCAGACTAGGGGCAATGGCTGCAGGTGCTATCTTGCAGGCTTCTGTCAGGACAGAGTGGTAATATACGAGCTTGTGCTCGGGTGTCGGCAGCTGGAAGAGCTGGGAAAAGACTGCATCGACAGCAACATCTTCAGGCTTCCACGTAGAACGCTCATCGTCAATGTCTCGCAGACGGTCAAAGGGAGTGGCACGCTTAATAAAGGTCCCATCCGCAAAGTAGCAGTCTACATCGATAAGATATCGTGCCGTGACATTTCGGTTGAAGTCTAGAAGGTTGATCGTGTCGAGCAAACCATCTCGCACAAGCGACGCTGCAATGTTGCTGAGCGCCGGGACCGTTTCCACGTCCTGGTTCATATAGACGGAAAAGTAGACCTCGGGGAACAAAGGTCTGGGGCCAGCGATGACGGTCTCGGGGATTGTGATGGTCGGCAGGACGTGCTTCTGAGCAGTGTCCATCTTCTCCTGGAGCTCAATCTCCTCTAGGGGCAGCTTCCAAGGACGGGGCAGGCACGACAATTGCCATCCGCCATTAGCTTCGTTCTGCAATTGCTTTTGAAGGAGTCCAATCAAGCTGGAGTTGGCAGCTGGGCTCTCATCGCCATTCTCGGGGTGGTAGGGGTCAATCAAGACCTGCAGCGCATGCGGCTCGGAGGCGATGACGTCGGTCTTATCCATGATCTCGGCAGCCTTTTGGTGTCCCTGACCTGGTGCAGATGCCATCATGTAGGGAATGGTCAGCAGGATGATCTTGACAAGCTCGGTGCCAATTGTATCATCTGAGCTACTCATCTGCAGCTCTCCTGCTCGGTTGAAGAGCTCCTCCAGGACTGGAAACAGACCATCGCCCTCTAGGCAGCTCTGCAGACAGGCGAGAAACTTGAGACAGAGCTTTACATTGCGCCAGTCGCCAATCTTGATCTGCTCCTCGGTCAAGGGCGCAATCTTGGCCAGGACATCGGCAGCAACCTCGGGTCGGAGGGCATTAGCGACCTGCACCACGGCTGCGACGAATGGTGTCTTGAGCGGCTGCTCAATGACCAACTGTGCTGACAAGTCTAGAAAGTTGGTCTTCATCTCCTCCTTGTCGTAGTTCTCAGCGACAAGGCGCGCCGTCGATTCAATCTCCTCGTGCCATCGTCTCAGCGGCGACTCGGCCAAGCTCAGTAGCTGTCTGCGAATGCGAAAGTGCGCGGGCGGAGGCTCGTTATATCTTCGGCGCTGCGGGCGGCGGTCATCGTAGTCGTCATCTATACTGGTGGTGAGCATTGGCTCTCGAGAATGTCTGATCAAATATTGAAGAGAAGAATCCAGAGCTTCTCGGAACTGTCGCGCCGACGAGCTTCCAAGCCAAGACAGCTTGAACAGCCATCAAAGGAGACTTACCTCTGTTGCGACGCTTGCGATTGTAACCGCCACCGCCTCCTCGGCGATCGTAGTCGGCCATGGTGAGGAATGACCGAGTTTGAATTGATGCGGTCAAACGTGAAAGTTTGCGATGTTGCGCAGGGCTGGCTACAACAAACGCGAACCAAAAGGTGACGACCAGCTTGAGCTTCAATGGTGCTGTGGCTAGGTCAGAAGGGTGTGGCTCGGCGCGCGGTCACAGATTCAGGACGGTGTTAAAAGTGGGGCTATCCGTAAGTAAGTGCCCCAGATTCTGACACCGGGCGGACGGGCAGGCTAGGTATCAATGACTTTCAAGTTCGACCCCGGTCTGTCCTTTCTACGCACTGCTTGTGAACGCTGGGACACGAATAAAATACGCCAGGAGTGATTTGGTACCCTCTCATATCGCTCCATTTCAGTAAATCAAATCCTCCTTTGATCGAAGTTCAGTTTCACATACTTCGCAGAAGTCAACTTCGCATGGCTTCATGTATCATGAACTAACCGTCATTTCCGTCCTCCATAAATTGATATATACGAATTATTTCTTGTATTGAATATTTTGCAAGTCGATAACTTACAAGACAGGTTGTGAACTCCATAGACAGTAAACCAGTCCTGTTTGATCATGTGTGGCATCACACAGCACCCTGTCAACGCCTTGGAACACCGGGAGAAAAGCAATGCTAAAAAAACATAAAGTTAAGCAAGCCCAGTCGGATTGCCACAAACAGAATCGGGCCTGACAGGTTCACACCAAATAGAAACGCATATCTCAATCCCTAATAGCCCAGCAGAATCTTGATGAGCATGGCAATCAGCACACCCACCAATGCCACAATGGCGTAATCTATCCACAAGGGAATGCCGTCATCCCGGTCAAAGTCTCTCGCCCGCTGTACCACGGCCTGGGCCACGGGATCCGGGACGAGAGGGACTGTCCTCGTGGGCTGCGGGACACCTTGCGCCGGTTGGGCTGGTATCGAGGGTGCCGAGACCTGGACTGGCGGTGTCTCCCTCTGCTGCGGAACCACGGGAGCAGTTTGCACGAAGCCCTCGGCCAGCTGCGCCGACTCGGCGTCTTCTTTTCCGCTTCCGCTGTCGCCATTTCCACCTGCTTCCCCCGACTTGGCCTTGGCGTTCTTCTCCATCTCATCTCGAAAGCCCATCTTGAGCTCGGCGGGCACTTCGATCTCTGCCCTGCTGCTGCTTCCGTCGGCGGCAGCGGCGGCATCAAGCTCCTTGCACCGATCGACAACCTCGCGCATGATTTCTCCGTTGGAGCGGGCGCAGGCGGGACAGGTCCAAGACTTGGACTCTGCTGCGAGACTACGGCGGACGTTGTCGCTCGAGTTGAGCCCGCCAATTTGGCCGCTGGCATCCGTCTCCATGAAGGAGCGTAGGGCAACAATAGCGGTGCGGACGCCCCAAGCCGGCTGCCACGTCTCCTCGTGGTGGCCCGAGATGCTCAGGCAGATTTCGCGGTTGGCCTCGAAGCGGCCCGAGGGCGTCGTGAAGCGGAAGGAGGGCGGCCTCAAGGGGTATGTTGGCGGCAGCACAATGCGCCCATGATAGATGCCCTCGGCAAAGGCGGAATTCGGGGGCCCTCGGAGGGTAAAGTGCCACTCGAACAGGTCCGACTCGAGAGGCTCTGCTGTGTAGTCTGGACTTGGGGAGCTGCTGAGTTCGGCGGCCTCTTTCACTGTGTGACGGGAGAGCATAGACATGTAAGTCTTGATGATAGCTTGAAGTGAGAACTGTTCTAGGGAACCTACTGATGCGCCTCATGGTCGGCGATTTCGAATTCAACTTTGCGCTCGCCATCTTAGCGGTTACGAGCGAAGAGTCCCCGCCTTGCTGTGTCCGTGATGCAGAAGGTCCGGAATGACGTCGAGGGGAGATGCGCTGGTGCTACCAGGCGAGATGGTGCAAACGTGAGTACTGTCGATTCGGCGACTCGATATCTGACAGTAGGGCGAATGGGAAAGAAGGAAGGAAGAAGTCAGATATCTTCTCAGATTGCCGAATAGGATCTGCTTGTACGAGAAGAATATTACCGTCAAAGGAAAGTCTCCGACTTCAAATGCATGTGGCTGTTTGAGAGCTTGTCAAGAGTTTATGGGAGACCACTGCGCCCACGTTGACACGTAGCTCGAGAATTGGGGGGCATGGATCGCCACTAAAGCCGGAAGGCACAAGCCAGCAGCTCGGCGTTCTGCGTTCCAGGCCGCTGGAGATTGATGACGAACCATGTTTAGGTTAGTGGAAAGACTCAGGGACAATCATGGCGGGGAACCCCTGTACATGCAGCGGGAGATGCCATTGATGTCTAAAAATGTCCCGCTGCTAGGAATTATTAGTATGTAGGCATGCCATACTGGTCGACAATCTTATAAGTGAAAGCACACGTTCTTCTTCTTCTTCTTTCAGTTTTCTATGGAACGTATATACAGATCGAGTGCTGTACGCTGATGCCTCGGAAAAAACCAAATCTTCCAAGTCATGGCTTTCCTGTAAACTGTGCAAAGGGGTATCTCGTAAGAAGCAGACAGATCCTTGACCGCATCAAAATCCTCGGTCATACATGTACCTCCTCCTGGACACCGGCGTAAATGCATGTGTGATGTTTTTGGGCCCAGCAGACAGAAATTGAATGTACGCTGTGGGCAGTCAGATAGAGAAAAAGACAGGAAATTACCATGTCTCATTTGCTCCTGTAAATGTTGAGATGCATGTCTTTCCTGCCTTTGATATAGTTGGCAATGCCCTGTGTTTCCGGTCGTGTGGTAGTTGTTCCAGCGCAGGGCATGTCGGTTGACCTCGACTTCTCATTTTGAGAACCCCTGGACAGGTCAACAACATTACTGACCCTCATGATGCTCGACCTCGGCCTCCAAATCCATGTCCATGAGATCAACGGAGCTTGAAGTAGCCTGAGATGCCTTTTCGATGGGCCTGTGCATCATAAAAGGCGAAGGACCGTCAGAGCGCTCCTGCATCTCAGGAGACTTTGCTAGATTCTCGCTGGCTCCTTCCATATCCACGTCTGTGACTTGAGACGTAGAGCCCGTGCATTGCAAGTTTTCCATTGACTTTCGTAGGTGCGCAACTTTAGGGGGCTCCGTAGTCAAGTCGGAATCTTGGTTCCAGGTCATTGACTCTTGCTCATTCGGCTGATACGAAGTGACCGGATCAGGGAACGACATGTCCATGTCGCGTGTATCCATGGAGTCGATAGTGGCATTAGAAGATGCAACACTAGATTTTCGCTTTCCCATAGCCGGAGTGACTTTGTAGTAGGTGGCCTCGGGGATGGTATCGATAGTCTCTGCAGTCAGAGGAGCAGGTCCTGATTGTTCCATGGATAGCTCATTCTGGAAAACCTTGTTGTCGGCACGCACAAATGTCTGGAATGACGAGTTTTAGCTCTATGGTTTTTCCTAGCACTGGAGAGTGAACAGAACATTGTACTTACGCGCAAAGCCTGTGACAATTGCATAGGTTCAGCATACAGAGCAGCCTCGGAGGCATATATCATGATGGGATGCTTGGACTCGCTTCCAGCAGCGATCGACACACTTTCTGCGTCTGTTTTCTGCAATTTCATGTTAGTCGCTCGTAGAAGAGAGATTACGTGGTTCTTACCTCGATCGAGATTGGCTTCTTCTCTTGGGCGGCGTAGACGAGTCTCCACCATTGCTCGAGCGGCTCGGTTTGGTCAGCAACCTCGATCAGTTCGCGTGCTCTTCGTGTGCAAACATAAGTGATCTCATTCGTCGTTGCAACACCCGAGAGCAGGTATCTGTGCGTTGGATTCCATTCGTCTGGCTTGTAGAACTGAGGTCGGTGCGGAACAATGTACTTGTCCACGAACTCCTGTGGAGCTTCGTCTTCTCTGATTGTAAGCCCCATCGAAAGGTGATCGATACCTTCGATCAGCCGCTCCCGACGATGCTTGATATCTGAAAGACCAGTCAGCAACCGTAAGCTATATGTGGGTGAAAGAAGTATCACCTTCCAAGTCCGAGTCGATTCGATCAAGTTTCACTCGGGCCAATTGAATGGCATCCTCGCAGAGCTTTTGGACCTCTTGCTCTTCTGTGCTTAGTTCGTACGCACACTCTTCGCTATATATGAGTGCGATGCCTTCCAACGTCGGAGGGATACCCTGGGCAAGCTGTCGCTCCGTACGACGTAACTGTGCCAACTTTTGTTGTCTGGCCATAAGGCCGGCGGCTTCTTTAATCGTCCTTTCCCAGCAGTCACGGCTGGCGTGTGGCTTTCCATCAAACCAGTTCCGTACGCCACAATCAGTCTCTCCATTGCACGCCAGAACTTCCTGCTCCCGTCCATCAAGCGGCCTCAGAGCAGACCTTAAAATATGTAGCCTTTTTTGGATGGAGAGGGCAAAATCTCGTCGGCTTTCCATATAGCGGTCGAGATAGAGGGTCAGCGGGATATCACATGGCTTGCAGAGGCCGTCGCCTCCGATTCTAATGGCAAGGATGCCACCAGTCTCTTGAAGAAATGCCGTGTGTGAATCCACGCTGGGGAATTGATCTTGGCAGAATGCATCGGTCCAGAAAACGGTGTCAAGCGCATTGTAGAGACTGGTAACCCACTGGTTATGTCCGTCAACCAGAGGGATGGTCAGGAAGTCGAAAAGGGCTGATTCGCCACTGTCCTCGTCTTCCTGCACGGCAGTGGCACTCTTCTCGGCACGCTCTGTTCTGGCAATGCTCATGAAGGGCTTGAGGGCCATGTTACCAGTCTCCTCAAACTCGGTCTTCAAAGCAGCAAAGAAGGCTTCCTCAGTATCGACACTAGCTCTGCCAACACCAAGATCAGGATTGATGGCTGAAGTTACGGTCAGACTGTCAGCTGAACCATAGGCTCGGTCAGTGGTGTCGAGAAAAGCAATCAAACGATGCAACTCTTCGTGAAAGTCGGGGGACGGACTCGAAAAGGCATCATTGTGGTGTATATCTACGTCAAGTGAAAGGCGTTCAGATTGTCGGCCCCCTTGAGGCACGATGGACTTGCCCTCCCACCAATCGTTCTCGTAGCCATAGCTTCGAGGGGCGTCTCCGCTGGACAGGAGAGCATTCTTTGCCATGGGAACATGCGACAGAATTGTGACGATTGCTCCTAGGCGGTGGTCCTTGCCTGCTTGAAGGAAGGCAGGGGCCGGATGGTTTCGCTTCCGGGCGGAGGGGGAAATGACAGGCTTCTGTTGACTGTTGAGGTTATCAAAAGCCTTGGTCGGGACCATGGCCCATTGGTCTTGTTCATATTCAGATCGGGCAGCTGGTCCAAACTTGGTCTCGTTCAAGTCGCTGCCAATGATGCCTGACTCTTGGGGTGGAAGGCCGGATTCGGCGGCGGACTCGGCAAGGGCGCGCTGTAGGTCAGCATCCTCGTCGGCTTGAGTGGTAGGCGCTCCTGTACACGGGGGAATTAGTTCCAGTCATGGCTAAAGGCGTCACTGAAAGATCGGTTCTAGAGAGCGCTTCGGGTTTGAGAACTTACCCATCGGCGAGCGGTTGTTGGCACGCGAGGGAGGACGGGTTGGGGCAGTACTGGTGGTGTCGAAATGACTGGTGGTGACATCAGGACCCTGGACATTGAACTGAACACCAGCCGCATTCTGGCCGCCGTCACGATCGGCGGACCAGACACTGTCGTCCCACTTGTACTTTGAGCCGCCAGTCGGATTATCATAAAACTCGTTGGCAGCGCGGCCGACATCGAGCTCGTTGCCCTTGAGGCGGGCGATGGCCTCCTCTCGGCCAAAGGACTGTGCGGTGATGTCAATGAGGTACTGAATAGAAGCCTCGTCGGGCTCCTGATTCCACGCCATGATGGGCGCCGAGTCGGAAACAAAAGGCTAACGAGAGGCCTTTTGTCATCAGGTGAAGGGCGTTCGCGAAATTGTTGCGGATTCGCAGGAGGGTGGTTGAAAACCAAGGTAGAAGAGGGAGGGAGCTGTCCACGAAGACTACCTACTGTTAAGCAGGAAACTGAGGTACAGCTCAATCGGTAGGTAGGTAGGTTAGGTAGGTTTGGACGTCGATGCAGGGATGGTACTAACCTACGTAAGTGTCTGGGGTGGGGTACCTATTTTGGGTCCGGCGCAATTCCGCGCTTGTTATTCAGCGGGTTGGGAACCGACACAATCGCTGGCTCCCAACATAACAGGTAATGCACAGGGGCTATTTCTACAATATTTTCGAAGTTTGAATTTTGAACGATATGTCTTGAGCTGTGATCTTAAAAAACAAATAATTTACGGCACCGCTAGACAAGCAAACAATAAACATTGATCAGTTTCCGTTAATCGATTACCTTCTATTGTTCAGAGCCTAGGTATCGTTGCTGCTTCCATGATTGTCAGATCGTGTCTTGGGGTTTCGCTGGTATTATGTAGGTACCGCGTGTGGTTCCCAGAGCCGCCGGGACGCGGCTGTCTGGTGGTTTCCTAATCGTTTATAGTCTTGGGTCATCGCAGTTTCCTCTTTTTTGAGGCCGCCATAACTTTTTGGCACAAAAGCCTGGTATATATACGTGTATGCTAACCTTGGAGTATTCTGCATTATGCCGATACACGTACCGCCTACGAGCTCTAACCTGATGGGCTACCTACATGTATGCTGGAATTCAATGGATAAGCTAAGATAACCTTAATCTTGAAGATCTTCCCACCCCTCATTCATCCCACTTCGATATGCCGCTGCGGCCCATGGGCATTTAGTTACCTATCGCTTGGCCTTGTTCTTATTGGGCAATCTTTTTTTTTATGTCGGATATCTGCAAGAGTTTAAACCACCAGAAACGCCCGTGCCTTTCACTCAATCACAAGGTACTCGTCGCCTTGTGAGGTGCGTTGTCTTCTCAGAGAATGGACCATGGGAACGACAGTGGTCCTTCAGAACCTTTACAGAATCTCACCCTTTCCGACCTTGTCTTCTCCTCGCAAGCAAATCATAACTTCTCTCGCATCTTGACCGACTTGAAAAGGTCCAACCTATCCATCACAAATCGCCTGCAGTCTGTCAAGCAGGATGCAACGTTTGTCGCGCTTGTGGCTGCAGCATATGGCCGGCCCTTGATCGCCAACGAGCGATGCGGGAGCTGGTACATTCCTCCGGCGTCAAAGGCCGGCTCTGCCTATTTCAAGAGCACGGATGGCCATGCTGGCCAATGGAAGTTCTCGACCCGGCGGCTCAATTTACACCTGCTCGGTATCATAAGCAAAAATGACGGCTGCATCATTGCCGACTCGACGAGGCGCGGCAAGCGCATGCCCGATGCCTTGAGCAAGACGATCCCCATCTGGTGCTGCGTGCTCAATCGTGTGCTCTTTCCTGGCGACCAAGCCAGACATGGCTTGTATACACCGCCCAATGCTGTCTCGGCATCCGAGCATGCTCAGATGGAAGCTCGCATACCTGAATTTGTCGAGTCATTCAAAAGTCTTGGACTTGACATTGTCCCGTTGCAGCAGATGCAAAAGCCTCTCCGGCCCATGTGGATCACGCAGGACTCCCAGCTTGTCGAGACCGACACCATCTTCGAAGAATACCACCCGGTGATCTGCTGTACGAGTTCGCGGAGAGTCGTCGGTACAGAAATGAGCGAAGGCGGGTACATACAGGGAGCAGGCGACGACACGGAAAACTGGGCTCTTGGCTTGACTGCGCCCATCTTCTGGTCCAACGAGGAGGAGTTGTTATCAACTCCTGAAGCACAGCTGCCTGAGCTGATCGAATCACTCGTAGATGCGGCATCCAAAGGATCATCTGTACAAAAGCCACAGCGGATAGCTCCTTGCCTATCTGTTGCTCCTCTTACGCAGGTGTATTCTGCCTCCGATTACAGCTGTGTGATTTCTCTTTCTCCCAAAACTACTGCTCAGTCAACATGGGTACAAAGTCCGACGCAGATGGACGTTGGCCTGGGTAAGCACAAAGCAGCAAGTCGGAACCTGAGATCGGCTCTACCGCAGATCTGCGAGTTCGCCAATTCTGCTCTGGAAGCTTCAAAAATAGGCCGTCCAGACATCCTCATCCTCTGTGAGACTGGCAAAGATTTGTCCGTAGGAGTAAGCCTGGCACTCCTATGTCAGTTCTTTAGAGAGGATGGGGGCCTTGCTAGTCTGGAGGACAGCAAGAATATCAACAAAGGTGTCATCAAGATCAGGTTGAGTCGTATCATGACGGCTTTTCCTGAGGCCAACCCCAGCAGAGCGACATTGCAAAGTGTAAATAGTTATTTCATGGGCTAAGCCTTGATGCCCTCAGGTTCTTGGATTGCCTGGATAAATACAGTCCAAAGCTACAAATCTGATGAAAATAAAATTGAGAGATTAGAAAGCAGGATCCTTATTTAATCGCGCGTGCGTCCATTTCCACGAACAGAACGGTGACGCCCAATACCATTGCAGTGTTTTCGTTACACAACCTAGATACTAGTGTCGGTTATGCCGAATCGCAACTTGCCTTCACACAAGATTCATGACACAAATATCTACGGACACAGTACCCGGAACATCATACAATAGATCCTTGTAGTCTTCATGATCAACGGTTGAAGCAAGTCATGTCTTGATTTTTTTAGAGCATGATCGCAGCATACAAGTTCATTATCTAAAGCAATGATAACACTATAAGGTAGGTTATGTTGTGTGTAACTCGGTATGAGTCACCAAACACCACGCATGGACGAATCCATGAGACCGTCAAATTCTCCTGCAAAGTCGTCACAGTGATAGCCGGCGAAATAAGAAACGCGGTAAGCAAGGTCAGGCTGTAGCTCAAGTATACTGAATGCTGATACGACTTGGGCCTGGCCCCACCGAAGCTGAATAGCCTCTATACTACGGCGTACAGTACCTGAAGTACATGGCAAACACAACGCCTTGCTTAGCAAAGCGGTGTATAATCAGTTAACCGAAGATTGATTAAGTATGATTGGAGGTTAATAGTGTAACCGATGTCGTTGAACATTGTTGAGTCTCATTGGCTTGAAGTTTGTTCATTTGTGGTATTGATACGCTTCGAGGTTCTCGTTGACTCTAGCTGCTTCGAGAAGCTTCCATAATACTGGGAGGGAGGCGCGGCACGAGGGCATCTTTCTGTCTTTGAGCTTTTGGAGTTGGAAGGACCAACGTAACAGACCAATCTGTCAACTAGTACAAAGCCAAGTTCAAAATCGGAAACCAAAGGCAACCACAGTCAGCAACATATCTTTCTTCACCCTTTGGAGTTGTCGCAACCCAACTCACAATCCCAAGCTCTTTTCCACCTTCTTGGGCACGAGCTAGACCAGCACAGGCCGTCACGGGAGCTAAATACGGACACACTTTACCTTAGCAAGGGGGGCATTCCAAGCTGGAGTAACGCACGACGGGACCCCGCAATCATCGTCATTGTTGCAGCTCCCAAATTCCCGCCCAAGACCAAAAAGAAGTTACTATTCAGAGACTGGACGATATTCCCAGTTGTTCCAAAGCGGATTCCAGAAAATACTCGAAAGGAAGAGATTCCAGCCGATTGACGTTTGTGATTGGCCGACAGGATACCAACTCAGAAAAACACTGTCGATCAGCTGTTTGTATTTCCCATTGCGGTCAGGACCAGACATTCCGTTCGAGACCATACCCAACTCTTGCGCCCCAGCTCAACCCAGATCCCGCCTATCTGCGTCATTAGCGGGCAACTCTACCTCGACCCGACGCTCTACCACGCTCAACTTCCCGAATCTTCCACTGCCGTGGGGCAACGGCCGGGCGTCCATCGCTGCATCTGCAAGAGACACAAGAGTTCGGCTCACTCGCGCGAGAAACACCTGATTCACCTTCTTCATCTTCGTTTCCCATTGTTCTGCAGCTAAATAGTCCATTCTTCTTTCTGGACCACAGACACACTATACCTTCTTGCAACAGCAAACTTGTGTGTTTGACCAACCTCGACTTTACACACCATCTATAACTGGTTACATTTGATACCACTCTCACACAGATACAAACTCAATTCCTACATCACACCAAAATCGTCCTTCTACATAGGACCAAGACTTCACAATGGTCAAGGAGACTAAACTCTACGATCAGCTCGGCTGCAAGCCCGAGGCGACACAAGACGAGATCAAGAAAGCATATCGGTGGGTAGTACCTGTCGCATACAGACGTCTTCGCCGGAAGCAGAAAGCGTGCCGGTATTGTGGGAGGCAAGATTCGCAACTGGAATTTGTTTTGCCTTTGACTATACTTACTTGCTTTCGTTGCCGGCTGGGCGCCTGTCCCATATTCGCAAGGTAGTAATGCTAACCATTCTTTCACAACAGGAAAGCCGCACTGAAATGGCACCCCGACAAGAACAAGGACAGCCCTCAAGCCGCTGAGCGCTTCAAGGAGTGTTCTCAGGCATACGAGATCCTGTCCGACCCCGAAAAGCGAAAGACATATGACCAGTTTGGTCTCGAGTTCCTCCTCCGCGGTGGTGCTGCCCCTCCGCCCGGCGAGAACCCCTTCGCTGGCGCTGGCGGCGGTGGCGGCATGCCCGGAGGCTTTGGAGGCTTCGACTTTGGCGGTGCAGGCATGCCTGGAGGTGGCGGCGGCGGCGCCAGAACATTCCACTTCAGCACGAATGGTGGTGGCCCTGGCGGCTTCTCTTTCAGCAACCCCAACAACATCTTCGCAGAGTTCATGCGCCAAGGTGGCGGAGGCGGAGGCGCCGCCGGTCTTGATGACGATGACCTGGCTGGCTTCTTTGGCGGCATGGGCGGCGGTGGCCGTCCTCGCATGCGCACCAGCTACAACGGAGCCGGAGGTGATCCCTTCGGTGGACGCGGCCACCGCGAGGCAACTCCCGAAGTCACGACAGTCGAGCGGGCGCTGCCACTCACTCTTGAGGAGCTCTACAAAGGCGTCACCAAGAAGATGAAGATTAAGCGCAAGACATTCGACGAGGCTGGAAAGAGAACCACCTCCGACCAAGTCCTCGAAGTTCCCATCAAGCCGGGCTTGAAGAAGGGCAGCAAGATCAAGTTCAAGGGCGTCGGAGACCAAGAGGAGGGCGGCCAGCAAGATTTGCACTTCATCGTTGAAGAGGTAAGCTACCCAAATGATAAGATTTGATGATCACGAATTTGCGCTAACGTGTCACACAGAAACCTCACCCGCTCTATGTTCGCGACGGAGATGATCTTATCCACACAGTAGAACTTCCTCTAAAGGATGCCCTGACTGGATGGAAGCGGACCGTCACGACCATCGACGGCAAGCAGTTGACCCTCGACAAGGCCGGCCCGACGTCGCCTGGTTCCACCGACTCCTACCCTGGCCAAGGCATGCCTATTTCGAAGAAGCCCGGTGAGAGGGGCAACTTCATCATCAAGTACAACATCAAGTTCCCCACCAGCCTCACGGCCCAACAAAAGCAGGAGCTCAAGAAGATTCTATAAACTTATTTCCCCGGTAGTCATTTAGTATGTGTGCGAAAGCGTTGGATCAAGGGATGGCCGTGTTCATGATCCTAGTTGGCGTTCCAGGATTTGAAAAATTTACCGGCGTTGGTGGTTATGCATTTCACATATTTCATTCTTCTTTTTATTCCCAACGAAGAGACGAAACGACATGATCATTTTTCTGAGCGATGGCCGCAGGTTTGGCATGATTGCCCTTATACAGGTGGAACTATTTCATCATTTGTCTTTTTTGCCCGAACGACGACGAGATGAATTAATAAAATTTTACATATTGCATTCAACTTGATTTCTTCTTTCTATCGTGACATGGCTCGACTTTGACTATACTGACTTGGCGTTATGGAACCCTTTTATCCACACGTACTCCAGTACTACCGACAATAACCTGGAATTCACGGTTAGTCACATGGGATACAAGTTTTTGGCAAAAGTCGGTATAATTATAACACTATCCGACACAAATTTTTGTAAAAGTCAGCATAGTGACGATAAAATCACCAATCAACTCTGAGGAGTAAGAGATCTGTGAAAATCGAGTTTTATTCTCGGACCAAAAAGCCTTGGCCCATGTGCAACCTAAAACGCCCTCTATCTAGAATACTGTGCAACCGTGGGATAAGTTGACCATGAATGGGTGTTGCTCTATGTATATCTCGCCGAGCCATCTGGCTGGCCGCCTGTCTCGTAAATGCAGGCCTCAAAAATTCCAGTAACCTGCTTGCTTCACCTTGGCCTGAGATGCCGTATCAACGCCGCGTTTCGTCCGACGCTATGCAAATGTTTAATTTAGAAATAAAAATAATAACGAGTCGAGGGTTGTGAAGATGTCGTGCTGTGAGGACCCTCTTTGGTGGTTCGCCGACTAGGACTCCTCATCGTCACTGCCGTTCTCCTCCTCTTCATCCTCCTCCTGCAACTCCTCATCTGTGCCGGAGCCAAAGTCAAAGTCTTCCATGTCTTCGTCTTCATTCCAGAAGTCGTCATCTGCGTCCTTCATGGCCGGCGGTGCCTCCTCAATGCTGGTCGGCATAACAAAGCCGGCTGGAATGTCCTTCTTGGACCGCTCGACGCACTCGGCGGCCTTCTTGTTGTACTCGGCGCGGTTGTCACGGTACATGACACCGGCGTCGACATGTGCGGGCGAGTTGATCTCCGGATCGTCGAGAAGGAGGAGAACGGATCGGAGCACGGACTCGACACCTTGCAGAGGCGACCAGCGCTCACTTGCGGCTTCGCCCGACATGAGGTCCTCGCCGGGCTGGTGGAGGATGGAGATGCAGACACGGCCATCAGGGTACACGTTCGGATGATAGATGGGGATTTGGAATCGGAAAGTGGGAGGAGCATATGGATACTCTTCCGTGAAGGTCATCTCGGTCTAATATGAGAGTGGTTAGCAATCTGGCTGCCGAGGATGGGAATAGTTTCGTCGGAAGGTGCAGAGCTTGTAGTCAAGCCCGCGCTTTGGACATTTCTTACCTTGAGATAAGCGTTCTTGAATGCGCTGTCCTGGTTCAAGACGATGAGACCGATATCCCAACGGAATATATTATCGCGGATAAGGTCAACATTCAACCACTTTTCCTTTTGCAGTTGCTGCAGCTCCGACATCAACCGCGCAGCGGCACCTCCGGCCTTGGACATGGCGAAGGATGTCTGATGTGTTCGGATGGAAGGTCGGGAGAGTGACGAGGGTTGGTGTTGACTGTGACGAAACTGGCGAGCTGAAGTTGTATCGGACGGCTTTCGAAGGAGTTCGAGTCTCGAGTGTGAGGATGTGGTGGTGTTTAAGAGTGAGGATGGACCGGCTTTCGAAGGAGTTCGAGTCTCGAGTGTGAGGATGTGGTGGTGTTTAAGAGTGAGGATGGACCGGCCCGTGATCTTGTTTAAGTACCCGTGTGGCCGGAATCGCAGAGGATGGTTGGGTCAAGTGGAGTTGGCGACAATACCAAAGTCAAGAGAAGAATGATAGAGTGAGTAGAAAAGAGAAGAATAAGGAAGCAATGTCCTGGGGCTATTGTAAGCCGGACAATCGAGGTGGAGATGACGGGACTATTGTTGTTTCGATTCTTTCTTTGCACAAAGCGATTGTGGTGTCGTTCCTCTTTTTCTTGAATGAACCTGAAGGACCGAACCTTGAATTCCTGACTGAGATACCCGCTGGCTGTCGCTGCCGGTGCCGCTGTCGTCACCTAAAACTGGATTCTGCAAAGGACTGGTGTGGTTGTCAACTCAGAAAGGCTTGTTCCTTTATTAGGGAGATTTGGGGCGGTTTAAAATGGTGTCACGCAGGCCCCAGTCTTGGGTTCCAGTTGGTCCCAGCACTGTAGGGATCCGCGGGGTGGCGCGAGATTGGGAGGTTGCTAGCAGCTAGGCAGGGAAGGCACGCACCTGAATCGGCGCTCCGATCCAGTGTGCAGCTGCCCTTTTGCGAAACCATGAAATACCTTACATATTAGAGCCTTCAATTTTCAGCGCCCCCAGCCATTTGATACTTAACATTTGCTACTGTGCACATGTGCACGTCCGTAGCCGGTTTGCTAATGTAAGAAATGAAGGAACATACATCCAGTAAGTACTCGAGCGGCACTGGCCTTGGAGTACTTTCTCATGTCTTACTGTATTGCCGCATTGATACATGGGCGCACTCGATGCAGTCAAGGTACTGTGATGCGTCCTGCCCGACAAACCTGAGCGCAGCCGGTTTGTACCGGCATCTGAACTCGACGCCAAACCCTGCCAATGCCGTCCCGATCAGGCATTCCATCACCACCTGGTTGACCACATGGAACGGGTGCATACGTGGGAAGGGGTTTGTCGTCTCCCCCGAGTGACCCCCTGACTCGCATGGGACGTCTCCAAATGGCAATAGATGTTGCGCGCTTCCTCCTGATCCCTGGGGAGCATCAATCTGCCCTGGGACTCGAAGTATTCAGCCGACAAACATATCATCGCATCCCATCTTCGTCCAAACATCGTAGCATAATGCGAACGGCGCTTAATCATTCCTTGCCCTGCCGGGATACCGTCGCAGTGCGCCAGATCATTGACAAGGGCGTTATCCCGCTGCATTTGCATCAGGCATTTGCCCTCTGCTTAAGGAGTAGTGGATTCACAGCCAGCTGTCAATGATCATCACTTCTCTGGTCGATGCTGACCGCCAGTAACGCAGTGAGATTGAACAGTCTGCACGATAACGTAGGTGTTGGTCGTGTTGTGGCGAGCTCTCACTCGCCGGCACAAAGCTTTTTCGCGGGGACCTGAATCAGACATCGCGGCAAGGCCGGTAAGCATAACCTAAGTTTTCTATTCTACCCTAGAGGGCACATGACCTGGTCCGTCCCGCAAGCTGAGGAAAGACCCGGTATCTACCGAGACTGAGAGAAAGAAGCACCCATTATGATTTAGACCTCGCTACAGAATTCGATTTACTGCAGGATTCTATCAGTGCATTCTTTGGATCAGGCATTCAATGATCTACCTACCTGTAATGTCATCAGATAATCATATAACCAGCCATATGTATAGAACATGCTGGGCACAGATCGCAGCCCCGTCATGTACATCTCCAGGAGATGAATGATATTCCTGAACATGGACGTCATCGTAGCAAAAGCACGTATATATCCATGCTTGTATTCTCTTGCAGTATGACATGTCACAGCTGATCTCGAGCAGGACATATCTACGTGATGAACTCACACAAGCTGCCCAGGCGTTGATACTTGCAGTATGCAGCTGATGTAATGTCAATTCGATGTGCAGCAGGGTGTGCATGTAGCAACAATCTATCTTGGAGGTCATACTTGATATATCTCACCCTATGTATGAATCACTATGACAGGCGATCGCATTTCGGTATATATCCATCAAATCCTCGCAAAAGCTTTCTACACATATGCGGTCATTACGCATGCCTTGCCATTTTATGGTGTCGATGTTGTTAGAATAGAGCCTCGTTTTCAAATGCCCGTGTTGTAATTGTGTTCGCCCTGGAACAAAGACATCGCCGATCGCTGGTCCCGGATGCCGCATTCATGTCATTCTCATCTGACAGAGCCCACTGCTGACCAGAGCTGAGCAATGCGATGACTGCACAACAACCAAACAATGGAAAGACCCATTTCAACAGGCACAAACGTTGCGAGCGCTGTGTAAACTCTGAAAACAATGGCCCAAGAAGACTATGAATTACGGAGTACTATGCAATGACATCTCGATACGTCGTGGGTCCATGCATTTCCCCGGAGCCGATATGATTCTCTCCACTTGTACTGTGTAGTTCTAGTCCTGATTCAGATGAGAACGAGTCGAGATGTTTTTGTCTGACATGAATAAGCTTCACTTGAGCTCCAGACCTGGAGATGTGAAGCAGAAGCTTGGGCCATGTATAGACCTCAGCAATGTTACAGCCTTCCGTGTTCGGGGTTAATTACCGCGGCGACAGAGCCGGCCCCCAAAAACGACAGGCGAAACAAACATGGAAAACATGGTCAACTCCCTACACAGTCTAGGCAATGCGCATATGTAAACAGGCACGGACAGATGAGTTGCTGGATGTGTTGGCCTCGTTTCGGCAGAGATTTCGAGTCGCGACCGTGGCCAGGGAAGAGATCTCTCTCTGCCCTTGGTCGCACAAAGATCTCTGTAGCACCTCAATTCGACAAATTGATTGAAAGTTCCAGGTTCCTGGGAGCAAACCGGGTATCGGCCAATATGGGCTCACTCAAGATCCCATGTGCGCAACGATTCGCTCGCGTCGAGGGGCGGACGGTCCTATCATCGGAAAGCAGGGTCTCGACTGAGTTGGCGGAACACGATGCGAGGTTGCCGAAATATGGAGTTCGGACAAATGAAGATGGACGGAGAGGACCAGATTTGTGATCACATGGAAATCTGGAGACCGACCCTGGATTGATGGGAAGAAGATGATGGCACGATGTAGAATATGCCACGACTGCGCAGAAAAAGGCGATTTTGATTATTGGACAATAGGCTCTGCCAATTCTCGCAAAAAGGCATTCGAGTAAACGAAGTTTTGCAGTGCGGACTTGTCTCGTCGGCTTTGCGCTCTCTCAGAGTGAATGAAACGTGATACAAAGAAAGGACCAACCCGGTGCTAAAAGGGAAATCGAGGAAGTCTTTTTTGGGTTTGGGTCCCGGCGCGAACGAGGAGCGGGGGTGTGCACCTAACGAGACGGGTCATCGTGGGAGGGAAAAGCGTGGGACAAGTCCAGCCCACAGCCAAAGTGCAGCAGCAGTGGAAGCGGGCGTTAGGCAGGCGCCCAGCCTGACGCGTGGGCAGAACAGCACAGCGAATCTGCTGCAGTTGCACCGACCCTGCGGTTCTCGGCTGGACCTGTTAGTCACACACCTTGAAGCCCCACCCTACCCCGTGTGTCTTCTGTGATTTGTTCCCAGCCTAGCCCCAGCCCAGTCCAGTCTGATCGGTCGGCCCCCCCCCCCCAAGAGCCAGCAGCCAGCCCAGCCCAGTCTGCCCGGTCTAGTCTGGTCGCTCTCTCAGTCCCCTCTCGCACTCCCACTCCCGCCCCCATCCACCATCGCCTAGAGGACCGCACCTCAGGCCCCCGACACCTCCTCAGCTTTCCTCTCCTCAACATCAACCGCCAATCCTGACGGCTTCGACCAACCTAACACCCACGAACGCCAGCGACGACCCCAGCGACACCCGAATTACGCTGTCGGCGCTCTCACGAACATCTACGATCTTTTTTTGACCATCAAACACCGCCGCGGGCCAATTGATTTTGTGCATGCGGGTTTTCAGAGGTGTTTGAAATTGCCCACAGCCGGTCGCCAGATCGCGCGACGACTCGCCACCCAACAACCTCACGACTTGACGACCACTTCTGTCTTCGCGCTCCATCGCCTCTAGTCCGCTGACCTCGAAATCTCATTCCTCATCGCCTGCTCCGTCGCGCGACGAACTTTTTTTCGTCCCAAACGCCCTCCGGAACTGGCTCGCTGATCTCCGCGATTCCGCTGGCTGCCGTTGCCGAGACTGCACGAGAGATATCCACTCCACTCCTGGCCCAGGCACAGCCAAAAGCGTTGACCCTCACAACATCACCTACAGGCTCGAAATTTTCTCCTCGCAGGGCAATTGCAGCACGCTTAACCAAACCCGCCCACGCCATTGCCAAAAGCCGGGAAGGCATACATTCTTTATCGATGGCGACAATGACCTTTAATCCTCAAACGCCTCAGAGCCCTTCGCAGTACTCGCCGTCAACTGCGGACCCGCACTCTAGTATGAATAGCTCCATGACATCAGTCACCACCGCCTCTCTGCCGACGCCCGCCCACAGCGTCAACAACTGCGACTCGTCTCACGACGCAACCATGGTCGATGCCGACTCGCCCAACAAGCGCAAGCGTCTTGCCGACGATACAGGTGACCAAGAGCAGAAGAAGGTACACCTCGAGGATCCTCGCAGACTTGGTATTCAAGACCTTCACTTGGATGTCGGCCCCAAATACCTTCTCTTGAGAACTCGTAAGGCATCCCTCTACTCTAACCACACGCGCCGCTGTCCATCCACAACCTCCTCTTTTCCTTGTCGCGTAAGACCTTGGCTGTCTTACCGTGCTACGTGAACCCCTCCGTGACCCCCCTTTATTGATAAAGAACTTTTTGGTTGACACTGCTCTCCTCTAGCCCATTCTGCAGCCTATCCTCGCACCTCAGATGACCTCTTTGAGAGGTTCGGCTTGGCCGACATCGCTGCCGAGGTTGCACGGGTGAAGCCGAATGGCGAGAAGAATGCGCTTAGGAAGACCTTCAAGGGGCACATCAAGACTCTGGGCATCAGTGGCGCTTGGGATGTTACCAAGAAGGAAATCGACGACCCCGAGGGATTCATGCACATGGTCAACGCGCCCGAGGATGGTTGGTATGTCCACGAGGTTACCGGCAAGGAGATCCAGAGGGGCTTCTCGGATCTGGCTCTGTCCAACCTAACGCGCGCGACGACCATGGCCAAGGGTCCCATCTCCAAGCAAGTTTGGGACAGTTCGGTTCTCGGCGATCTGGCACCTGCCAAGAAGGTCAAGGACGGCGCCGCAAAGCCAGCTACTGCGGGCACACCTGCGGCATCAACCACCTCTACCGTCAAGCCGAACAAGCTTCAGGGCGTGCAGGGCGACCGCCTGCAGCGAACTAAGAAGCGAAGCTACAAGGACTCGTCATTCGAGGGCTATGGTGGTGGATTCCCTGATGACGACGGTGCAGAGACCGGCTACTCTACAGGAGAGGGTGAAGATCGGTTGGCGAAGAAGCGGAGAAAACAGGTGAGCTCTGATCACCCATCCTTCTCTAGTTCTCTTGGCTGACCAATCATTCACAGAATTCTGGCATCGCATCGTCGCTGGGCGGAGGCATTCGCCAGGCAGTAAGATAAGAAGATCAGGTGGTTTATGATACCCGGTCCCGAGAGGACCCAAAACAGTCGCAGCGATAATGGGAGGCAGGCTCTGTATTTTTCTCACATTGATGAGAGCCAGAGGGCTCAGAGGACAGCTTCTCTCCCCTCTACAGCGCTCCAGTCCATGGTTTTTGCATTTATTTGATTTTAGCAAGGCGTTGGGAGAGTCTGAATCGCACAGAACCAAAAAGCAGCAACATGCACCAGATCACCTTGCCCGTCCTTCTCGCAGTCACCGGACTCGCAGACAGTGGGCGACGGAAGGTAAACAAAAAGGATGAAGAAAGTGTCTGGCAGTTGTAAATATTCTTTGATACATCAATAAAAAGAATCGTTAAGTAACTCATGGAAATGAGAAAGTGTTTGAAGGTCAACAAAACAACCAAAGCATGGACCCAGCTTTGGCTATCTACAGATCATTGCTCTGTCGATGCCGAGACACATGCCACGGTATTGTGTGATGAACATACCGAATCGGTGCCAACAGAGCTGTACGGCCCTTTGTCATACCTCGGACTCGGAGCGGGTATCTTGACTACCCAGAGAACAAACACGTGGCGAGCCAGAATCTCATGGTCCCAAGGCAACTTTTCTCGCGTGGTTGTTGTACACGAGTGCGCAGCGAGAGTAACAAGAGCGGCTCCCGCCGATCTAGGTCGACAATACTCGTCCAGTCGTGTCGGTTTCTGGGACAGCCTTGGTAGATTTGGGGAACACACACGCCTTGCGTATCATGGAGCATGAGTTGCCCCGGGGAAGAGATTTTCTGGTCTTCTCAGAGACTTGATATGTACAATGTGATCAGAATGTGTTCGCCCTGGAAGCAAGTGTTTATGGCAACAGGTCTCACGGCCAGCTTCAAGCGGAACGGCAAAGCCAGTATTGTGCCCTCTGTAATCAATAGGGCGCCGGTTTTCGAGGCTGCAGAATGCAGGTCAGAAGAGAAAGCATCAGCTCTTGGTATCAAGACGAATAGAAAAATGTTCCGTACAGCAGAGTGTAGACAAACCAGAAAGCGAGGGCCCTTCTCATTGTCGTACTTCTGGCTGGGAAACTTTGGTACTCGATTTACAGGAGATGAGACTGGGTAACACATTGTAATGTGTGGCTCCAAGTATTTACTACGACACTCCGTCTGTTCTCCGGAAAGCCTCACCCATCAAGACGAAGTCATCGGCAGTGATGACAGAAACAAGATCCAATCCTGGGACTGTAGAAGGTGGATGCTCGCCTTTATTGACCAGATGCTGGAGAGCTATCAGTCACCATACATACATTTCACGAAACAGTAACCAGTGAGTCAAAGCAACGGCCTAATTTGATGATGCTAGCTATTCAGTCAATAGAGGTATTATCTGCAGCAATTGTGGTAGGAGAACCGTATACTCAGCCACGGCCTCCACATCTGCTGCGGCCATTCACTGGGGAACGAGCACTCGAGTGCAGTCAGTACATGGGTGTGACACCGTGCACATCAGCACGACACATCATGAAAACAAAATCAGAATACATGATCTGAATTCAAAATCCGACTGTAATCTTGCCATCTGATCCAATTTTCGAAGCATCACTTGCGAATGGGTCGGTAGATGCAGGTGCACAGATTGTAAAGTCAAATACCTACCATGCCTGCCTTGCCTTAGCACTGCCATGCCTACCTGGCCGTTGCGCAACTACGCGTCTAGCGGAACCCTGAACGCGGTTAATCGGTGCCCACTTTCCCCCCAAAGTCCATACAAGTTTAGAGGGAACCAGGAACCCTGAGCAAGCTTTCAGCGGACACTCTGGACCGCCTTTCCCTCAACTCTAATGATCTAGGTCGACCTCTTCTCTTCTTTCATATATCCACCATCAAGCAAGCATTGTTTTCAGCATCATCGCCTTCACGGTTTTCTCTGCGTGCGCCTTCTAGTATCATATTCTTCAGCATCTACGACTATGGCTATCTAGAACTCCTTTGCCTTCGCTGCTATTTGCCCTCCTTGAACTGACGTCAGGTTGCGGACCTCCCCTCCTCATGCTGCAACCCCACCATACATACATCGCGTACCACCTAGAAAGATAGCAACCGTTTTCTTTTTTGACTGCTTCTTCTTCATGTTGCAGCACAACTTTTTAATATGACAACGTTCCCCGACCACCATGGCTCGCTGGATGTCCCTAGTCCGAGCATCCATGGGGCCGACTACGGTCTGATCGGCGCCGGTTACAATGGCGCAGATTACAGAGACCCAAGGACTTCTTCGACTCAGTCTCTCACCCCGTCTGACTACAACGAGCATGAAAAGCGCAAGCTCCTGCTCGTCTATATCCATGGTTTCATGGGAAACGACAACTCGTTCCAGAATTTCCCTTTCCACGTGCACAGGTTCCTCAGGGATCGCCTGCGCGAGACTCATGCCGTCCACACCAAGATCTACCCCAGGTACAAGACGTACAAGGCGATCGAGGTAGCACGAGACAACTTTAGCAGATGGCTCCAGCCGCACGAGTCTCCCGATACCGATGTCGTCCTTGTCGGGCACTCCATGGGCGGGTTGCTTGCGGCAGAAGTGGCGCTGATGGCAAGTCTGCTGGCTTCCCCTAGTATTCAAGATATCGCACACCAGCTAACCCGTGACTGCAGCCCAACCAAGACAGGAACGACATCAAGATGTCGCAACATAGAATCCTTGGAACGGTCAACCTGGACGCGCCTCTACTTGGCCTCCACCCGGGCATCATCACGTCCGGCATAGCGAGTCTCTTTCGCAAGAAGCCCGACCCGCCTAAGCCGCCTCAGGCAGGAGATCGAGAATCTTCTAGAGAAAGTTCTGCAGTGTCGCCGACGGAAGTACCGTCAATAATCCCTTCAATGTCGCGGCTTACAATGGACCCAAATTTCAACCCAAACTTTACCAACGATGTCCGCTTGAAAGATCGCGGCTGGTGGAAGAACGTTGTCCATTTCGTGAGCAAACACAACCAAGAGGGTTTGATGGATGCTGCTACTAAGCACATCACGTCTCACCTCGAGTTTGGCAGTTGCTTGATGGACTACAACGGCATGAAGGTTCGATACGAGAGTTTACGTCGACTGGAAGACGTCAACGATATAGAGAATCGAGGCATGCCACACGTTCCCTCACGTGTTCGATTCGTACAGTACTATACGGTCTGCCATGGTTACCCCAAGAAGCCCAAGACCACGGATGCGGAAGATTCCAAGCCGAAACAGCCCGAGGTATCTGAAAAGTCCGTGGCCATCGGCAATGACGGCACCAATGACGGCCATGATGAACGTCACCATGAACCTGCCAGTCCAGAAACCGAGAGCGAAGTCGAGAGTGATGACGAGCCCTTGGATATACTGCCACCCGTCCCCGAACCCGAGTCCGAACACGACTCTATTTCAAGTGACCCGAACAGCGATACGGGAAGCCCAGGCGACGCGTCTGAACACTTTGCCACAGCGAACGCATCACCAAGCGAACCGATTGACCGTAGTGTTCTCACGACCCTTGGGACAGTGCCCCAGGAACTTCAGCCATCGGAGACTGAGATCCAGGAACTTCAGCCATTGGCGACTGAGACCCAGGAACATCAGCCATCGACGACTCAGAAACTGTACGCTCCGAAGAGAACCGAGACTGGGAGGTTCAGAGAGGACCTGCCCCCGAATGCTCCTTGCACGGTGGAAGCTGCGTTGCAGACGTTCATCGATGGGCTTCCTCCGTTGCCAGAGCCACCTCAGAAACCCGAAGAGCCGAAGAGTTATGATGCCTCGAACAAGGAGATTCGCAAGTATGTTGAGAAGGAAACGAAGAGGCGCAACAAGGATTATGAAAAACAAATGAAAAGTTGGCATGCGGCTGAGGCATCACGCAACAAGACTATCGAGAAAATGCGAGCAAAATTGGCGGCCGGGAAAAAGGAAGCCAAGGACAAGCAAGGCGCGCTTGCAGATGCTGCTGCTGGTGTAGTCCCCGATAAGAAGGACTACAAGTCGGAACCTCGACCACAACCTGAGGGACAACAAGCTGAGGGCTCAAGACAGGACGGTGGGTCGTCAATGGGCCATGATAGCACAGCCGATCCTCCCATATCTGTACCGACTTTTGTGCGAGACGGGTCGACTGAAACCCTCACGCTGGCACCCGATATCTACGGACAACAATCGACCGAATCGCCAGAGAATGGAGGCAACAAGATGATCCAAACCACTCAGGGTTCCGGCTCACCACAAGTACAATTTCAGGAGTCTGGATTGGCTTCACAGTCGAACGCAGAGAGCAGCGGTGCTTTGACAAGATACACAAGCCACGAAGAAAAACGAAAAGCGCCATCGAAACCAGAGAAGCCTTCAAAGCCGCCAAAGGACCGGAAGTTCTGTACTTGCCCCTCCAAGATCAACGGACAGATGGATCCCACATGGGTTAAGATCTTTATGAAAGACGTCGATGAGGTTGCCGCTCATACTGGTCTCTTCTTTGCAGGACCACATTATGAGAAACTGGTGGGTGACGTTGGCGAGCTGATTTGCGAATGGGTGCAGGAGGACGCTACGACACGGTTCATCATGGATAATGTATAAGAGGAAGCCTTTTGGTACACAAGAAAGAAACTTAGCAGTAGCTATTTGTTCTCATGTTTCTATGATACCCATTTGATTGCTACTTTGTTGAATCCGCGGTGATTATCTCGAAGATAAAATTGCCCACGAGTGAGTCGTTGAAGCACTTCCATAAAGTTCGTCATAAGGCTTATATAATGTTCGGTTGAAGAGTATAGAAGAATGTCACCGGGAGCTTATCTCGACGAACAGAATACCGGTTTCGTTGCTCATCGACGCAAGCTCGTCATATCACGAACAAGTCGGTAAACACGGGCGCGGGGCCTATGAGGTCGCAGAACCGAGATTATTAGTGGAGATGTCATGTTCGAATGTGGCATGTTTTATATCATATGCACTATACACTGCATTGCTGTGCCTCTCGCCAAAACACGTACTCCTTGCCCGTACAGTACAGGGGATTTGGCTGGGACTCGTATAAGGAATCGCTGCTCCCCGCGCTTGAAACGATGATGAAAGATTGCATTTGGATATATACACGACTGCGCAAAATTTGAACGACGCGAAATGATGAATTCATTGGAGGGAATGAATATGGACAGGACTGACTATACAGGCCCGGCGCTCGCCTCCTCGCACGACCCCGTGCTCGTCGAGCACACCCACGGCAGGTCGTCGCTCGCCCAGCCGAGCCAGATCTTGAACTCGCCCGCCGGCACGACCCAGTTTTGCAGCTTGGTGTCCCAGACGCTGAGATCGCGGCGGGTCAGGCTAAGCTCGACGGTCTCCGTTCCCGAAGACGACGCCGCCAGGCTGTCCGTCTTGACAAAGTCGCGCAGCTGGATCACGGGCGTGTCGTACGCCGAGCCGCTGGGGTGCTGCACGTACGCCTGGACGACGGCCTTGCCGGCGTGCGTCGACCCGGCGTTGGAAACCGTCGCCGAGACCGTGTACGCCACGTCCCACAGCGCCGGGTTGCCGCCGCTGGGCCCGCCGGCCGGGGGACCGGCCGTCTGCGTCTCCGAGTAGCCGGCCGGGTAGGCATACTGGTCGCCCGACTGGCCCGCGGCGTAGGCGGCATCGGCCTCGCCCGAGTCCAGGTACGAGTACAGGTAGCGCCAGATGCGGTCGAAGCCCGTGGGGTAGTAGGCCTCGCTGGCGGCGGGGATGGTCTGGTTCAGCGCGGCGACGACGGACGCCGACTTGGCCGGGCGGGCCGAGGGGGCGCCCGCCGAGGCGCCGGCCACGCTCGACAGCGAGACCGACGACAGCGCAAACGTCGTGTACGACAGGCCGTGGCCGAAGGCGTACCGGGGCGTCTTGCCGTTCTTGTTGAGGTAGCGGTAGTCAATGTACAGGCCCTCGGTGTACGTGTCCTGGGCCTGGCCGAGGAACTCGAACGTGATCAGGTCCGTGCTGGACGGGTAGTCGTCCTCGGACTTGGGGATACTGTAGGGCAGGTGGCCCGACGGCGCCGTCTCGCCAAAGAGGACCTCGGTCAGGGAGTCGCCGGCCTCCTGGCCGGGCAGGTGGGCGATCAGCACCGACTTGACCGACGGCAGGTCGATCCAGGGCTCCAGCACCAGCGGCCCGACCGTGTGGATGACGACCACGACGTTGGCGTACTTGGCGGCGGCGGCCTGGACCAGGGCGTCTCCATTATGCCAGGCCGAGAGGCCGCTCGCGTCTCTGTCGCCATGGTTGCCCTCGACCGTGTACGAGTTCTCGCCAGAGTCTGAGTTGATAAAGACAATGGCCACATCGTTTGCGCCTGGAGTCGGAATCGAGGACGGGAACGTGTCGCTGTCGTAGTAGGTCACGTTGCCAGCCTTGCGCTTGAGGGACGAGATGGGGTCGTCGATGTAAGGATAATCGGCGCTGCCCGATCCCCAGCCCATTCCGAGCAGTCCACGGTTGCAGCTCTTGTCAGTACACGAGTTGGCGCCCTGGGGATCGGTCTGGGCGTCGGTTCCAAACACGCTCAGAGGTACGGACGTGGAGATAGGCAGCAAGGAACCGTTGTTCTTCAACAAGGTGATGGCTTCCTGTGCCACGGCTTTGGCAACAGTTGCGTGGTCTGCCTGGACGTTGACATATTGGTTGACGACGCACGTCGGCGAGATCAGAGCGCTAGGGTAGCATGGCCCTTCGCGATCGCGCGTGTTGGATGAAAAGTTGGGAGGCGGGTAGTCCTGGTCCTGGCCGAGCTTGTACCATGTGGCGACAATGCGGGTGGCCATGTCGTTGATGCGATCCATGGGGACGGATCCATTGAGCGCGGAGCGCGTCAGCTCGTACATCCAGTAGCTGGTTCCCAAAACGATGGGGATCAGTGTGTCGCCAGGCATGTTCATGTCCAGACCAGCGAGAGCAGATGGGACGCCCGAGAGGTGGGCGAGCCAGTCGGTCATGACGATACCCTGGAAACCAAGCTCATCCTTGAGCAGACCGTTGATGAGGTATGCGTTCTGCGAGTCGGCGGAGCCATTGACTGCGTTGTACGAAGTCATCACGGCGCCGGTCCCGGCGTGGATGCCGTCGGCAAAAGGCCACAGGTAGAGTTCGTGCAGGGTGCGGTCGTCGATGTTGGAACTGTATCCAGCCTGGATGACACTGTACATGCGGTATTCCTCTTGCTCGTTGCCAATGGCATGCTTGAGCGTGGCAATGACGCCCTGCTCTTGAACACCTTTGATTGTCTGCGCTCCAGCGATACCCTGAAGGACTGGATCCGAGCCGAAGCCTTCCCAGTTCCTGCCACCCCTCGGTTTCCTGCCTATGGGACCAACAGAGGGGCCCAGGTAGAAGTTGGCACCCTTGCCTTTGAACTCCTCACCGAGGGCGACGCCCCTCTCGTACATCAGCTGCTTGCTCCATGTCGCGCCGGTTGTTATGCCAGCTGGAAAGGCCGTGATATTGTCCGTGGTGCGAACTCCCAAGGGGCCGTCCTGGAGGCAGAGTTGAGGGAACCCAAGACGCCGCGCGCTGCCCGTGTTACCAACACATGGTCTTATACAAAGTCAGTATGAAAAACAGCAACCACCAATGGCGAGATCACACCTACCCCATAAAGAATCCTGTACCACTCGAGATGTTGGTCTTTTCAGCCAACGTCATCTGCGAGACCAGATCGGCCGCCTTTGCATAGGCATCCTCCCAGTCACTATCCCACCCACCATAAGGGGTAGGATAATACGGAGCTGCGACGTACCCGGCGGGCACATCATCCCGGGGCAGGATGGCGGCACCGGAGGACAGGCCGACCAGATTCGACAGAGCCAGCAGAGATAGCACCCTCAAGCCCGCAGGCATATCGACGCTCAGGACCACCATTCCAACGTCTGATTGGCGGTTGGATGGGGAAGAGAAGGATAGAACTGGAGATGGCACACGCGGGTGCCGGGTAAAGGATGCGTCGTACCTTTATGGATAAGGCTGGCAACGACCTCGTGGACTCATCCAAAGATCAGAGGAGGAAACAAGGCAAGGCAATCCAGGCACATGATGGCTCCCATTGGCGGACTCGGCGACGATGTAGCCTAAGCGACGGGACGCTATGCGAGGGTATAGTACTTCCATACCTCTGTGCGCTGTGCTAAGCTGCTGCTACTGCTGTCACAAGCACATGATATCATTCAAGGAGAGGACGCCGTTACCAAAGATGAGATGGTGACTTGCAGAACAGGGTAACATGGGCAGGATTCCACCCAGCTTGGCAGGCCTGCTCAGGCCTGCTCAGGCCGCCATGTGCAGATACGACGAATACGACGAATTACAAGTTGGCATGCTGGTATCTTTAGGACGACTTGGCCTGGCAGACATCTGCAGATCTTCATCATCAGGTTCCAATCTGGGAAACGTGGGAAAGGAGAATGTGGGTAGATTGCGGGCAGAATGTACTATTAACCTTAAGCGAACCGGAAACCGATCGGGCTGTGCATGAAGATCTACCGCAAATTTTGATATTTGCTGTCGTCTCTTATGCTTGCAAGCTGGTGGGATATTCGGTGAGAGTGCGAGAAAGGGCACATTTCGATCTGTTGCCCTTATCCGTTCTTCATCGAAGTTTGGATACCTATAATAGGGCGTTCTTGGTATGACTTTCACATTCTGACCCCAGATGTGACTCTGGGTTCTGCAGAACGACTTGAAGAAGTCCCCCGTCTATCCTATTCCCTGCAGCATGGGGATGGAGACCGAATCCGGCTATTGAGTTTGGATGACAGGGCAGATCTTATCAGCGAACCTCGATCTGACAGATAGCAGTCTGCCAGTCGCATAGCTGTGTGCTGTGTAGGTAACATCCAACCCGGTAGAGCTGCCGTATACAGTCCAGCCTGGCTGTGCAAGAGAGTGCAATTGGCGGAAGTCTGGGCGCGGGCTGACAAAGAAAAATGTCATTGTCGTCGTACTGCGTCTGTGAGCCACGGCAGCATATATTGGTTCAGCTTGGTGGATAGAAGGAGCGCAGGCGAGATGACCCTCGGGTTAGTATCGGATTTGACATGTATGCAGCTTGTGCAAGCGCATGAACCGTCTTATGGAACGCACGGCATGCTACGGCGTATGTGCCATGGACGCCGGGACGACGAGCTTGCTTTGGGTTGTCACAAGCAGCTCAAAAGCGTGAGCGCGTGGCTGACCAAGCTGGGGGGTGCGGCAGCACAGAGCGCCAGCGAGCCAAAGAAATCAGTGGCCGGGTCCCGTGTGATGCTCTTGGGATGAGGGGAGCGTCGCATTCTGGTGACAAATTTGTTCGCAAACGATGGTAGTTCCTGGGGGCCCCGGTCCGGTGCTAAAGATCGATAATAGGAGCCCTTTTCTCCAAGATCCGGCAGCCAGGTTGCAAGTGCCATTTCATTCCCATCAATCGTGGTCGGCACTCGATTGCCCCGGATGGAGAAATGGCAGGTCAGGTCTTGGTGTTTGGGGGAGAGCATTTTGCGCCTCCTAAGCGAGACGGCTTAGCGGGTACCGCTACCGCTAAATACCGCTGCCCTGCTGGTTCATCTGCCGCTTGCCGCACCAGCACCACTGACCGTTGGAACTACGCGATCATAGTCTTCTTTTGAGAGTTCTTTTTCTTCTTGTCCCGTTGAGACCAGGCAGGCAGCTCGGCTCCGGTCACACGAGTCCTGGGATAGTCGGGCCCGACAGCCTCATCTTATTACCATTTAAAACCATCTCACCACTTACACGTANGTCCCGTTGAGACCAGGCAGGCAGCTCGGCTCCGGTCACACGAGTCCTGGGATAGTCGGGCCCGGCAGCCTCATCTTATTACCATTTAAAACCATCTCACCACTAACACGTACACGTATAATAATAGCACGCTGTCCTACCGTTACTTTCGAAATGATCTCTCCACCGAGAGAGGAGAATTCCCGCCCTGGTATGCGTGTCGTCGGACGAGGCTTCAGTGTGATGGAAGACTTCGAGAACAGCACAGACCCATGCCGCCGGCGCCAGCGCTAGGGAGAGACATGGTCGTTAAAATTGAAAAGCACTCTCGTGGGAATTTTCCAAAAGTTCTCAACAAACTCGGGCTCGCTAAGCATGCGCAAGGCCGAGATGCTGTTGATACCCTGGCCTGAAGACTGGGGTTTGTCGTCCCCCGTTGACTCGATTCGGGGGGACGATGACGAGAAGGCGCCACCAGTTCTGCAGCGTACAGCTCAGCGGCCGGGGATAATCCTGACTGGAAAGAGATCCCCTACCCGGAGCTACAGTCGTTCGCCATTTTAGGCCCTCTGATTCCCTTTTTTAGTGCCGTGGAAGCCAGAAGAGGAACCCTTAGAACTCCACTGAAAAGTGCTCAACCCAGTCCCAGAATGGCATCTGTTTCATGAGATTGCGATTCACCTCGTGAGCTTGGCGGGGGCTTGACTGAAGACAGAGAGCAGAAGATGGAGATCTCTTGCTGCAAACTCCTGAGAGAGGTACATTACATTTTCAGTCTGTAGCTTGGTGGCTAATAAGTGTCGTGGCTGCTCGATGGTAGTATTCTTGACAGCCAGTTGACCAGGTCGAGTTCATTAATATAAGTGCTGGCCCAACTACATATGAGGATATACTGTGCACAGTCACCACTGAGATTCGTCTACTGCTGACATATTCGGGGCATTTCCAAAGTCCATGACCCAGACCATGGGAACAGTTCACGGGCATCTGTCCGCAGCCATCAAACAAGCATAGGAATCCTGCCGATCCGTGCAGATACTGGCCCAGTGCCCATTCCGCCATTGCAGCACGTATGTATAGTCTGTAGCCCACTGACCACATGGAGACCTCGGTGGTGGTTCGTCGTTTTTCCCCATCTACGCAGGCAATCTGCACGGTCATGCGCGCACTATAATTCAAGCCACGAGGCATTGCGCTGCATTGTCGAAGAGCTTGTTGTATGCAGCGTGCGTCTTGTCTTGTATAAAGGCTCAACTTTCTTATGCTGTTTGTCTGATCTCACGAAACTTGGCACACGGCATTGACCGCGGTATACAGCTGAATCGCTGGAGGACTTTACCATCTTATGCGGATCCTACATAGGAAGCCAGGATCTGAGTTCCAGCAATTCCGTTTTCCTGTCGGAGAATTAAAGCAATGGAGATGGAGATAATATTCCCACCACCGAATACGAATGAGCCTCGGATCCCGACTTGCGCTAGTTGATATTCTAATTCCTCCCTTGACACTTCTATACTTTTAGAACATCTTCTGAAGCCTGCTTGGTACTTTGAGGCACGTGGGCTCTGTAGCATTCGCATAACGTCCCAAGTGTTGTTGCATAGCTTGCGGTGTTTTGACTCCAGCCTTGCTCGATGCAGCAAAGGATGTTCGCAAGAGATGCAGGTAGGGAAATAGCCTCGGGTCGCAAGATACCATTGACCAACCTCCCACTATTGAGAAGCACATCACATACATCCTGCGGGATTCCGTCGGAAAACACCACCGATCCAATGTGCCCCAGGGCTGGACGATCTGCCGCCTGGCTCCTCCAGAGACCCAGTCGTTCAGCTGTGAATTCAGCTCCAGCTCTGGCACCGGGCCTGCCTGCGCTCGACCTGACAGGTCCAAGGCCTGACCGAGACACGCCGACGCACCGACAGACTGATGGTCAATACTGCATCGCGCATCCACAGCGCGTATCGCCCCCACCTGTCAATCCGATACTGTGCAGATCTTGTCCCGTTTGCAGAGATATACAGATTACGCCTCGGGCGCCCGGGCTGTTGGCAATGTCGTGCATTTGGCACAGATAAAAGAAAAAATGCCACCTACGTCTGCCATGCAACTGCTGTCTTGCCGGGAAACGCCTCTTCTCGAGAACCCCCGGCGTTTGCCAACAAATTCTTTTCCGACCTACGCCTAATTATGATAGCGTCCGTTGCTACCTCGTAGTTGACGACTGCTAACTTTTAGAGCCGCATGGGTTCACCGAACTATTGGCCTGTGAATGTAACCTCCAGAAATCCGGGGAAGCGTGGAATCCTCGATCGAGGTACCCGGGCTGCTGTCGTCAACCTCGACGCAACGCTGGGCCCTGGCATTCGCAGCCCATTCACCGTGACAGCTACGACGACTTCAATAAGCCCGGAGTTTTGATCAATTTCCTGTCCGCTCGCTCGCTCGGGAGGTTGCTGTGTTCTAAATGTGGTAACCACCGCCGGCGGCCCCCAGCCAGCTGACGATCTGTGCGGACCGTGGCCGCTTCATCTATGCCACGAGGTGTGGCTGCTAAGCGCTGCGTGTGTATCCAGACGGGCGTGTCCCGCACATATTCGGTGCCCAGAGGCTAGGGGTCGTCTCTTCTCCAGGTGGGCTATGTAGCATGGAGTGCCTGATATACAGCATGGGTGTCATGCTGCTTACTGTCGTTTGCTAAGCAGAGCAAGAAATGACTGCCGCCGCCCGCTAATAAGACGCCGCCCACCCTGTCAACCGCTGGTCTACCGTTCTGCCGTCTATGGAGTACACGTTAATTCGCCGTTGGGGGCGCATCTGAGCCACCCGATCCGCGACGTCGACCTCTGAGAGCTCAGATGAAAGGGTCATGCACTCAGTCCATGGGTACAGGCTCCAGGCTGAGCACATTTGGGTGCTCACAGCACGTCCCGTCCCCTTTTTAGCTGAGTATACTCTTCTCATACAACTCCACTATTCCAGGAACGGGTTGGGTCCTTTTCTCCCCTCCCTCTGAGGAATGCATACCGAGTCCCGACTCACCCGTCCAGGACTACATATGAACAGACTCGAGGCTAGTCGCTCAAGGGCACCTCGGGACCCATGTCCTGGCCACCCCCAAGGGAGCTCTCAGGTCAGGGATCCGCGAGTAGTATTGGTGATGATCCCCTCCCCTTCCATGGGACGCACAAAGCAAATTTCCTCCGCCTACTCGGAGTGTTGAGCGACCGGGCCTCCCGATCGTCCTCTTATTGTTGCTACTATATAGTCCGGGACCGCTCGCCCATGGTCATGGCAAATGGATACCACTCCTGAACCCGGTCGCTCGTTGGTTTCCCTTCCCTGAGAGGTCTTTGTCATTGTCTATACCAGTGGATAAAACTACTGGGCAAAGTCGACCTCATCGCCAGCCTTGGTCGTGACTGTCACCTGCGCCTCCTCCACATACCCACACAGTCCCTTGTTGCAAAGCACTCCGCCACGATGAAGCCATTCACTTGGACTTATATGGCGAGCTTGGCTCTCGGAGTCGCTGCCGGCCCCATCCCAGACGAGATGAAGCTGTACCTGAGCAAGAAAGGTATGTTACTCTGTCGGTGGATCCCCCCATCGTCGACCAGACACTGATTAATTGTTGAGTAGCCACTACCGTTACCACCTCTGAAGTGTCTTCCTTTGACTTGTACGCCGAGTATGCTGCTGCGGCCTACTGCAACACCGAAGACGACGTCGGCGCTACCGTGACCTGTATTGACGATGTCTGCTCAAATGTCACTGCCGCTGGTGCTGTGGTGACTGCCACCTTTGCGTTGGTGCTCCTTGTTATTATCCAATTGGGTCTTGAGTTTCAGCTAATACCTGTATAGCGGTGATGCCACTGATATTCAGGGATTCGTGTCGACGGACGCCACGAACAAAGTCATTGTGGTCTCGTTCCGAGGCTCTCACTCTGTGAGAAACTGGATTACCGAGTAAGTCTCATAGAAAAATTGTCACAACCGTCTAACAGAAGTCTTGAAAACTAACAAGTTCTCGCAGTGTGGTCTTTGTCCAGGAGTTGTGTGACATCACTCTGGGCTGTCTGGTCCATACCGGCTTCTACGCCTCGTGGCTCGAGGTTTCCGATGTCGTGACCGCCGCCGTGGCCGCCGCAAAGACGGCCAACCCGTCGTACAGCATCGTCTTCACGGGCCACTCCCTGGGCGCCGCCGTCGCCACCATCGGAGCCGCCTACACCCGCAACGACGGCTACAGCATCGACATCTACACGTACGGCAGCCCGCGCGTGGGCAACACCATCTTCGTCGCCTACGTGACGAACCAGGCCGGCGCCGAGTACCGCGTCACCCACCTCGACGACCCGGTGCCGCGCCTGCCCCCGATCATCCTCGACTACCGCCACACCTCGCCCGAGTACTGGCTGTCGGACGGCACCGCCACCACGACCGACTACACGGCAAGCGACATCGTCGTCTGCGCGGGCTACGCCAGCCTGTCCTGCAACGCCGGCACCACGGGCTTCGACACCACGGCCCACGGCTATTACTTCGGCGACATCAGCGGCTGCAGCCCCGACGGCACGCCGCTCCGGAGGAGGGACGACAGCGACAGCAGCGACATGTCCGACGCCGAGATCGAGACCCAGCTCAACGAGTACGTGGCTCAAGATCTCAGCTACCTCGCCACCAACCTGACTGGCGATGTCTGGGCTTAGAGGAAGCCCCAGGGAGAGGGTGGAGGCAAAAAGAAACCGAAAAAAAGANCAGCCCCGACGGCACGCCGCTCCGGAGGAGGGACGACAGCGACAGCAGCGACATGTCCGACGCCGAGATCGAGGCCCAGCTCAACGAGTACGTGGCTCAAGATCTCAGCTACCTCGCCACCAACCTGACTGGCGATGTCTGGGCTTAGAGGAAGCCCCAGGGAGAGGGTGGAGGCAAAAAGAAACCGAAAAAAAGAAAAAAAAAAGAAAAAAAAGACCCGACTGGCATCAATGCCATTGGTTAATGCAGACGGCGTTCAAGGGCGGCATTGTACTGTCTTTAGGAGCAAGCACATACATATATCCATACCCACGTGATCGATGACGAAAAGCATGAGTTATCTCAGCGAAATAATGATTTAGTAGTATATCATAATGAATTAATTCAAAACAAAAGAACGATGATATGTTAAAGTTGTTTTCATGTTCAAAGCAGAAGTGGAACGCTTGACGAATATATACATGAGAAATAAAGGTCGACTATTCTACGCTATGAAATGGAAGCCACTATTCTATATTTTGAAATCGCCCTCTCTTGCTTGGAACATGGCAGACTTCATTGATAGTCTCGATGATCTCGTTCTCTTTCTGCCTGTGTTCTTTCTACCCAGCAACATCCAGCCCAGGCTCAGAAAGCTGCGCCTCCCGGCCCTGACCTACCCCGTCTTCACTCTTCTCTTCAGGCTCGTACACAAAACCCAACTCAGCAAGCGTCCTCGCCTGGCGGCCGTCCTGCTCAAACTTGATCCTGGCCTGCGCGTACACGCCCCTCTGCCAGAACATCTCGGCATCCCAGCGCGGCGGCTCCTTGCCCTTGCCTTTACCTTTACCACCCCCTTCCGACGACGACGACGACAGCCAGTCGGCCATCCCGTTAATATACTTGCCGTCGCCGAGCGCGGGAAAAACGTGGTACTTTCCCGGGTTCTCTTTCTCCTGCTCCTCCCGCCTCTCCCACGCCTCCATCTCGGACGCCGGGGGCAGGGACACCTCATTGGCCCACGCCCGCGCCAGCACGGCCGCCTGCACCTCCGACAGCGGGAACGGGATCACCTTGATGGGCAGGCCCGGGAACGCGAGGGTAGGGTGCGCGATATGGAGGAAGTGCTTCCACAGGCCGTGGACCCTCCTGCCGTCGGTGACGAAAGGCTTTTGCTTGTCGTCACGGCCCTCGCCCAAGAGCCGCCCGTCCGCGTCCAGCAGGAACGGAAACGTGAACAGATACCCCGTGCAGAACAACACGGCGTCCAGACCGTCGACCTCGGTCCCGTCCTTGAAGCGCACGGCCCGCGCGGGCCCCGGCAGGAACGCCTCGATCTCGGGGACCTCGTCAAACCCGGCGTGCCGCCTCGCGTCGTCGGCCGTGGGCGTCTGCACCGAGACCAACACATTGCCCCTGCTGACTCTCGTAATCTGCGCGGCGATATCGAGCCCGGACGCCGAGTTTCCGACCACGAGGACCTTTTTATCTGTAAACGCATCCGGCGTCCGGAATGTTTTCGAATGCGACACCACCCCCGGGTGTTCCGTATTCCACGCCGCGAGCCCGCGCACGTCGGGCACGTGCGTCGTGTTGTAGTGCCCGCCCGCGACGACGACGGCGTCGTACGCCTCGGTGTGCTCGGCGCCGTTTAGCAAATCGCGCGAGGTGACGTCCCACTTGTCTTTCCCTCCTTCCGTGCGCAGCTGCACCCGCAGCACGCTGGTCGAGAACCGGATCAGCCGCCGCACCCCCGTCCGGTCCGCGTACTCGTCCAGGTACCGCAGGACGACCTCGCGCTCGGGGAAGATGCGCAGGTCGCCGCCCCGCGCGGCGGTCCGGCCGTGCGCGTCCGCGAACGGCTGGTCCGAGTACTGCATCAGGGTGTGCGGGATGTTGGTGTTGAGCCTGTCGTACATGGGACTCGGGAAGACGGGCGCCTTCTCCCCTCCTCCCCCATACACGGGAGGGTCGGGCGGTCCGTGGGCCGAGGTCTGCGGGATCGGCGTCGCGGCCGGCGGCGAGGCAGAGTACAGCCAGACGCCGCCGGCGCGGGGCTGCTGCTCGAAGACGGTGATCCTGTCAAAGTGCGACTGCCCGTCCGCTGCCGCCGAGGGCTGCGACAAGAGGTACGACGCCGCGGCGAGGCCGCACGGCCCAGCCCCTATCACGGCGACCGACTTGACGTCGAACGGGCCTCGGGTCCCGCTGTCCACGGAGCCCATGATGCTACTTATTCGGCCGGTCCTTGAGCCTGAAGCGAAAAGATGGAGAGTCTTTCTGGGGCGGATGTGGATAATAAGACTTGCGCCTGATTTGCTTCGCCGAAGAAACGGTTTAAGNGGCGACCGACTTGACGTCGAACGGGCCTCGGGTCCCGCTGTCCACGGAGCCCATGATGCTACTTGTTCGGCTGGTCCTTGAGCCTGAAGCGAAAAGATGGAGAGTCTTTCTGGGGCGGATGTGGATAATAAGACTTGCGCCTGATTTGCTTCGCCGAAGAAACGGGTTAAGGAAACGAAGTCTAAGGCTGCAAAACATGTAAGATTAAAAAGGGACGATATAATGATACCAGCGCCTACTCACGCCTACTCACGCCTCAAAAGTCAATATCACATCGTAAGATGGTGGAGTTGTAGATAAGAAAGCCTCACTCTCTGACTTGCGCGNAGTCTAAGGCTGCAAAACATGTAAGATTAAAAAGGGACGATATAATGATACCAGCGCCTACTCACGCCTCAAAAGTCAATATCACATCGTAAGATGGTGGAGTTGTAGATAAGAAAGCCTCACCCTCTGACTTGCGCGATATGATGCNCGCCTACTCACGCCTCAAAAGTCAATATCACATCGTAAGATGGTGGAGTTGTAGATAAGAAAGCCTCACTCTCTGACTTGCGCGATATGATGCCATCGCCGCGCCGGTCCGCCGAAGTGGAGGCAAAAAGTGCCCGCCGACTACCGGACTTGTAAATATGCATGTCAAATGCCGGCCCAGTTCCCGACAGGAAAATTGCCCATCCGCGCCATAGCGCCAAAAGATGAATTGTAAATCACAAAAGTTTCCGGACAAAAGTCATATCTAACAATGGGGTGATATGTATTTATCAAGCGGACACTGTAACCGCTTCATGGTATTACAAATATGTAACATCTCGCTAGAGCTTATGTGCTAATATCGTGTATGTTGGTATCTATCCAACAAAGGCTGTGTCCCGTACGCCGCCAATGATCCCATCATGGCAAATATGCAACTCCTGTTAATGCAGTTCATGGTAATCATCCGGTCTGGCGTTGAGGTCTAGTTCGTCCAGCGCTTCCAAAACTTCCAGCCGTGTCTTGAGCCGCCTCCGATTTCGCGTTTCGTCACCTGGTCTCGTCCGTGTATCCTCCAGAAATACACAGGGATGCCGATGAGAACAAAAGCGATGACGATCAATGTATGGAGCGGCTGCGCAAACACCGCTCTACTCAGTAGAAACAAGCTCACGCAGCAAAATATGATTGGCGTAGTGATCCACGTCTTGTAGGGACGCTCCAGGTTCGGCTCTTTAACCCGCAGAATGATAAGTCCCAACACGGTCAGGAAATAGAACGTGTACCCAGCGACTCCGTAGAATGTGACGAGCTCGCCAAACTCGCCGACAATCACATAGGCGACGGTCAATGCGCCGTTTAGAACGATGGCGTTGACAGGAGTAAAGAAGAGACCCGTCTCCTCGTCGCTGAGCATGTTGTGTAGCTTCTTCGAGAACCAGTTTCTTGTCCTCGCAGACGAGAGGCCGGGGTCCGTGGAGCTGATGCCAATGCGTCCAAATAGGGCTGGAAAGTAACCTTCCTTGCCAGCTGCGTACACAAGTCGACTGCTCGTAAAGGTCGAAGAGTTGAGTGCTCCGAAACACGAAGCGCTCACGATAATGGACAGGACAAGCGCTCCAATCGGTCCAAACACCTTTCCTCCAAACAGGACAGCAACAGTGTTGGTCGAGTTCAACACTTTCGTCGGGAGAACAAAGAAGTAGGCCACGTTGGCCAACAGATAGCTTGCAATGACCAATGGCATGGCCGTATGAATGACTCGAGGAAGATCACGCCCGGGATTGCGGAATTCTCCTACAACGTAATTGGTCTGTTTATTTGGTCAGTATGACTTTGCTCGAATGAAGCAAAACCGCCTCTTCGCTTAGTGTGTAACTCACGTTATCCCAGCCATCAAAGGCCCACAAGCCAGCATAGATCGCCACAGCCCATTTGCTAACATCGCTGGTTGTGCCTTCGAACCACCCGTGTGTTTTCCATTCATCGTTTGCTGTTCCAGTGGCAGAGAATCCAGTTAGAGCGACGATGATTCCGACAATGGTGACGCCAATGAGAGCAAAGAATTTGAGGAACATGAGCATATCGTTCAGTCGAGTGCCTAGACGTGTAGACAAGGCGTTGATGAATGTTACGAAGAACAGCCCCACGAGCGCCACAGTCTTCATGATCCAGGGGTTGATGTTTTCGGCTTCGGCGCCAATGGCAGCACGCACGAGGTATTCGCCCATGATAATGGCAATAATGGCAGCGCTCCCCGGCTTCAGGACGAGTACGGCAACCCATGTGAAAAGAAAGCCAGACAGCTCTCCAAGGATTTTACTCAGATATGCCTGGGGTCCTCCGTTGAGGGGAATGGAAGCGCCCAGCTCAGCGTAACTCGCGGCTCCAGTCCAAGCCAGGACACCCGCAATGACCCAAACAATGAGTGCTGCGCCAGGCGACCCAACATTGCCGTTGACCTGACTGGGCGAAGAGAATATACCGGATCCAATGATCAGACCCACGATGAGGCCTAAACCATTCATGTAGGTCAACGTCTTGTGCTTCTCGAGTGACGTTCCTCCCAACCCGCCCGCCTGGCGTGCCGCCGCTGTTGGCGCACCCAGGGGCGCGTATCCGTTCCCGGCCGAGGACGACAAGGGGAAAAGGTTCGCAGTGTAATCGAAATTGGAAGCATTCGAGTATGTCCTCCCGTGGCCATAGCCTTGACCAGGCCGGCCAGCGGGGTTGTTGTCGTCCAACGGGTCATCCTGCTCGAGAGACAGTTTCCTGGATGAGGAAATAGACGGCCTCGAATCGATGTCGGAATAGGCATCGTCGTGACCGCGCTGGCTCGAGGATGCTAGCGAGGCCAGCTCGAGGGAGTCTCTGGCATGCGCTTGCAGGCCTGCAGAGTAGTTGGGCGGCATTGTCGCAAACGAGAGCACGTCGGTGCCTCCTGTCCCTCCTCCAACTAGATCAAGTACGTAGAAGATGCAGCAATGTCGACTCTATTGCGCCATAAGCNATGCGCTTGCAGGCCTGCAGAGTAGTTGGGCGGCATTGTCGCAAACGAGAGCACGTCGGTGCCTCCTGTCCCTTCTCCAACTAGATCAAGTACGTAGAAGATGCAGCAATGTCGACTCTATTGCGCCATAAGCCCGAGACGATATTATCGGCAGTCGAGACGTTGGTTTGTGCTGCGCAGTAGAGGACAACCTCTGGCCTTGGTGGTTTCGTCGCACCTCGAGATGTGAACGTGTCTGGTCCAATGGCAGCCAAGTCGCATGCACTACGTCGTTGCGGGCGGATAGCTTCGGGTCTAAGTCGTGATCGTGAGGTCGTCTCGGCACTGGATTGTCGTACAAAATGCAGGTATCACCAGGTATTAAAGGTCTGTAAGGCGAATAGCATATGCAGACGGTGGTGTAGGCGCTCCGTGGGCTGGAAGCATAAAAGAACAATGGCGGTGTCTTAGTTTTGAGTGTTTCTTGTTTGATCAATGCTACCCACCAGCAAGTCCAGTCCAAAGTGCAGTCCACTTGGGCGCCACCCGCTCGCTGGCTTTTGGTGGTTGTTGGAACTGAGAGGGAGGCTCCCTTTCCTGGTGGGAAAGCGTCCGTGCGCCTGCCGCTAAGCTTTGGTTTAAGGGGGTCGAAATGTTTCGGTTCGGCTCTTCAATGTAATAATAATTCTACAGCATGCTGGACTGCCAGCCACTCATGTTACATACAGTACCTCCTTCTACGTACAGTTCTACCTTACCTTGGATACTTGAGTCTATCCCAGAGAATGCAGCACTGAAATCAATAGAATTAGGCATCAAGGTATNTCTTCAATGTAATAATAATTCTACAGCATGCTGGACTGCCAGCCACTCATGTTACATACAGTACCTCCTTCTACGTACAGTTCTACCTTACCTTGGATACTTGAGTCTATCCCCGAGAATGCAGCACTGAATTCAATAGAATTAGGCATCAAGGTGTTTGGACAACTCCCATGCAACATGAATCTTCTCAAATGATGCCAGTACAGAGCGCAAATTGCGATCAGTGTCTGGTGAAGAAATCAGAAACATCATCAACGACCCCGGATTACAAGGCGCATACTGACCGCTAGCATGACTTGGGAACAAGATTGGCAGCCGCTATCTTAGGTAATAATGAGGTGCTACCCATGCTGTTTCAATCCATGCAGGCCGCTACCCGTGCCCTGAGAAGGAGGGACAAGAAAAGAAAAAGTTGGAGCTGCCACTAGAGCTGGCGGTACGGATAGCTTGTACAGCTAACGTAGAGCTTTGCAGCTAGGTTGGTATGCTTCGTGAAGCCATCGTGTGATGGTGCCCTGTCCATTGAGCAAAGACATGCAGGTGCGCTCCAAAGTTCGATAGGCTTTGCTTGTGAACAGCATGATGTTATAAAACCACTCCAATGCGATCCATCCTACTTCAGACTCCGGCCCGTCTGGGGCTTCGCGTAGGAGCCCTGCGTGCTTGCATCACTCCGGTCCGGCACCACTCTGCGCGAACAAGTCCAAAACGTACCGACCGCGCTCCATTGAACCTCCCCGCGCTCGACGAGAAATGGCGGCAAATATGGAAGAAGAATGGCGCTCTGCAGGATGCGACCGCTCACAGGGACAATAACGCAGCTGCGGCGCCTGCTGGCCGGGAGAAGGAGGACATGTACATCTTGTCCATGTTTCCCTACCCGTCTGGAAAGCTGCACCTCGGACACCTCCGAGTATACACTATAGCCGACGTCATGGCTCGGTACCACAGGCTTCAGGGCAAGGAAGTACTCTTGCCAATGGGCTGGGATGCCTTCGGCTTGCCTGCTGAGAACGCTGCCATTGAGCGAGGCGTAGACCCCGGCGAGTGGACGAGGGAGAACATGGCCCGGATGAAGGAACAACTAGGAGTCATGAACGGCAGTTTCGACTGGTCCAGAGTCAGTCCATTGAGATACAAATCGACATGACCTATTGATCACGTACACTAACATGACGCGAGTAGGAGTTTGGAACTTGCGATCCCGAATTCTACAAGCAGACGCAAAAGATATTTCTGTTGCTCCATTCCGCCGGACTTGTCCAACGGAAGCGTTCCGAGGTCAACTGGGACCCTGTCGAGAACACAGTGCTAGCAAACGAGCAGGTCGACGCANATTCTACAAGCAGACGCAAAAGATATTTCTGTTGCTCCATTCCGCCGGACTTGTCCAACGGAAGCGCTCCGAGGTCAACTGGGACCCTGTCGAGAACACAGTGCTAGCAAACGAGCAGGTCGACGCCTCTGGCCGTTCCTGGCGGTCAGGTGCCATAGTCGAGAAGCGTTCCCTCGAGCAGTGGTTCTTGAAAATTACCCAGTACCAAGAGTCTCTCCTGGACGATTTGGACAAATTGGCCAAGGACGACGCATGGCCGGACTTGGTACTGAGCCAACAGAAACACTGGATCGGCAAGACAAAAGCTGCCTACTACGACTTTGTCGTCGATCTTCCCGAAGCTGAAACAGAGACATTGAGGGTATACACTACCAGGCCTGAGACTGTATTTGCTGCGCAATATCTTGCCTTGTCACCACACTCGGCCTTGGTTCAACGTCTTGCTGAGAAGGACTCAAGACTGCGTGCTTGGTTGGAAACTGCCAAGGACTTGCTACCCGAGTCCAGGGAAGGCTACAAGATCCCATATCTTTCTGCGACAAGTCCGTTGGATCTGTCTCAGCGCGCAACAGGAACAGGACAGCCCGCGACTCTGCCAGTCTATGTTGCTCCTTATGTTCGAGGCGACTATGAAACGGGAGCACTCATGGGCGTCCCGGCTCATGATCTCAGAGATTATCACTTTTGGAAGAAACACCAAGAGAACGAGCCAATCAAATATGCAGTCAGTCCTTCAAGCGACGGCTCTATCACTGATCTCGATGGGCCTTTCATTGGTGAAGGCTACATGACTTCGCTTGCTCAGTCATATGAGCGAATGAACTCTGAAGAGGCAGCAGAAAAGCTGGTTCATCAGATTGCAACTGAGACCTCAGCAGCGCAGCCAATCACCAAGTGGAAACTGCGGGATTGGCTCATCAGCCGGCAGCGGTACTGGGGCACCCCTATCCCAATGGTGCACTGCAATACATGCGGCGTACAACCAGTGCCTGACACTGATTTACCAGTCATTCTACCCAAAGTTGACCACCATTGGGCTGAAGGCAGAACGGGTAACCCGTTAGAAAGTGCAGACGAATGGGTCAACACTAGCTGCCCCGAGTGTCATGGGCCAGCAAAGCGAGACACGGATACCATGGACACCTTTGTCGACTCGAGCTGGTATTACCTAAGATTCGCAGACCCCAGGAACTCGGAGCTTCCCATCTCTGAAGCAGCGCTGCGGAAACATTTGCCTGTGGATATGTACATTGGAGGTATTGAGCACGCCATCCTGCATTTGCTCTATGCTCGCTTCATCTTCAAGGCCCTCATTGATGTGCTTTATCCTGGTGTAGCAGCGGACATGCCTCTCATCGAGCCATTCAAGCGGCTTATCACGCAGGGNTACATTGGAGGTATTGAGCACGCCATCCTGCATTTGCTCTATGCTCGCTTCATCTTCAAGGCCCTCATTGATGTGCTTTATCCTGGTGTAGCAGCGGATATGCCTCTCATCGAGCCATTCAAGCGGCTCATCACGCAGGGNGGATATGTACATTGGAGGTATTGAGCACGCCATCCTGCATTTGCTCTATGCTCGCTTCATCTTCAAGGCCCTCATTGATGTGCTTTATCCTGGTGTAGCAGCGGACATGCCTCTCATCGAGCCATTCAAGCGGCTTATCACGCAGGGCATGGTACACGGCAAGACGTACACGGATCCCGATACTGGGCGGTTCTTGAAGCCGGACGAGGTTGACCTTTCAGATGCTTCCAACCCCAAAGTCACATCATCCGGCAAATCAGCAAACACCTCGTTTGAGAAAATGTCCAAATCGAAACACAATGGTGTCGATCCCACATCCTTCATCGCTCAGTACGGCGCCGATACTACCAGGGCCCAAATGTTGTTTTCGGCGCCAGTCAGTGACGTNTCCGGCAAATCAGCAAACACCTCGTTTGAGAAAATGTCCAAATCGAAACACAATGGTGTCGATCCCACATCCTTCATCGCTCGGTACGGCGCCGATACTACCAGGGCCCAAATGTTGTTTTCGGCGCCAGTGAGTGACGTGGTAAACTGGGACGAAGACAAGATTGCTGGTGTCACGCGCTGGCTCAAACGGCTGCACAGCCTTGTTACGACTCTACCTTCATCTGAAGAGTTCACGACTTGGAACGCCAAGGAGTACTTTGAAAAGAAATTCGATGGCACAAGTAGTCATCAGGCAGATGCAGATATCTGGCGAGCCACGCAGAAAGGAATCGCAGCTGTCACGCAATCATACGACAAGGTCTACGCCCTGAACACGGTCGTGTCGCATCTCATGGAATGGACAAATGTTTTGACTGATAACAGTGCAGCATCGGAAGCTGTCAAAGTTGCATCTGTCAGCCAGATGCTTCCCATGCTTGCGCCCATCACTCCCGCTGTTGCTGAAGAGTGCTGGAGCATACTGTATCCCAAGTTGGGCAGCATCTTCGACCCTGAGTCAGCCAGATGGCCAGTGGTTGACGGCACACTGGAGCTTCTCGCTCAAAGTACGATCAAGTGTGCTGTACAAATCAATGGCAAGCTACGATGTGTTGTAAACGTGAGCAAGCCGCCAGCCGAGCTCAAGCAGGGAAGCCCCGAATGGCGGGACTGGTTTGTCGACCAGATCAAGGATTCCGACGAAGCAAAGAGCAAAGTCATGAAGTCAGACCTCGATATAAGACAAGCAAA